>WBMY01016451.1:0-19323 GCA_013397315.1 Donacobius atricapilla
CTGCACAGGGAACAGCTTCCACACGTTTCCTTTGGCTTTATATATCCCTGGTGTATTTAGTTTGAAAGTGTTGGGTAAAATTCTTCTTTGTGTTCCTGCTCTCCAGAGTCCGAGAACCTGGATTACAGGCTGGGAGCCATTCATGCACTGGTCTATAAACTGCCTGAGAAGAACAGGGAGATGTTAGAACTCCTCATCCAGCACCTTGTCAAGTAAGCAGATTTTTCCTCTAAAACCAAAGGAAGGAGATTAGTGGAATGAGCAGAACAAGCCTTTTTGGGCGGTTGGGTTTGCAAAATTTTACCCACCATAGTCCCCTTGGGAATTTCCATGTGGATTGCACAAAGGGGGTGACTGTCCTTCCTGCCCTATGCATGAAGTGATGCTTCTCTTTCTGATTGCTCCTTCCATACCCTTTCAGACATGCACAGAACAAGAAATTACTTGAAAATAAAAATACTCTCTGAGAGCAGGGTCTGTAAATTATGACCCCTCAGAAATTTATTTGAAACCACCATAGTGTGTTCCCTATATTCAGTCCTCTTCCTTCAGAGAGAGGGAAAATTAAAGCCAGAAGTCTGTTCTGGACAAAAAGGATACCAGATTTAAATGATTCCTTTTGTGTTTATGTTGTGCAGATAACTTTTGATTGCAGAATTAAAGAGGAGCTGGGAGTGGGTAGAGATCAAATAAAGATGCTGTCAGCACATTGCCCTCTCCAGCATCTCTCCAAGCCAAATGTGTGTGTCAGAGCTAGAGCCGTGTTTGTCACTTCTGGGAAACAAATTCTGAAATACAAGGAAGAAAATTGAATGACTGATTCTTAGTGTATCCTGGCTTTTTGGGTTTTTGTCTTGGAATAAGATCTGTTTGGAAAACAACAAACCAAACTCTATTCCCCCTTCCCCTGCTCTCTGCAGCGTCTATGAGCACAGCCGGGAGAATCTGATGTCACCATCCAACATGGGGGTGATCTTCGGGCCCACCCTCATGCGAGCACAGGAGGACACTGTGGCAGCGATGATGAACATCAAGTTCCAAAACATCGTGGTCGAGATCCTGATAGAGCACTTTGGGAAGGTACGGGGCAGCCCCAGAGCAGCTCCGGCTGCTGCAGGCTGTTGCTGTGGCAACACAGCAGCGCTCGGGCTCCTTCTGGAGTCTCCTTGGGCTGGCTTTATATAACACACTGCTCTGAAAAGCTTTAGGAGCAAGCAAAGAGTAGCAGGTGTGTGTTGTTGTTAGACACACACACACACACACACACACACACACACACATGCTTTGTCTGGTGAGAAGGGATGAACGGTTTATTATGAAAATCTGACTCCACTTGTATAGTATTTCTACAAAGGCCAGGCGCTGGGGGAGAAGGTTGACACCTCTTCCCATCCCGTTGGTCAAGACAACTGTCCATCAGCTGTCCATATCTCTAAAACAAGAATGTAAACTACCTTGAATTAAGGAAAACATTGCTTCTATTTATAATACCCATGTGTAAAAAAAAACTTAAAAATTATAAACTGTGAGACACAAACAGAAGGCTGAAAAATCAGGGCGACAGGTGAGTTCCTCAACGTTGCTGTTATCTGGTCCCAGAGGAAACAGTGAGTCTGGGCAATTTTTTGCCTTTTCTTTTTAAATAAGGGGAAGCTTTATTGAAAAAAACCCTGTTGTATGACTGGACATTACAGGGCCTCCCTCTTTCCTTTGCTAGACAGGAGCTAGGTCAGAGCAGAATTCGTTTTAATGGACACAGTCCAAGGTGAGACACCACACAAGTGTTAAATCAGTGAAAAAAACCTAGAGCAGACACGTGTTGAATGGTTAATGAAAGTAATTCAGCAGTGGTTGTGTTCAGATACAGATACAGGGAGGGTGTGGAGATGGTGTGGGGAGTCTGAGGGAGCTGCTGCCTGGGGTGGAGTGGCTGGAGGAGCTGAAGGCTGCTCCCCATGGCCCTGGGCCTTGCTCTCACAGGACCAAGAGTCCTGGAGAGCCTCCAGTCTCATCTGCCTTCCAAGGATCTGCACTGGGTATTTCATATTTCAGCCTGAGCAGCGCCCATGTGCCCAGCCGGAGTCCGGTTGGTGGGGTCATGCTGAAGATGCACATGCAGACAGCAGCTTTGTCATGTGGAGTTCTGTCTTTGGAAAACAGAATGTTCTACTGTGTCTGTGCTTGCACTTCCCCACACCGGTATCGGACACCGCCTCACGGGTGTCAGGTGGCTGGGGAGTGACAAGAGCTGGCTGTTAATATTGAAAGCTGGAGCAGCGTTGGCATCCAGAGCAGCAGATCCCCAGCAGCGTGCTGGTTTCTGCCCTGGGTTCCAAGGAGCGAGTTTGGTACTTCAGCTTTTCACAGCAGAGCACACAGTGTCCAAACCTCGCTCGTGCCTTAGAAGCAGGAAGCATGTGGGGCCGTCCATTCAGGGATGCTGTTTGCTGTGAGGGGGCTGGGACAGCTCCCAGAACTCAGGGCAGCACATGGGTGGGCACAAAGCTCCCTTTGGAAAGGGAAGAGGCAGCCAAAGCTGGAACAGCAAGGTTCTTGCAATGGGGATGTGGAGCCAGAGCAACCAGGTGGGGACCACATGGGGGTGTGGGACCAGATGAGGGGGTGAGAGTTGGCTGTGAAGCCAAAGATTGAAACGGAATGAAGGAGCTCAGAGAGGCTTCTGAGTACCCACAGCAGAAGCTCACGGAAACACCAGCCAATTCCTTTGTAGGTCTTTATGAACACTTGTAATAAGTTCCCACAGAAAAACAGACTGGTTTGCATCTGGAATCTTACATGCTAGCTCCAGAGATAAGGCTCTGTGCTCCCCGCTTTACAGCCTGCAACGCAGTCTGTATCAACACACCCTGCCACCTCTGAGAGCTGGGATGACAGCTTTAATTAAACCAGATGTCCTTTTGCTTGCTTTTAATCTCTCCAGCAATGAGGTTAAATTAGTCACAGTTATTGGATTGAGTTTGTAAATTTGGCATTGGAGCAGAGAGGGTCTTCAAGCTCACACATGAGCAAACAGCTCAGATGAGTCTTGGAGGGAGAGGGAATGTGGGTTATATGGTGCAATCTGAAGACTCAGGATAAAGTAACTACGCATGAAGTGTTTGTGGATAATTGCTGTTTCCACAGCTCATGTTTCAATGCTGTGGTTAAATTAAATAGGTTGATTGTTCTGGAAACACCCTCTTCTCTGTACAAACCTCCTGAAGGTGAGGGTCTGTCAATATCTTTGTACCTTTAGGTTATTTAATTTGGATTTTCAATTACAAGTAAATCAGAGCCTGCACCCACCTCTTCAACACAGTCAATTTGTGGTTGGTTTAGCTTTGGGTTTCGGGTGTTGAAAACAGTATTCTTTGTTATTTGTATAAGTGTCCATGGGGAGCTTAATGTTTCTTTTAAAAGCGGGATTAGATTCTGCTCAGGATATAGAGATGAGGTTGATATTTCTAAAAAATTTCCCTCCTACAGGCAATCATTTGATGTTTTAATAATACATGAGCTGCTGCTTTTATTTCATGTGCTGCTATGTCACAGCAAGAGAGTACTCCAGACCCTGTGTTTTGGAGCAGGGAACATGTCTTGCCCCTGCCCAGGGCAGAGCCCAGCAGGCAGTGAGCCAGCACCCCGCCCTGTGTCACCAAACACTGAGTTTGGGGGATTTTTCCCAGAGTGGCTGTGTAATCTTCCCTCACTGGAGATATTCCAGAACTGTCTGGACACAGTCCTCTGCCACTTGCTTTAGGGAAACCCTGCTTGAGCAGGGAGGATGGACCAGATTGACCCACCGTGGGCCCTTCCAGCCTGAACCATTCCGTGATTCTGTGTTGTTCTCCTCTCCTTACGCAGAGTGGGCCAGGCTGTCAGGAGCAAAGTCTGGTCCCAGCACATGGATTTATCCAGAGCCAGCCCAGGCTGGGCCAGAGCAGCCTGACCGTGGGGAGTGGGGAGCTGTGTGCCACTGCCTGCCCTCCCCAGACATACACTTGTGACTAGGGAGTTTAAATAAGGAACTTGTTTTCCTCTCCCATCCCCCATCTTGGTCTCCTAGCCCTGCTCTTTGGCCTGGAGAAGAAGGAATATACTTTTGGTTTGAATTACCAAAATGAGGCACTTAATCAAAGCAGAATGTTACATTTCTTCATGTTAAGATTTTTCTGGGTGATGCAATTAAGTTGTTTTTCCATATCGAAGTGTGGCCCAAGGGTGTGGTGACCCAGCATGCCCATGGGGCTGGCACTGCTCTCCTCCTCTGGGCTTGAGCCAGGAAGGGACCAGCTCTACCTCTCCCAGGACAGGCAGTGCAGCCTCTGGGCTCAGCAGCTCAGGCCACCTCTCCATAGTAACTCAGGCTTTAAAGCCTGATAAAACTTCAATTAACATCCCTGGGAAGAACACAAGAGCAGCTAGCTGCTTTGGGCCTTGATATGGTGTTTCAGCTCTTCAGATGTATTTCTTTTTCAGCTCATAAATAAAGCCCTGATATAAATGAGAACCTCTCAGTTAGGCCCAACCAAATGGGTACCACATGAGCAGTGAGAAAAGGAGATAAAACTTCTCAGTAGCATTGTTTTTATGCCAGTATTTCATCCTAGGTAATTTCCTGGTGCCAAACACGTCATTGTAAGCCAAGAGCTGAAGGGTTTTAGTGTTAGATCTGGAACAATGCAGGGTTGGTTTGGGTGTTTTGGGGATTGTATCTCTTTGATGAGGGGAATCTTGATATTGATCGGGAGCTGTCTGCTCCAAAGCTTCATAGCCTCCCTCATCTGCTCCAGGGGAATTTACTTCTACAGATGGTTTGTGTTTGTGATCTTCCTGCTGAGCCACAGGGACAGTGTCAGTGGTGGGAATGGTGGTGGTGGTGGGGATGGTGCCATGGTGGGGAGGCTGCAAGTGGTGGGGACAGGGGCACCTGCAGCAGGAGGTGGGGCAGCAGCCGCTTTGTGTCGGGTCACCTGAACGTGTCTCCTTTTACAGATCTACTCTGGCCCCCCAGAAGACACCACGGCCCCCCCAGTGCCCCCACCCAGGGTGGCTGCCCGGCGGCACAAACCCATCACCATCTCCAAGCGTCCCCTGAGGGAAAGACCTGTCTTCTTTGGTGCCTCTGTGGAAGACAGCGGAGGTTAGTCTGGCTGTTCCCTGATGCCTGACCTGCCTCTCACCCCTCCAGCTTCCTGTAACAGCTTTCCAGGAGCAATGGAGGTAACAGCAGCAGGGCAGCACTTCCCAGGTCCTGGACACAGGAGACAGTGAGGGGTGTTCAGAGAGAAAGGAAAGTAAAAAACACTCATATATTGTTTGCATCGAGTCACAGGTCAGACTTTGTGAGATTCGGGTTTTTCTGGTACTTGCTCCGTTTTCCAGTAGCTAAACTAAGGCTGGTTCTGGCACAGGAGAGGCCCAGAGGAGGCATCAGAGGCAAAAAACTGCAGGGAGTGCTGGTTGGGATGGTAGACAGGAGGGTCTGTGCTGCAGGAGGCCCAAGGAAGTCTCAAGCTGGCTTAGCTGCTGGCAGTTCAACATCCAGAGCAAGAACTCCAAAGAGCTTTTTCAGGACACAGTGAAGGTATTTTCTAGGCCAAGTCCTACTCTGACATTTTGATAAGGGCTTTAGCATTTCCTTATAGTCAGCTGGATTAACAGCAAAAGGCACATAAGCTTAAAATCATGTTTCTGCACCTAATTTGCTCTAATTGGCACTGCAGGCTGTTCCCTGATTCCACAGTCAGCAAAGAGGTGCAAAGTCCCTTTCTCCATTAGTTTTCAGAGCTCTGATGATATAGAGTATCATGATATTTAGGTATAAAGTGCTTATGGTGACATTGGCAAAATATGATTGATTCACATTGCTCTTTAAAACTCCTGGACTACTAATGGAGTTGGGGCTGGCCTTGCATTTCAGTGCTCCCCCGACCTGGGAGCAGAAGCATTCACCTTGGACCACCCCGAGGCTGCAAGGAGCAGTCGGGTTCGTAGCAGAGCTCCTGCTCTTGGGTCTGTAGCACAGCAAGAGGGGGGCGGGACGAGAGGCTTTTGGTGGCACATCAAGTGCAGTAAACTAACCCCATGGCTCTCTGCCTTCTTGTCTCTGCAGCAGAGCACTTCGGCCAGACCCCCAACGGTGGCGGCGTGGAGGTCCCCCGGCCCCTGCACCGCAGCCGCCTGCCCGCGCCCCGGCCAGGGGGGGACGAGCCGGGGCGTCCCCCTGCCGAGAGCCGGCCCCAGCCGCGCGCTGAGCCCGAGCTGGGGAAGCTGGGGAGCAGGCTGCAGGATGGAGGGGTGAAGCCAGCTGGCAGGGCAGCCAACGGGGTGGTGGCCAGCCCTGCCCTGAGGACCGCCACGCTGCAGGCCAGGAGACCGGCGCCTCGGCCGGGCATCTGTGGCAGAGAGGGTGAGTGTGCACCGGGGACCTGGCCAGAGGCAGGCAGGAGAAGCCCGAGGTGCCCGAGTCAGCCCTCCCTGGGGCAGGTGCCAGGCTTCTCCCCTTGAGTCCTCTCGATGTAGCTCAGCAGGAGGGGCTGGGAGACCAGAACAGCCTGTGTGGGCACGGGTAAAGTCTGACACTCATTCCTTGTTGACTTGACGCTTAAAGACTTTGAAGGGTAAAGTGAATAGCAAGGTTGGCTGGATCTTGGGGAAGAGAAGCAGCTGAGCAGAGGACAGGTGGTGTCACTGTCTGGGATGAAAGCTCAGCCACAGAATTCACCAGTTTGTGCTGTTCTCTCCCTCTCACAGAGCAGCACTGCACAGGGTTTGGTTAAGAACACTTGACATCCCCAGGAAGTTTCAGCTTCACAGTCAGCAACTACATTGAGTTTGTCCTTGCAGGTCCAGCTCCAGCCACTGTTCCCAGTGCCAGGAAGGCTTTTCTGGGGCAGGTAGTGTGGGAACTTTCTTTCCCTGGAATCTGTCCCTCCATTCTTGCTATTGGCCACTGTCAGTGAGAGAGTGTTGAGGCAGAACTAAACCCAAGGACCTGTTAGTGCCCCTTCATAAATATCTGGCCTTTGCCAGAGCTTCCTGCTCAGTGTTTGTCATCTCCATCCCTGCAGGTGACTGTGACGGTGTCCCTAAGCCACGTTCCCATGGTGATAAGCCTGTGATAACACGTCCCCCTGTCAGACCTCCTGATCCACCGTGCCGGACTCCCATCCCTCCAAAGCTGGAGCAGAGGCCAGATCTGATAGCAGGGACAACAGAGGAGATGCCCTCATCTGTGTAAGCCTGCAGCCCGTGGTGGGGACATGGTGCTGGTGGGGACACCTGGGGGCTCAGTGGCTGGAGCCTGCGGATGTCCCCTTGGCACCAGTGCAAGTGCAGGTTTGAGTGTCACTTGGAAAGCTGAGCAGAGGGCTCGGCCAGGAAGGGGAGAGGGGCCACAATGAAACAAACACGAAGCTTTAAAGCTTCTGGAGCACCGCCCCAGGGCTGAACCTTGTCCCATCCCCTTCCCTGCTGTTCCTGGGTCGGTGGAGCTGAGCCCCTCCTTGCCTGCCCCCAGCAAACCTTCCAAATGAGACACTTTCTGGGGCAGGACAAGATCCAGCTTGGATCTTCTTAAAGAAACTGGATGGTGTTCAGCTTTGTTTCATCCATAGATTTCTTTCAGATTTTAAGAGAGTCAGAAACCCTGCTGGCTTTAGTGGGAATTAACCGAAAGAAAACAAAAAACATGAGCATCAGCTCTGTGCTGGAACTGCCTGGCAGAACTTCTCTTTCTTGAGCTCGGGCAGGAGCACATAAACACTGAAGGAAAGACCATAAAGGGGACGGATGCATATAGAATTATAGTCAAGAGCATGGAAATAATGCCTGGATGTGGCACTTGGTGCTATGTTTTAGTTGATGTGGTGGTGTTTGGTCAAAGGTTGGACTTCACGATCTTGGAGATCTTTCCCAACCCAAATTCCCAAATGATTCCATGATTCCATGGTTCTATAAGCAGCCCAGCCAAAGCACTGGCAGGTGGGGTGAGGGTGGACCCGGCACAGAAAGAGCCCAGGTGTGCCTTGGCACAAGAAGTGTCAGTTGAAGGTGATCTCTGCAGTTCTGCCAATGCTGCAGGTCATTCCCCTGATCTCATTAGCAAATTGCCAGGTCAAATCAGAAGAGAGATTTCTCCTGTTTTCTTTGCAGGGTGGCCTCTAGGACCAAGTTCTTTGAGACAGCTTCCCGAAGAACAGGCAGGTAAGGCTGGCACGAGGAAGGTGGCACGTGGATAGCAGCAGCCCTGCAGCACAGGGTGCTCCCTCTGAGGCAGAGCCAGCACAGACAGCCCCAGTCCCAGGCCTGCCTTGTCTCATACTCACAAACAGCAGATGAGGCTCAGCTAAAATGCTGAAACTAAACAAAGAGCACAAAGTGTAAAATGTGAGTCCAGATACAGACTTGATAAGTTAAATCTGCCAAGTGAGAAACATCCCTGTGGATCCTTGTTATCATGTGTGTGGACCTGCATGGTGTAGAGCCTGTTGTGCCCGGGTTTGGTGGGAAGATCAGGTCATGGGTGAGGTGATGAGGAGCAGCTGCTGCTGCTGAGAGAGCATGGCTGGTCCAGCACAGGGGGTGTGCAGACACGGAGCTAGGGGGTTATGGGGACACACTGAGGGGCAGCAGGTGTCATTTGTGATAATATTTGTCCAAATAAGCCTCAGCTTCCTGCTCTGGAAAAGCTGCCAACCTCTGCTTGTGTTGCCAAGCTTGTACACCAGGTTTGTGTGTAAGTCTGAGAACTGTTGCTGCTGGTAGTGAGAGTGAAAACATTTGTTCTATTGCAAAACAGATCCCTCCCTGCCCATCACACAGCCTCAAGGTTCTTGTAGAGCTGAGTTGGAGCTTGCTCCTTGGACTCATTTTTTTCTCTATTCTACTTCCTTTTATCCAGTTCTTCATCGCCACAAGGCAGGATCCCAAGTGATGAGAGCTGAGACTAAAGGTATGTGTTTATGACAACAAATCAAATAATAAACTGAAAACAGGCATGTAATACAAAGTCAGCATTTCTGGGGTTATAGGAGTCCAGTGGTTCTGCCATTACTGGTGGATTTGCATTGCTGCACAGAACATGGAGCTTGTTTTCTTCTTCCAGGCTTTGTAAGCACACCTCAGCCCAGCTGGACCCAGGAAACTTTCTGTGTTTGTGACCCAGGAGTCAGAGCTGAGCCTTGCCAGCCCCAGTGCCCTGGAGAGCAACTATCTTACCGGACAATGATTTCCAAGCTACAAGTGGATCAAGAAATTAGGGGAGGGAGACCATGATGGAGAACAGGTCCTGCCCACACATCTGTGTTGAACTGTTTCCTGCCCTCCCTTCTCTCCTCCCTTCAGGCTGTGACAGTGCCTGTGTGTGCCCTTGGAGGTGATGGCAGCATTGGCAGGGCTAGGGGATGTGGACTACCTGTTCACCTGCTCACTTTCAGGAAACACGCTTTGAAAAGGATGTTTGGACATCACAAGGGCTGAGTCCCTGTGTTTGGATGCAAGGGCAAAACAGCTGCACAACCCCCTTGCCCTGAGAAGCCCCTTCCTTTGTGTTTGTGTCCCTCACTTGGTGAGTGTCAGTATGTGGGACAGCCTGATAACGCTGCCCATGGTGATGCAGGCTGGACAGGGACGGGAGAACAACTCTGCTCAGCTCTGTGGAATGTCTCCTCATCTCTTACTGGACGTCCCTGGCCTGGGACACCATGCTGACAGACACAGCCTTTCCTGGGGTCAGCTCTCAGGCATTGCCCTTGGATCAGCAGCCTCCAAGGGTGCAGCTGGGGCAAAGGGGCAGCAGGTGCTCCTCCTCTTCCTCCACTGCCTCCTCTTCCATGTGAGCCACACTCCCACCAGACCCACTTCTCACAGGCCTACCAAGAAGTCTCCATCCTGGGTGATTGCGGTGGCCAGCACAGAGGTGCTGATTGTGGGTCAAACCCCTTGTTTTTCTAAGAACTGCCTAGTTTCTTGTTTGCTTGGTTATTCATTTCACTACAAGATTCCCAGTCTGTCCCACAGCCATGGCCCTGTGGATGATGTCCATTGGCCTGGGAGATGTCCCTGCCCAGGACCTCTGTAGCAGTAGAGGCTTTGTTGCTCCAGCTGCCACCAGGGCCCAGCTCCAGGGCTGTGCATGGCAGAGGGCTGCTTCCCCGCTTCCTCCACCTGCCCAAAGATGACTCCCCCACTTTGAATGGTTTTCCTTAGGTGCTGAGAGCATTTGCAAATCAGTGGCCAAACATTCCCACAGCTGCTTCCTGGATGCTCCATCCCTTGAGCGTGCTGTGTCCTGCTTGGCGCTTTGCCTCTATGTGACCTCGTGCCTCTTATTGCTAAATGGCACACGCTGGCACTCACGTGTGTCATGTTTATGGTGCTCTCACTCCCTTGGCTTCAGCAGTGCCCCAGCTGCTCCCTCCTTTAGGCCTGGCACATGAAGTGGCTTTAAAACCAAACCAGCCTTGTGCTGTGGTAGTTGAGGCTGTGCCACATGCACTGGCAGCACCTGGGGCTGGGCTGGGCCCCTCCTGCTGCAGCCCCTCTCACCCTGTGCTCAAGGACAATGTACACTGGTTCTGATCAGGGATCTCTGAACAGGAAGGATGGAGCTGAAGCTGGTGCGAGCTGCTCTGACCAGCCTGGCAGTGGAGCCACCTGCCTGCAGCACATCAATCCCAGGCCTTGTTGGGATGTTGGGCCTGCGGCTCCCATACAAAAGGCCAGCATTTCCCAACTGTCTTTCTTGCTTTGGGCTGCTGTTTGGGGATCCCTCAAGCCTGTCAGTTTGGGAAGCTCCTTGGATTCTGCTGATGCAGGTGGCTGTGGAGGTGACATTCTGTGGGAGCAGTGGCTTGTCACATCTTCCTCTTGCTCATGCCCATTGCCCAGCACAGACCCCCAGGACAGAGCCGGGCTCCGTGGGTAGGGAGGATCCAAGGGTGGTTGCGTTTCAGCCTGACAGTGTGAGCAGTGGGGAGAAGCAGCTTCTTGCAGACTATTTCATGATGTCCTTTTGAAGTTCTTTGTCACTTGTCTTGTCTGTGCTAATTTTTCCTGCACCTGTGGGTGCAGCTGAACACTGGGGACCAGCAGTTGGAGTGGTAGGGGATGTTTTCTGTGCTGGTGGGGGGGCTGTGGGGTCCAATCCCTGCAACTAATGAGCACAGTCCTTGCTGCCAATGGCCCAAGAGTGACAGCTGGGAATGCAGGATCGCCCTGTGCAGCACAGCAACCCTCCAGCATCAGGCCCAGAGCCATTGTGATGTGTACAAGCTTAGGTTATTGCAAGTGTTTATAAAGTTTCCATGAAGTGAAACAACCACCTCAGTGTGTTTTGTTCCTTTTTACCCCGGGCCCAAGTGTTGCCCCCACTGCCACCCCCTCTGCAGGAAGGCCCTGCTGTGGGGGCCCAGCTCTGGGGAGGCCACACAGGGTTGTGTCCATGAGACTGGGAGTGCCCTGGGTTTCTGTATTTTTCTGACTGGAGAAGCTGCCCTGCCAAGGCTGAATATTGCTGCACTGCCACAGTGCCTGGACAGCGTCTTGTGCCGTGGAGTCACTGAGACTCCGGTTTTCCTGTGACCACCAGTGGCTTCCTAGCATCTATCCAGCACTCTTTTCCCCTCCTCACATCTGTTTTCCCCCACCTTTTGACTCTGACATTGTGCACCAGTGTTTGCTTTTCAGGCCTCTTGCTTTTCTTTAGCAATGAGCCCCCTTTCAGGAGAGAACAGCTTCTCTCTCCGAAACAGGAATCTTGCAGCCAGATTTGGAGCCCGGATTTCTGGAGAAGCCTGACGGAGGTGACGGCTCCAGAGAGTGTTCCTGGGGGCCCAGGGACAGCCGAGCTGCTCCCACAGCCGCGAGGGTCCTCAGCTGGAGAAGGGGAGCATTCCCATACCCCGCTCAGGGCTGGTCACTGTTTTGGGGATCCTCCTGTGATTATTTTGTGCAGGCCCGGCCCCCGCCCGCGGGCTGTTCGTGCAGCACCAGCCAGGTTTGCCAGCTCGGAGAGGTCTGTGCTGTGCCCTGGCTCAGGGCCCAAGCAGCCAGAGCACTCCCGGCGCAGGCATGGACACAAAGCACCTGGAGCAGCAGCCGGAGGGGTTTCTGCTTGTTTTTTCTGGCTTCTTGTTTCTCTCAGAAGTTTCTTTGGGGGGCTTTAACTTTTCCAGAGCTGGATGCATTCAAAACAGCAGCATTTGGGGAACTAAATTGTTTTCTTTCCGCACTAGGCTTTGTATGAAGTGATCATGAACTGGAATGAGTATTGAGGCACTGCCCCAACAATCCTGTCTCCCAGCCCGCAGGTGCCTGGCTTGCTTTCTTACAGAAACCATTTGGATTTAATATGAGCAGGAGAATTATCTTCCAGCACAAGTAAAACCTTTCAGGTTTTTATAGAGAGAAGATAACAAAACAAGCAGTTCCAAAGCTTGAGCCCAAGCCCCAGTTAGTTCTTTTCAGAGGAAGAATTTGAAGAGACCAAAGATTCTGCAGCAGACACATCTGTGTGATAAATTTAGAATTGAAATATACTTAGTGGAACACTGACATCTGAAATTTATGTGCTACACAGAGACCCATGAAGGTGCCGGAATCCACCCACGTGGGACTCCTTGGAGGATCAGAGCCGCAGTTTTCAGCTCTAGTTCTCCCTGACCCATCCCACTGCATAATTAGCCATTTGGATGCTCTGAGCTGGGAGCAGCTCCCTGCGCTGGGCGGGTTCCTGGCAGCCCTTAGCAAGTTTCTTGGCCTGTACACATGGCTGTAAATCAGGTCAGGCCTCCAAAAAAATCCTGTGATTGGCTTAAACAATCAGGAGATGCTTTGAATCAGTAAAGGCCACAATGTTTTCCATTTTCTGTGTTTTCAGAAGTTTAAGAAGTGCTTTAACAGCCTCTGCCAGTGTCTCTAAGAGCTCCTGCAAGGCAGTTCTGAAGATTCTTGAAATCCTGTATAAAATGTGGCCATTCCCATGAAAGCTCAGAGAAACAAGACCCCAGGGGCTCCCATCCTCCCACAGCTCCATCCTTCCTCACTCTGTGTCCTTCACATCCCAGGTCCCTTCAGTGCCCTGGCCCCAAAGGCTCTCCTGGTGGCCACCACACCATACTACCACACCGTGCCACCATGCCCTGCTCCTATGGGATAGGGCATGGGGCATGCCAGGCAGGCCCTTGTCTGCCCTCCCCTTGGCACCTGCCCACCACTGGCAGAGGGAAGCAGCAGCAGTTTTGGGTAAGGAGCAAACCCCAGCGTTGGCTGATGTCCCTTGTGTCAGGGCACTCGAGTCTGCATGACCCTGCTGAGGTCTGTGGCTGCTACTGGCTCATCCTGGGAGCACGGGCACAGCCCTGACACCATGGAAGGCACACAGGGCTGGCTGCCAGCACAGCAGGGTCACAGTGCTGGCGCTCACAGGCCAGCAGGGAGGGGAACCACTGCCAAAAGGGCTATTTGACACAACTCCTCATTATTTTAGGAAACAGAACTCATTTCTGTTTTAAAAATATCCCACTTTCTGCTCTGAGCACAAGAACAAATAGATGACCTTAAAGCATGGGGCCATTTTGGGGTTTTTGTGATGTTTCCATGTTTTCAGTTGACTCCTTCTTCATGGTAACTGGACTTTTTCCTGTGAGCTTGGTGTGCTGTTCTGCTGGGGAGCCAACGCATCTCTGCAGGCAGCTCTCAGTTCCACTGGCATGTGGCTCATCCCCAGTGCTGGCATGGTGGCTATCACCATACTTCCAGGCCCCACAGCTACAGCAGTTAGGAATGGTCTGGGAGGTCAGCAGCTCCCCTGTGACCTGTAGGTCCTGGTGAGCTGTGCAGGGGGGATGCAGGGTATAGGATGTGGGATGCAGGATGTGCAGCAGAGGTGGCTGGAGCTAACGGGGCAGAAGGGGTTGAGTGAGGTGAGTTTGTCCTTCAGCTAGTTCTGACCTGGCAGCCCCCAACCACTGGCCTCACTGTCCTCCCACAGACACTGTTCAAGCCACACAAGTTTGGGGCCATCAGAGACCAAGGCCAGTGTAAGCCCAGGATGTGTAGCCACTGAGGGACCAAGTCCATCATCCCATGAGGCACTGAACCAGTGGCTCCTGAATGTCCCTGAGGACACTGGTGTCCAGGTGGCCATTTGGCAAGTGGCACTGAGGCTGATATGCTGGCAGGCACCCAATACACCACACCAGCCACAAGGAGCTGAGGCCTGCTCAGTTTCCATTAAGGGTGAACTTTGAAAATAACACATTAATTTTTCACTGTGACTCAGAGCAAAGGATGGGATCAGGTTCCTTGCAGATGACAAATGCAAGGGGTTTTGTTCTCTTGGCACTCTGTTCTTCAGCTCATGGGGCACGGTGTGTGGACTGTTGCTGTGCAATTACACACCAGGCATTGCCAGCTATTTGTGGCCAAGGAGCTGCTTTTATTTTTTTCCAAGCTCTTTGCTTTGTCTCAGTGAATCAAATCTTGGCCCTGGGCAAGACTCACATCTGTGCCTTGAATTAACAAGTGGCTGATAAGTGTCTTCTTTATTACTTGGACAGCATAGGTCAATTTTATAAAGATGTTCCAGAAGAATGGATTTACAACTGTTCATAAAGATACCAAAAACAATGACAAGAGCAAGAGGACACTGGCCTTTATTAGCTCCTTGCTTCGAGGAATACATTAATCAACTGAAAATCAATTTAAAAGACCTGAAGAGGAATATATGAAAGGATTAGCCAATTGATACGTAATTGAATTACAAGTTCAGACGTGATTAATAGTGAGATCTGACTGTGAAAGAAAGCCTACAATGACCCAATGTACAGCCTCATCTACTGGCAAATGATCCACTGATTCCCAGCGCCTTTGCTTGCCGGCAGCCATCACACCCACAGCGATTTCATGCACAAAATTGACACAAAAGCCAAATGCAGGCAGTGGGTAAAGCTCCAGCAAACCGGATTCTGCATTTATTGGACTCAGAACAACAGTAGATTTTCAGGTTACAAAAAGAGCTGAACACCAAGCATGAGGGGCCACTCTGCCACATGGCTGGGGGTTCACGTGGGCCCCAGGCACGGCTGAAAGAGAAATGAGAATTTTCATTTATCCTCAGCGTGATGTCACTGGTTTCTTGACCTGGGTGCCAGGCATGCCCCTCTCTTTGGTTACACAAATAAAGGTCCTTCAGGCCCACATGGGGATTTGTGAGTTGCAGTTGTCCCTAGGGCATCTTGCACTGCACCTCATTGGCCCCAGCAGCATCTGTCACCACAGTCCAGCCCCCATGGTACCAGAACACACTGGGGCTCTCTCTTCCTTACCCAATGCATTTGGTTGCAATTAAAAAAAAAAAAACAAAAAAACAGCTGTGTCAGCAATCCACCCAATTCCTTCTCTGGGAGAACTTATCCTCAGGTAACGCTATACTTTGGGCAAAGCACTGCGATTCCAAACTGAGCTAGACCAGGCTGTGTGCACTGCACCTGTATCACAAGGTTTGTGGGGTCTCCTGGGTCACAGTCCCACCAAAACAGGCCCAAGGCATCCCCAGAATCATGCTCAGCCCTAACCTTGGAGCCAGGCCCCAGGAAAGAACCAGCATCATACCCTGAAGTCTCTCTGCCATTCCAAGGCTCTTTTTTCTTCTGGCAATGCTGTGGCATTGGCTTCTCTCCCTCAGTGGAAGGAGCAATTGCAGACACTGGCCTTTGTTACTCCCAGGAACACAGCTGTGGGCTGGGAGGCCCCCCCAGGCAAAAAGGCACCAGCAATGAGCTTTTTGGCTTATTACAGAGAAAGTAAAATATATCAGAGAATTCTTATTATTACAGACATGTTAACAAAGAGAAACAGCATAAAATTGCCACAGAACACCAAACACCAGGCACGGAGAGCAGTTTTATCCACTTGCTAAGGGTATATGTGGGTGCAGAGGCTTACTCTGCGAGTCAGAAGCACAGCGTCCCTCTGCTGCTGAAGGGAATGAGTGCAGGGAAGAGGCGCCAGTGGGCAGGGGAGGCTCTGACCCACCCGAAGGGGCCAGGACACCCTGCCTGCCCATGGCCATCCGCAGTGCCCACAGCCAGCCCTGGGCCTGCAAACAGATAGAACACTGCCACTCTCTGTAATCCCAGCATTCTGCCCAAATGTGTGAGGACACTTTGTGCGAGTCAAAGAGGGAAGAAACAAAGGACACTCCATTCTTCCCCAAATGCAAACACTGTCCCTTGTCTAACCTCAAGAAGTCACAGGAAAGCTGGAGAAGCTGATACTGACCCCAGCCTATGTCAGCATGTGTTCTGTGCATGCCACAAAAGGGGGTACCTTTGCAAACTGGGCAGCACCCAGCTAGAAAAATAAGTCTCCATTAAATTGGCATGTTCTGACTCATATCCTGCAGAGCATCCAGCACTTCAGTGTGCGACCAGAGAGGACTCTTAGAGCACATCACTAAATAGATATCTTTAGCAATAGAAAATGGGCCATGCCTTTATTCTATATAGAGATAGATAATTTTAGCATACATTATGTTATTGAAACATCCAGGGCAAGAGCTCAGCAAGGGGAGGGACACTACGGGGACTGCAGGGCTGGCCACTGGTGGTAGGTGAATACGAGGGCAGCAGCTCTTGGGCTGGCTGGGAGGCAGGTGACACCTCGGGTACCCCTCAGCATTCCCTACAGACCACAGCGACAACCCCACAGCTAGGAGCAAGGAGTGGTACCACAGGGAGGGTCCTACACCAGCTTCACTCCCTCACCAAGCACCCTGTTCCCTGAGCCAAGCACAAAGGGCCTCTTGGATATTACGGCAGTGGCATGTGGATGCTGCCGGTTCTCCAGACCCAACCACAGCTTCTCGAAGCAGAGAGCTGCTGTCCTGGCTGTTGCTCCTGCTGAGCTGAGCTCCCTGCTGAGGTAGGGGATGCTGGCAGGAGCCTGTCAGGCTCAGGTGGGCACAGGTCAGTGATCCCTGCCCTGGGAATGCTGCACACCATTGCACCATTTGATACGTCCCACTGGTTCTGGTGTGACACAGGGCTGAGGAAGCATCCCTCCTGCCCTCACTGAAGGCAGCATCCTTTATCCCACACCCTCTGTTGTGGAATGGTGCCCATCCATGCACAAACACTGCTCCCAAGGAGATGCCAACATCTGTATCCCTCATCCTCCATCTGCTGCCTTGGGCAGGAGCTGATGGGCTGAGCCACAACCCAGACTGAGCCAGCTCAGAACTCCCCACACGTCTGAGATGCGCCAGAGAGCAGAGTCAGGGAATCCACAGGGGAACATGGAGATGGTTGGCTCTCCGCTGTGACACCCAGGGGGTCCCCACTCCAGGGCTCAGCCAGCCCAAGGAGAGCCTCAGGGACAGTTTCTTTAGGACTGTGAACACGGTAAAATTCTCCTTGCTTTATTAAAGCAAAAGTGGACAAAACACAGAAGAGAATAAAGAGCATAATGATAAATGGCAGCAGTTGGACTTTGGTATTTCTTAAAGCCTCTTCTTCCCCAGTTCCTGCAGCAGCTGAGGAAAATCCACAGGGAAACAGCATTAATTCCCCAAGCAAATACACACACAGGTGCTGCAAGTCCTGGTTCCCAGATTTCCTGGTAATTATGTTGTAGAAACCCAACTTTTGAATGAACAAGTTGCAGAAGTTTACTGTGATACTGAAGAGACAGAGAACATGTCCTCAATGCCCCTGACTGCCCCTCTGTCCTGGGCTGGGGGTGTTCCCTGTGAGCTCCTGCCCCATTCAACACTCACCATCCACAGCAGCTTCACACCGGGTGACACGCACGGGGCAGGTGATACAAGGGCAGTAAGTATCCTTTCCTTGCTCCCCCACTTCTCATTCACAGAGTGCTCCCACCAGCAAAACAGGATGGGCAAATCCCTGTTAGGTTTGGCCTCTTTCCAGTCTCCCAGCAGATGAACACGCAGCAGGACACCGCTACACTCATTAACCAACAAAACCTTCACTGACACGAACCTGTGTGAAGCACAGAGCTCTCCCAAACTGCTGTTCCAACTGCATGGAGCCATCCTGAGATGATAACAGGGACTGGGAGTCACCACTCATCTGCTCACTGAGCTCTGCTGTGAAGGGACAGGGAAATTTCCAGAGGACAGGAACGCACCAGCTGGAATTTTTTACCAGTTCACTTGCAAATATCTGTAGCTCACACCAGCATTGAAAACGCCAGCAGCCCCCTGACATGGGGGACCCTCTGAGAGCAGCAACCTGCTGGCTACCAGCCAGAAAGTTCACCTATGGATTCTGTTGCTGCCTACATGAGAGGATTTCAGGAGGAAGAGCAGGATCAGAGCCATACCTAGCAGAGGAAGGAAATACATTGCAAAGAAAGATCCTGCCCTTTCCCCCCACTCCTTCATATAATGAAAATCCCATCAACAGGTTGGAAAGTATCAGGGAAATTGTTTGTTTCACTCCAAATATACAAGGGAGCAGCTGCACCACGACAGCATTTCCTGGAGAGCTGGGCACAGGGCTCTGGGGTGGCTCACTCCCCTGGGAGGGTGCAGAGTTTGCTGTCTGTGCCAGCACAGGGATCCCTTGTAGATGTCTGGGTTGGTAATGCCAGACCCTGCCACAGCCCATGATGGCATTTGTGACCCTACCATCAGCCTGTGCGTGTGTGGTCACTGGGAGCCTGTCTGGGCCTGAGCAGGTGGTTTTGTTGTACTCAGGATGTGCAAGAGGAGGGGAACTAAAATACCACAGGGCACGTAGGCTTGGCCACTGTGTGTGTGCTGGGGACAGGCTGGGTGTGTGGGGCGATACACACGGGATGGTGTGTGTGGGGTGCTGTGTAAGGGATGGTGTGTGTGGGGTGCTGTGTGTGGGGTGTTATGTAAGGGATGGTGTGTGTGGGGTGCTGTGTAAGGGATGGTGTGTATGGGGTAGTGTGTGTGGGGTGGTATGGTGCATACAGGACCATGTACATGGGACAGTGAGTGCACCATGGTGTCCTCCTGGGCTGCAATCAGCCACTGCCATCAGCAGGAGCTGTGTGTGCTGCTTGAAAGAGCAGGGGGTCTCTTGGTGCTTCCCTTCCAGCCCCACAAAGCACCATGGTGGCATCAGCCAGTTCCCACTGCCATCTCCCCATGGACAGCATTCAGAGAGGAGTCCCATGGTCCCACAGACCCTGGCCTTGGTCTTGGCTCCAGAACACTCATCTGCTGGCACTGGAAAAAATAGTTGGGACAAAATATTTGGGACAAATGAAAGGAGAGAGCATAGCTGGAATCCCAGGTCTGCAGAGCCACGACAGGAGCAGAGC
>WBMY01016468.1:0-67269 GCA_013397315.1 Donacobius atricapilla
AAGACCTCAGTCTGCTTTGTTTTGGGTGGGAAAGGAGTAATAAGTGTTTTAAGTTGAAAAGTTCTTCACATTCAGAAAATATAATCGCATCTGTCTCCTAAACTTCTGGTTTGGGGATATAATGCATGGATTTATCCTTAATACTCAAATTTGATGTTTTTTGGGGTTTTTTAAAGTTCTTTAAAAGTATGAGTTGAGACTTCCAGACAAGTAACAAAGCTGCCAGTTGAAAGATACGGAGTTTTTACTGCTGTATTATAGTTAATTAAATATTCAGGTCTTGGGCAAATGTTAGTAAATAGTTTAGTTTTAAGTAGCTAATTATCTGGCATGTTTGCAAATGATTTTTAACTAATAGTGCATGTGGCTGAACTCTAAAATAGTGTCTTTGCATTTCTTTTGTGTGACTTTCATACTAACCTGACTGATGAACGAACGTGCACTGAAGGAATTGGTAAATTGTCCACTGCCGATGGCAAAGCCTTCGCAGATCCCGAGGTTCTCCGGAGACTGACGTCGTCCGTCAGCTGCGCGCTGGACGAGGCGGCCGCCGCGCTGACGCGGATGCGAGCCGAGAACAATCACAACAACGGGCAGGTGGACAAGTACGTGCTGACCTCCCCCGGTTCCCCAGCAGTGGGATGGGGTTTTATATCAAATCCAGTTCCTTGTACGTGCTGACCTCCCCCGGTTCCCCAGCAGTGGGATGGGGTTTTATATCAAATTCAGTTCCTTGTACGTGCTGACCATCTCTGGTTCCCCAGCTATGGGAGGGGGTTTTATATCATATTCAATTCCTTGTATCTGCTGACCTCCCCTGGTTCCCCAGCTATGGGATGGGGTTTTATATCAAATCCAGTTCCTTGTACGTGCTGACCTCCCCCGGTTCCCCAGCAGTGGGATGGGGTTTTATATCAAATTCAGTTCCTTGTACGTGCTGACCA
The DNA here is from genome assembly GCA_013397315.1 of Donacobius atricapilla. Lineage (NCBI taxonomy): Eukaryota > Metazoa > Chordata > Aves > Passeriformes > Mimidae > Donacobius > Donacobius atricapilla. The sequence goes on from WBMY01016468.1 coordinate 945, forward strand.
TCTCTGGTTCCCCAGCTATGGGATGGGGTTTTATATCATATTCAATTTATTGTACGGGCTGACCATCCCTGGTTCCCCAACTATAGAATGGGGTTTTATTTAAATTCAGTTCCTTGTACGTGCTGACCATCCCTGGTTCCCCAACTATAGAATGGGGTTTTATTTAAATTCAATTAGTTGTACTTACTGACTTGCCCCAGTTGCCCAACTATGGAATGGGTTTTATGTAAATTCAGTTAGCTGTACGTACTGACCACCCCTGGTTCCCCAGCTATGGAATGGGGTTTTATTTCCAATTCAGTTCATGGTACATACTGACCACGCCCAGTTGCTCAACTGTGGAATGGGATTTTATTTACAATTCAGGTAATTTTATAGTTAGTACTTGGTAATGGAGCTATTCTACTGCTAGCAGAAGCACATTGCATCTGGAGGTGTAACTACTGTCCCCTCAGGTTATTGGCTTCACAGGGCAAGAGGAAAGTACAAAAAAATGTTACTTTCTAACCTGCTGCTCTTCCTGTGTACCAGAGAGTTGAGTTCTTACTCAAGAAAGGTTAATTTCTTAGCTGTAGAAGAGTAGGTGATTGTTCTGTTAATTACAGAAGTTTGTCTTGTTTCAATACTGACATTAGTGGTCTCTGTGATACTTGGCTGCTGACTTCTTGGCTTTGTCTGCAATAGGAATGTGCCTTGGCACCTGCAATTAGCAGTTTGTCATGGTCACGGCCTCTGTGTATCTGGCATTCCCTGAAGTGGGAATAGCATCAGTGAGGTTTGCTCCTGTCTTGCAGACACCACAAAAACCAGCCTTGGGTGCTCTTCACTGCATCTGGTCTGTATGAGAGCATTATACGAGTTAGCAGCTGATCAGAACAAGCTAATTTAGACAATAACGAAAGTGTCTATCCCCATTTCACCTCTGGAAATAATGCGTGTGTATATAGATACACTTAAAAAACATATAGAAGGTGTATTTTCAAGTAAAGCTTAGCACTGAAGGCAGGAGTCTTTACTTAAAGGCTTCTCCTTGCCTAGGAGAGCTGCCCCGCTGTTGCAGGTGTGTTCTGAGCTCACTGTGTGGTAACTGATTTTGCAGTCGCAGTTTGGCAGAAGCATGCTCCGATGGGGATGTAAATGCTGTCCGGAAGCTACTGGATGAAGGACGGAGCGTGAATGAACATACTGAAGAGGGGGAGAGTCTGCTTTGCTTGGCCTGCTCAGCAGGATATTATGAATTGGCACAGGTAAGTAACAAATACAGTTAGAGCTAAACATTTGTGAGGCATTGTCTGAGGGGCTTCTTTGATAGGTAAACATTTTGGCTGTTGTGGTTATTATAATTTTTTTATTATTTTGACAGGATATTAGTGAACACAGCTTATTGTGGGTTTCCAGTTATTGTTTGGGTTTCTTTAATGGAAAATGCAGTCACATATGCTTTTAGGTTGAAGGGACTTACTTGTCTGAGGAATGAATCCTATGTTTTGTATCTACTTTTCTGGCACTGTTCTAGGTGCAGTCCGGCTGTTCTGCCAAGCAAGAGGATCTAAAATAGCAGCAAACCCAAAAACTGTAATGGGTTACCTTCTAAAAGCTCATGTCTCAGTCACACAATCCTTTTTTAAAAATCAACAGTGCATTAATTTCTGTTAATTTTGAGCTGTATCTAAGAGCAGCTGCTTTGAAATGTTTAGGTGATCTTGGAAATGCCCAACCTCACATTTTGGTGCCAAAACACGGGACAGGGGGAGAGCTTCTCACCTGTGAGCTTGACCTGTGGGAGCCCTGGTCATTATTGCAGGTGGCAGTTTCTCTGCTGTCATTCCGGTCAGTGAGCTGCCCTGTGACTTTTGAAAATGTCACTATTTCACTGGAGCTTAGATATGAACAGATGTAGGAACTCAGGATTTTCTGCAGCAGAGCCCAGTGCAGGCAGTAAGTGTGAATGGTCCTGGGGATGGCACTGGGCTGGGAGGGGATGTGGCAGCTGCCTGGGGAACCGGCCTCACAAACCCCAGTGAACTAAAACCAAATGGTTTGTGTTACAGTTTGCTCACTGTAGGGAACTTTTCCCCTAGGTGCTGCTAGCCATGCACGCCAATGTTGAAGATCGAGGGAATAAAGGCGACATCACTCCCTTGATGGCAGCTGCCAGCGGAGGCTACGTGGATATTGTTAAACTCCTCCTTGTCCATTGTGCAGATGTCAATGCACAGTCCTCCACAGGTAACCGGGGAGCAGGAGCACTGTTAGTAAGGCTGGCACATAAGGCACACAGCTCTTCTGAACATCTGTGTATTTGTCTAACGCTTTCCTTCACAAGAAAACATGACAGGAAGTGTTAGGAATAGACCAGATCTGTACCAAATGTGTTCGGAGTCTTAACTGGCCATTATTAAAGATGGTTTTTAATATAAATTCTAATGGAAAGTGCTGTTCCTGTAAAAAACACTCTGGTGTTAGAGGACAAGAAAAATACAAGAAGTTTATCTTTTCTCATTGGTATAATCCAAAATTACCCAGTAAGATGACTGTGGGACACATCCCATCAACACCAGTTATTTCTGTCTGTTCCTTTTTACCAAAGAGGAACTAAAATTCTTTGAGTGCATTGAATGTTCTCTGTATTGTTGGTTCTTGACCACAGCTTAGCTAACCTCCCTGACAGCATTAACCTGCAGTTGGATTCTGTTTATTAAGATAGAATTTAAACTTGGTTCAAATTTTCAAACAACTCATGTGTCCAAACTATGAGATATTCTTTTATCTTTCTGTTTAGCCATGTTAAGCAAAGTTACCTTAAAATGGACTCTAGCATTTAAAACATGAGCCATATGTGAGTGTCTGTCACTTACAGTACCAGAGTTTTAAATTATAAATTTATTCTCAGCCAGCCAGTAGATGGTTTTCAAGGAATTACAGGATACCATCTCAGGCAAAAAAAAAGAAAGACAAAACAAAAAACCCACGCCCTTAACTCTACAGTGAAAATTACTCATTGATCTTTTTGTGTGTGTTTATTTGATCTAATTTTGTGTGCTAAAGTAGGAAATCTAACATTCAAACTGAAAAAATCCTGATTTATAATACTAGCTTGGCATTAAAACTTTCATGTTACAGTTATTTGGGATTTTATACCCAGCCTGGAATGATGGGCTGGAGTGACATTGCTGTGAGGTGAAAGGCTGCTGGTGGTGGTGTACCTGGCTTTGTTCCGAGCTGTTAACACTGATCTCCTTCCCCGCGTCAGGAGTGGGTGATGGAAGGGGCTCTCATGCAACCTCTCCTCTGCAGGGAACACAGCTCTCACGTACGCCTGTGCTGGGGGCTTTGTGGACGTGGTGAAGGTGCTACTGAAAGCTGGTGCTAACATAGAAGACCACAATGAGAACGGACATACCCCCCTGATGGAAGCAGCCAGTGCAGGGCATGTCGAGGTTGCAAGAGTATTGCTGGAATATGGTGCAGGAATCAACACTCACTCCAACGAGTTCAAAGAAAGTGCACTTACACTCGCATGCTACAAAGGTATTGTCTCTTGCCTTATTTTGTATTTTTGTTTATATTTATTTTCCAGGATTTATCTGGCTAAAACGTTCAGCAATACTTCGAATATCTTCCGAAGAGTTTACAAAACTGGATTTTGGTTTTAAACTCAATGTCACAAAACGCTCTTCTGTGGTGTAGTGTTGTTAAGTCTGTGTTTGTGTCCAGATGTGGTGGATGTGTTTGACATGTTGCAGATGAAAGCTTGGCTGTGTCCAAACTTGTGCTTTTCCACACCACCATTCTCTCCTACCGACTGCCACATTCCCTATTTCGTTCCCAGTTCCCTCGCCAACTGTCTGTGAATTCTGAAAACATCTCTGTTGGTTCGTCAGAAAATGCAAAGTTGGAATGTGTGTTTCTGTAATATCTGATGGGGAGACAATGCCTCCAATAATTACTGGATTCTTTTCCTTAAATATAATTTGGGAGAATGTCTATAAATTCTTAAGTATGATGAACTTCTAGGGGACTTCTGACTTAATTTCTTTTGCTCTTTAAAGCTTCTATGTAAATTAACAGTGCAGTGGTGATCGACTGTGCTTCTACAGTTTGCTTTCCTACTGCTGTTTTTCTACAAATAGAAACTAAGGGTGTGGATTATTGTTAGAGTAACTTTGGGCTTTGCCTCTGTGGTTAGGATTGAGGATACATACTCTGTATAACCTATCTGAGGACTTGCATCTGGATTTGTCGTGGATTTCCTACAGCATATGGTGGTTCCTTACAGGGAAATGCCAGTAATAGTACCCCTGAATGTGTTGGAGGGTCATTCTTGTTTCTTTTCACCCAGAACCTAGTTGAGTCATGGAATATAAAACCTTGAATGACAGAGATGTGCTGTATTATCTTTGACAAGATGGTTGATTGTTTTCTTGTCAGTTTATGTAAGACTAAATCGTCTCTAGGAGAAGAATGCTCATTGAGAGGCTAAAATCTTAGGGCAATTTCAAAAATGACAGAGACTGTAATAGAGTTGAAATCAAGTTTTGATAAAGCTCAGTAGAAGCTTTTAAAAATACTGTCAGATAATATATGTGTATCTTAGTTCTCAGAAATAGGTCTGTGAGTGTTGTTAAAAAGCTTTAAGTTCAGATCTACATGGACTCATCCCTAAAAGATAATCCCCCAGTTGTATGCTGCCTTTGAACTCTTAAATGATCCATCACTGTACAGTTCAATAGGGAATAAGCACAGTTTTGTAGCTTGCAGTCACAAGGAAAGGTTCTTGTGGAAACTTGGATTAGACAGGTCTGTGTTCATCTCACAACTGAGCAGGATCTTTAGGAAAGGCTTTAGGAATGCTGCTGACTCGTTTGCATTGGTATTTTTTCAAAAAGTACTTTAAAAACCCAGGTTTACCTATTTTAACTTGTAAAGATTGTAACAGCAAACTCTGAAAATCTGAATGATTTCATTAAGTGTATTGTCTGTACAGCTAAAAGTTGATGATGTGGAATGCTTATTTTTTTTTGATCTGTTTCATTTGAAGGCCATTTAGATATGGTTCGTTTTTTGCTTGAAGCTGGAGCTGATCAAGAACACAAAACAGATGAGATGCACACGGCGCTGATGGAGGCCTGCATGGTAAATACCTTTGTTTGTACTGCTCCCTCCTTGGGGAGAGAGGAATGCAAGAGGTGATAAAACAGTGAGCTTTGGGTAACAAGCTGTTTGGGGGCTGCAAGTGAATTGTATGTTGTTACTGTAAAAAAGTGCTTACTTGTAGCTCCCACCAGCTTCTCAGTCTAACTGCTCACAAAGAAAAAATGCTCCCATTTTTGGGAGGTGATGTGTTGTTCTAAATGCTCCCTGTATGAAGTTTAGGGGTGACTAATCTGCAGTGCAGGGACATGTAGTACAAGTCACTAGTTTGGGGTTTTGATTTTTTTTCTTAGTGTTTTCTACCTTTGTTTTTATAAATAAGGTCTCTCAGTGTGTTGTGGAATGAGCCTTCCAGAAGTGCAGTGAGCTGGATGATTCATGCATTACAATTGTCTGTTCATCACTGCAGGAAGTGTTTTGCATGGAGAGATGACTTGCTGTCTTCTAGGCTTCTGTAAATGAGGTTGTGAGGTTTTTCTTTTGCCTTACCATTTCATTTTGTAAAATGACGTAGTCCTTAGTTCTCTAGCAACTATCCACATAATTTCAATGCAGCCATTGAGGAAAAATCCGAGAGCATCATCCTAATAAAGAGTGTGCTATTGTGTCAAAGCATATCTGCAACCACTTCTGTACAAACCTTGAGTAACCTTTTCTCTCTTCTCCAAGCTGGAGAACCTCTTTGAAGAAAGAACAGGGATCTTGTTTCTATAGGAAGCGCAGCAAAAAGAGAAACTGAATTTTCTCCCAGTAGCATGTAATCCTTGGAAGATAGGCTGCAGTTCTCCTCCAGTCTGCTGAGAGCTGGAGGATCAAGTGTTCCCTTCAGTGCAGTTGTGAGGTGATGATGCAAGCGACCAAGGTCAGGTTGTAACGTGGGGAGCTGTGTCCGAGCCTTCTGATAGTGAGCTGGTAATCGTATCCTTGAATAGCCTTCCCTGCAGGAGAGCCTGGTGCCTGTAAGGAATTCAGAAGGACAGTGGGTGCATGCTGTCACCTAAAGGAGATTGCAGCATGACTGCAGGCTAAAGGTTAATCGGCCCCACTGTCCTGTTTAGGTTGAGGGTTTTGTTTGCTTTTTCTTAGTTTCCTGGTGAAACAATCCAAGGGCTGGCTTGATTTGGAGGCTGTGAAGCACCTCACTTAGGGGAAAGAGTTGTGAGGTTTGCCTGCGTGTTTTGGTGTTTCAGACTAGGTGTTCTGACATTACAGAGTGTGTATTGACATTTGAAAGCAGCAGAAAGGAAGATGAGCCTTTGAAGTCCCAACTCCATAACAAGGAATTTGTTTCTTGTCATTTGGCTGCGCCCTTGCACAAGGGAGCTGTTCCACCAAATTGTTGTGACTGTTCCCAGTCTTCATCTCTTTCCATCTAAGGAATGCAGCAGGTACAGGTTGCTGAGATGTCTGGTCTCTGATCACCAATTCTTTTTTAAGTACCTTGGAGTTTGTTTTGGTCAGGACAGTGCCACACTTAGGGTAATGCCTCTAATGAGGAGGCTGTTGGCTTCTGGCCAACCCTCTGAGAGCAACAGCCTGTGTTTAATGTGCCCCCCTGATTGCTGTCCATCTCAGGTTACCTACAACCTGCTTCATGGTCAACTTAAGCTTTCCCCTTTTGCCAATGTTGTGGCTCTCTGCCAACTACACCTTTGGTCAAATGTGAATTTTAGGTACTTGGTCTTTTTCAAGTAACTGAGAAGTTTAATAATACTTTCTTGAGAAGCTGACAGATAAATCTATGTGCTTTGATTGGTAAGGACCCAGACTGCTGTGGCAATCCTAATTCTCTTATTCTATGGCTTCATCCCAAGACATTTTTCAGGCACCTTTAAGAGCTTTTCCAAGTCTTCTCTCCTCCTGTTACCTGCCTTATTGTTACCCACTTCAGTTTCTCTGCAGATCTTTCCCAGAGTCTAGAAGATGCCAATTAGGGCTTTTTTGGTTTTCTGTCTGTAGAAGTCATGAATCAACTATTACTACAAAGAATAAAAAAACTTTTTTTTCTGCTGCTTGTTTTCAGGTTTAGTCACGGAGTGGGTTTATTACTTATGGCACTTGTTTGCTACCTCTAGTACTGTTGGCATCCCAAAGATTGTGCTGGATAATTAAGTCTTGTGCCATAATTCCTTTCCCTCAAGAAACAGAAACACCAGCATATATCTATCTCTTTTTTCCTCATGCATTTAAACCTGACTTAGGTAGTCAGACTTAGGTTTTTCCACCTGATGTAGGTGGAAACCTAAATATTGGTCAGGTCCAAGTATTACCGTAACTGTCATAATTAAACCATGATAAATAAAAAGGCCCTGCCTTTGTGGGATCATTTTCAGGAAGTGTGGTAGTGGTTGCAGCTGTAGCATCAAGTGGCTTCAGTCCTGTCTGACCCCGGGGCTGCCCTTTGCTTGCAGGACGGGCACGTGGAGGTGGCCCGGCTGCTGTTGGACAGCGGTGCCCAGGTGAACATGCCCGCGGATTCCTTCGAGTCCCCGCTCACCCTGGCTGCCTGCGGCGGGCACGTGGAGCTGGCAGCGCTTCTGATCGAACGAGGAGCCAACCTGGAGGAGGTTAATGATGAAGGTTACACACCTCTGATGGAAGCTGCCCGGGAAGGCCACGAAGAGATGGTGGCCTTGCTGCTGGCACAAGGTGAGATCCCGTGGCGATGGAGCGCTCGGGAGGACACAGTGGGATCCATGGCCAACAGGTGTCCCGTGCAGATTGCTGTGGTGTAGCGTGGGGCTGGCACTGCTCCCTGCTGTGCCCACAGAGCAGAGCTCAAACACCCAAACTGCTGTGGGGGTGATGAGCATTCTCCCCCCTCAGGCAGTGTGTGGCCAGGTCAGTAACGGTGCTTTTGTTTCCCAGGGGCAAATATTAACGCGCAGACAGAAGAAACGCAGGAAACAGCCCTGACCCTGGCCTGCTGTGGAGGCTTCTCTGAAGTCGCTGACTTCCTTATTAAGGCAGGAGCTGATATAGAGCTTGGTTGCTCAACACCTTTGATGGAAGCTGCTCAAGAGGGTCATCTTGAACTTGTGAAATACTTGCTGGCAGCAGGTATGTGTTCAGAGCAAGTGATTAAGCCCACAGATACCGTGGACTTGATGTGTTTTGTATGATTTGGAAGATGCCTGGGCTTTTGATAGTGGCAGTGTTGTAACAAGAAACGATATCCTCAGATAACTTAGCAAGAAGGAAAAAGCGTATGTTGCACCTCAGTTGTGTTTGATACTGTTAACAGAGGAAAGTGCCTCCTGGAGCAGGTGATACTGTTCCGTATCTAGAAAGCATCCACATTCATTAGAAACATTGTTTCCAGCTATCTGCGTCTAGGACAAAATTTTAATAAAGATAATGCTTGGTTTTGCTTGCTACTTCAGCTATGCTTGCTACTTCAGCCTGGTTATTTGCATTCAGTCTCCCTGAATAACCAGTTCTTTAGGAATGGTGTGCTGGGAAGTAGTGTGCAAGACAGATTCTGGAATGTGCTGAATTTCTGTGATAAATGAGCTTTACTGCTACATTATATAGTAGCAAAAATTAAATCTTGCTGGAGTTTGGGGTAAAATGATGCTTTGATGTTCATCTTTCAGTTTATAAAGTTGGTAGAGTCTAAAGTGTTCTGCTTAAAATAATAAAGAAAAAGGAGCTGTATTTGGGATATCTTCCTTGTTGTGGAAGGTGATTTATTTGTATGCTCTTTTCTAAGGATAAGCATCAAATTGGCTGGGTTTGTAATTTTAGAAAGTAAAGCTCCCTGCTCATCGAGGGACAGTAACAACTGTGCCACTTGGTGCAGTGACACCAGCATGTGACACCTGTCACCAGCTCCCTTGGAACGCCCGCTGCCTGCACTTCACTGCTGATAGTGTAGAAAGTTGATTAAGGAGCCTTGTTTTGGCATCAGGGAGTCTCTAATTATACCTCACACCATAAAAATAAGAAAATGGCTAATCACATTGGCATTTCTTTTTTTAAGAATAATGTGTTATGGATGAAGAGTCATGCATAGTTTTCACAGAGCCGGGGTATATGAAGCTAGACAAATTATTTCAACAAAATGATTTTAAAGCAAATGATTTAAAGGAGCAGGAAAGAAGGGAAATTTTGCAAGTGTATGGATCTGTTGCATTAATACTAATTCAGTGATGTGCATTTTGTCTGGTTTCCCTTGGCATACAGCTCTGAATCAAATGGACAATCTGCAAAACTGTGTGGATTCCCTTTTTCACTTGATATAACAACTGAAATCCTTCTTGCTGTAGGGGGACTGTAGGAATGAGTGAGCATTTAGGTTTAATAGCTTAGATTGTCAGTCATGCTTTTTCCAAGCCTTGGCTAGCCCCCTCCTCTTGGAATACTTCCACAGCGAGAGCAATTTTTGCCATGAGGGCAATGCTCCTGGACTGTGGAGGCTGTTGGTCAGTAGGATATAGCTGTTGTCAGAGATTTTTGTGTTTATCTGATGTGAAATACTTGATAAGGACATGTCCAATATGAAGAAATTGTTGTGTTTGCAGGAGCTAATGTTCATGCCACTACAGCAACGGGAGATACAGCTTTGACCTACGCCTGTGAAAATGGACACACAGATGTGGCAGATGTGTTGCTTCAGGCTGGTGCTGATCTGGTAAGGCTTCTGCTGCATCTTGTGGGCAAAGTGTTCTGGTTTCAAACTGTAAGGCAAAGCCTGTGTGCTTAGAGAACACAGTGCTGAGCTTAGGAATAGAGATTCATACGTGGCTCTGAAAAGAGGCATGAAAGAAGCTTTTATTAAAAGCCTGCATATTCTGTTTGGTCTACAAAATAAAAGTTCTTACAGGTAATCTGCTCTGAATTTAAAATGTTTTAATATTAGGAACTCCTGCTTCTCTATGTCAGTGTTGGTCTCAACACTCAGCATCTTAACTTGTGCAAACTACTACACAAAACCCCCGAACAAAGCAATGTCTTTTAATTGATCAGCAAAATCTGATCTATTTTCTTTCTTCTAACTCTTGGCTTTAGCACATTGCTTTCCCCATGTTTATTTCCTGTAATGTAAACTAAATTGTTTACATAATTGTCATTTTCATATTACGTAGCGGGAGACCCAAAACTGCCTCTTCACCAGCTACAGGGATATAACATTTTACTTTTAATTAGTAAAAACAAGTGATACTTTAGTCTTCCAGAGGTGTTTAGGAGCCTTATGTCAAACAAGGCTCAAGCAGGAAAGATTATTTTCGTTGCCGAGGAGGAGTAGTCTCCTTTTCTTTTTTTTTTTTTTTCCTCCCATATGTGTTCACTGCTTCTGTGTTATATTTGCTTGGGGGTTGGGTTGGAGTTTTGGTTGGATATTCTGGAATTTTTGTTCCTTTTAAAAAACCAAGAATGCCAGAAAAGTTTATCATTGAGCCTGATAAATCAGCATAGTAATGAAGTTACTTAAATTCCAGGCATTAATGAAGTATTTTTTGTTTTTATTTAGAAATAAAAATTAACTAATACTGTAATTAGGAGTAATAATTCTACTCTTCTTTGAGGCTATACTCTTTTTTAAGGCTTATTAATTCTTCTGCAGTAATGTCAGTAATGTTCTGCTTTATTTGTTCTTACCAGGGAAGAAAGTCATATTAATGGGGGAGGTTGTGGGATTTTTGGCATGACTACTGCACTTAGCTGAATTCAGTGTTGGGTACTGAATGTGAGCCACTCTGATAGAGGTAGGATGGGTTTGGGGGGAGTTATTGGATATTTTAAAAAATACATTGAAGTACTTGGTTATATAAAAGTAAAACCTATGGAGTATCTCATTGGGGGAGCAAAGCCTGAAATGAAAAAAAAAATTAAAAAAGAATTGCTGTGCATAAACTTTAAAACATGCAAGAGTTGCTGCTTAAATGTCACTCCAAATCTTTGGAGTTGTGTCATTTTCCACCCTCCCATCAGTGAGGTGAGCAGTGCTTGTGGCCATCAGCATCCATTTCTCAGCGTTGCAGAGGACAGTCTTGGTCCTTTCTAAATTAAAGTTTTATTTCACTGCATTTGCTTGTGTACTGCCAATGAAAACATGGAACAGGCAAGGAAAACAGAATAAGGAAGCAAAGAAAAATTGCTTTGAAAGGAAGACCTGCAATGTAAATCTGCCAGTTTTGAATTCTGATTATAAGTTAATTGGGAAATGCCGGCAGAATGGTAGCAATGCTGATAGCAGGTGCTTCTGGTTTCAAGCAGCTTCTGTTACAATTCCTGTGTTGCTTTGCTTTATTCAGAGCTGGGAGGTGTTTCAAATAGATTTGTTAGGTTTGTCCTGGGCTGAGGGAGGGCTCTGAAGACTCTTACCTTACTGCTGGGTATGAAAAAGCTTCTTTGGCAGTACCATGGGAGACTGTTCTTCTAGATTTCGGTTTTTATTCAGATGAGTTTAGATGATTCTTTAAAGTGGTCAGGAACTGAATAAAGATCTAGACTTCGACATTTAGCTGGTCTGTCCACATTTGTCCAGTTAATTTTGCTTTACTGCTGGTGTTCAGACACAGCAAAAGGAAGTACATCTGCTGTTGCTTTTCTTTCCTTCCTTTTTCATCCTACGGCTTCCCTCTTTCCTGGGATTGCTTGCACTGATGCTTCATTGTTTTTCAGAAACTTTCATTATCCCTAAGACTTAATTCAGAGTCACAAAGGAGCTGGACATGCAATAGCTTTTCCTGTTGGAAAGCAGTTCTTTCTGAGGAAGATACTGGTTATGTCCTAAACAGTAAAATAAAACAGGAGCAGCCAGGAACGTGTTCTAGTCCATGGCAGGGATGTTGGATGGGATGGTCTTGGAAAGTTCTGTTCAAGCCAGATCATTCTGTGATTGTTTTATGAAAAGTGATTCTAGTCCCCATGGAGTTTTGTGTGAACTGGGAGTGACCTTTTACCACCACATCTCAGCACAAACAAGTGTTCTGGGGAGTGAGAAGAGGAACTGGTGCTTCTCAGGGACTGATCCTCTGGCATGATATCAAATATGTCATTCAGTTCAGGAACCAGTGAAGATCTAGAGAGCTGTGTTACATTCATTAAGCAAAGTGGCTTTGTAAGCACTGGGAGAATTAAAAAAAGATGGCTGGGATGAGTTTTCTTCAGTTTGTGGTTAATTTTTCCTTAAAACTTCGTAGTGGCAAGTAGTACTAGAAATGAGCAGTGTCAGAGTGCTCATCTGTCTGCTGGAGAATTGCTCAGTCCTCTGTGGATTTGTCTCCTTGTGACGAATTGTTTATGAAGTCTGGTGTGTTAACAATACTTCTGTGCTTTTCTGATGCCCTTCTTTAAGGGACCTTTTCCATGTCCTTACAAAGTTAGCCTGTCAAAATCTGTAAGAAAACTAGCTGGCAGGCCTGCACCTTTTCTTGTTAATGTATGCATTTTGAAATCAGCTCGCTTTTGCCAAGTGTATGAATGACTGAATCGGAGGCACATCTGAAGCCTTCAGCCTGTGATCCCATCTGTGCCATAGTTACATTCTAGTTCTCTCATCCCCTTCAGAAGTAGAGACTTCCAGGCTCTCAGCTTGAGCTCCTACCACTGGATCGAATGTAAATTTTACTGGTTTGCAACCTTTATGGGGACAGAACAGCTAGTTTAGATTTTGTGATCTGTGTGAGTAAAAGTTTGGAGATTGGAACTCTGAAATGCAAATTTATAAACACATTTTTGAAAGCAGAAATATGGTTTAGTAACTTCAGGAAAAAATATCCAGCGGTTCAGTAGTACATCTATTTAACAGGGTGGCAAGGATTGTATCATTTCAAAGGAGAGAGGATAATTTTTCCTTTAAGATTTCTACTTCTTTTTCTTCCCTATTTCTTCTTTGTGTCTTTCCCAGCAGTTACCTTCATCTCAAGGGTTGTGTAAGGTAAGACGTGGAAGGGTACATAAATGTTCCCACAGGAACCAGGTTTAAGGACTGTAAATCTCACCGTGACTATTGGTGATATTTAATGAGAGGGGTTATCCTGCTTTTAAGCTGCTTACCTTTCAATAAATTAAAAGGACCTTTTTGGGTTGCTGTTCCCTCTTGATGTAGAATCACCCCTGGATTAAAGGAGATTCTGGTGTCCCTTTGGAAGGCAGCTCTGCTCTTGAGGAGGTGCTTGCATCTTTGTTTCCATGTAGCTGCAAACAAAAGAGAGATGTTCTTTTTTGGACAGTGAGACCATCTCAGCTTTTCTCAGATGGGAAATACAGAAGAGTTTTAAATTGGGATTTTTTAACCTGGAGCCTCTTGCAGCTGTACATGAGGCTGTGCTAGATAGGAGTTGATTCCATTCTAATGATGGAATTTACCTTTCTCCTACAAGATATATGAGAGCTTTTATGCAGAAATCGAGAGATGGAAGAGAAGCCATGAGGATGGCATCATCCTTGTATTTTTCTCATTTTACACTATCAGCGTCTCCCCAAAACTCTTCAATACTTGTTAAGATTCCCCATCTTGCTTTGCTTAGAAGACTAATACTGGCTACCTGGCATCCGCGTAATTCCAATTGCAAAAAATCCCCAAACGCATGCCAGACTACCTCTTAATTCTTCTCCTATGACACAATGCTTTTACAGACATGTTTCTGTCATGGCAGGGATCCTTGTTTTGCCTTCAGGTGATAGCATCCCTCACACTAACGAGGCTCCTAAATTAAAAACTCACTTTCCTTGATGTGTGTGACAGACTATGGGTTTATTCATTGTGTATGAGGCACCATTTAAACATCTACAAAAGCAGCCAGTCTTCTTGGATTTGAATTCAGCAACTCTGAAGGTTTCTGTGTTGCTATTACAGTGAGGAGTCTGAGGTGCTTTTATGTTCTTCTTTACTGGTTTTTGAACCATTGGGAAGGTCAGGGATTTCTGGCTTTGTTAGACTTGGCCCTTAGTCTTATGTAGCTTAAGCGTGGTAGGACAAGTGAAGCTCATTTTTGTAGTCAACACTTTTTGTCTGCGGCACTCTCTGTATAGTGCAAAGTACAGAGAAGCTCTTCCTTTTGCCAGTAGGGAACAAAAATCCATCTTATCTGTAACAAGATGCTGTGTCTGACCTTTGTGGATCTGAATGGCTCATGGTAGGGCTCTGAACTCAGGAGAGCTTCGTTGCTTGGTCTTACCATTGTTCTTGCCTACCTCATGCCAGCAAACCTGTTTTCAGCTGGTGGATTTCGTCCAATTTAAGTTCACGTTCCAGGTCTTCGTGACCAGGAACTTTTGTTTGTAGAGCAAGAGCCATGAGTTCCTTTCCTTCTGCTGGACAAGCAGGACTTTAGGAAGACAGTTTTGGAGGGCATCGAGCCAGGCAGGCATCAGGTGAGGTTGGCCTTTGATGCTTGTGAGCTGCAGCCTCAGGATGCATGCTGAGGACAAGCATGGCTTCAAGGCATCAGTCTCTTCAAAGATCTAGAGACTCACTGTGCAGACTAGATGGGGCATTCTTGTTCTGTTTTTTCCCTTCTGTTGGGTTTTCTAAAACTGGTTTTAAAAAAGTAATATCCCAACCTTCCCAAATACAACAGGTTATCTCATTGATAGCAGCCCTCTTAAATCTGTTTCCTCTAAGTTCTTCCATTTTTAGGTGTTCACTTTAAACTAGAGGCCTAGATGAGTTTTCAGGGAAGTTATTTGGAGCAGGTAGATTGGTGACTGCTGAAATGAGTTCAGTCTTGAAAATCAGCAAAGTGTTAGGGACTGTATTTTTTTGCATCAAAAACTTTCTCTAGATCATTTTGATCTGTATAATGTTTAGATTTCTGTAAAATGCTCACTGATGAGAGAAGCTTGTTAAAGAACTGAAAAGTTGGGGCTTTACTTTGAAAATACAGATTTTTTTCCTGAATATTTAAACAACATGTGACATTGGGGAAAAAAATAAAAAAAACTCTATCCTAGTGATTAATATAACCATGACTATTTGTGAACCAAGAAGAACTGTGTGAGGGGAAAGCCTTTATGTAGCTGATCTTGGAATTGCCTAAACCATAGAACTCAAAAGGAAGAACTAAAAAATCCCAAAGATTGTTGTAAGATGCTCCTGATGGCTCTGCTTCTGCTCTGCCCTTGGAACTACTGATTTATTTGGAAGGGAAATAATTACTGCTGACTGGAGTCTCATTTCCATCTTGAGTCCTAGTGGAAAAGGTGCAGACAGTGTAAACTCCTGCCTGATTTTGGTAACACTCACTTTCCCATCCCTTCCTGTCTGTTACCCAAACCCACAGAAAATTCTTCTCAGGTGTTCTTTCTATCCCAGCAGAATTAGCAGGAGAGCACATCACCCAGGGCTTTGGAGAATGGCTTTCCAAACGTGGCGGAGGTGTTTTCCTTTCTTCCTCTTCCTGATTGTACTAATTACCACATTCCTCAGGGCTGGAGCAGTGACAAGAGACAGGGTGCTGTGGTGAGCCGTGCAGTGCAGAGGGGCAAGGGGATCGTGCTTGGAGACAATTTACTGAGTTTAGATCTTGCAAAATAAACATTGGTGTGCACTTCATATAAATAAAGGGGGAAAACACATTGGAAAGGTAGTGGAGATGCTTTGGGATTACTTTCATTTTCCCTATCCTGATTTTGATTATCTATTGCAGCTGGAAAAGAGATAGATATAGATATATATAATCTTGAAAATTTATGATTATTCTAGGTAAAAAGGATGTGAGGAGACAAAGGCACTGCACTGTCTCAGCTTCTTATTTTGGCTTGTCTAGGTGTCTTTCCTTAAAGTTAGAGTTGATGCTGTTTGGTAGCCATTATTAGGGCTACAGAGAGTGCTGAAGTCAGAATTGATTTCATTTTAAAATAAAAGATGAATTTCTATCTTCTAATGTGAAAAATACCATCAAAATGCCATAAGTTTTGAAGATCTACAGCAGGTGGGCACCCAAATGGTTTGGTTTGGCTGGACTGATGGTGTGCATGGTGCTGCAAGGATTGGAAGTGTGTCGTAGCTGAGGATCAAGCTCTGCCTGCTTGAGGAAGTGACAGTTGGTTAAACTGGGCAGAATCACTGCATTGCATTTAAATGAGGAAGCCTCCTGGCGTCCGTGCTTGAGACTTCCAACAGTGAAGTCTGTTAGAAAGGCAGAATGTTGCAAATAATTATACCTTACTGCCAGTTCTCTGCTACATCTCAGTGCAATACAGGGTGCTTTTCACTACCTTGAATATAGCTAAGGTGACTTTAAATAAATTTTGCATCTTGCCATCTTTGCATCAGTGAGGATTTAGAACTGGGTGTGAAACAGCTCAGGCGGTGTCCAGGTCCTGCTCACAGCAGAGTCGTGGTCAGGAGTTCTTTGCATCCATAGCTGCTTTGGGAGTGATGTGCTGGTGGAACCAGGGGTTTGCTGTGCTGCAGGCACACAGCAGCTTCTGGCTTTTTAGGGTCTCTCAGCAGTGGCTTAGGAAGGAAAAAGTGTGCCAAATACCAGAGTAAGCATCAGGACTCAAGGGCACGCTACTGATTCTTGCAGTCATGGAGCCACATATTAACATAATTAACTTCACATGTCCTGCAAATGTTTCTGCCATGCAGACAGTCCAGAAGCAGGTATTTATTGACATCTAAAAAGCCATTGCCCTGGAATGGGAATCTGTTTAATTAACAAAAAAAAAACAAAAGAAAAAAAAAAGATATGACTTCAGTAGTCAGTCTGTAAGATTTGCTGTCTGCCTTTATGTGTTTGTGTTACTGAGTAAGCAAAGAAATCAGAACTCTAATGTGGGCTTTAGCTGTGTGTTAAAGCAGTGGTGGACAGTAACACAGAGCTCTTGTGAAGGCTGAGGGGAAGAGCAGAAGAGGGGCAATAACCTCTTACAGGGAAGGATGGGCTTGGATTGGGGTGCAGTCTCCAACAGAAGATCCAGTCAAGAGGTTTCTTCTTCAAGTGTATGAACAGAAAACTAACTTAACATGCAGCTTGTAACTGAAGCAAGCCATATGTCAAAGGACATATGCAGAGTTCTCAGGAATACAGAAACTATGAAGGAAGGAATTGAGTTGTTCTGTCAAATCTCTCCTTGTCTGATTGTATTTGTAAGTAGCCGTGTCATCCACTGGCAGTACTAAATGTTAATTTTCACTATCAGGTGTATGTGCAGTTACAAAGTGAAGAGTGAATTTAGAGCTTGGCTACTCAGATATTTGATTAAAACCCACAAATTCCTAGTATATTATTGATCAGACTGAATATTATTTAAATAGGGTAATACTGAATGTCGAGTGCACACACAAACACTCCCAGGAAGATGATGTTGTCTCCTCTTGTTCTGTGTGAGGGTTGATATCATTGCTCAGCATTCTTTGTGGTATTGATCATGTCTACATAGCAGGCACATTGTCTAGTTCTGTAGCTGCCCTAATACAGTTGTATTCAACCACATCTTTCCAGTAGTCAGAAACTTTTTAAATTAGAAAATCATTCTTGACGTTCATTCGCTTTTTGTTGGTTTGTATCATCCTTTTCTCAGCTCTCTGCTTTATTCTCCAGTCCTCTTAGAGACTTCTTGCAACCTGCAGTGATTTGTCTCATTTTTATTTCTGATCCTCTTCAGTATGTTTTATGAATGTTGTGTGCACTCAAGGCCTTATTGAGGTTTGAGGTCTGGCAGAGCATGGCAGCTCTCTCAACTGTGGCACTGCAGTTTGTGGTTATTGTAAACTTCCTAAAACTGGGTGACATTTGTGTTACATCTTCCACATTTCTGAGGAGGAGGCAAGGTCTTACTGTTCTCATGAATGTTACGCATTTGAATACTAAAATAAAAAGGGGGTTGTAAGTATGGAAGCTTCTTGGTGTGATACCAGTATGGATGCAGTCCTAATCCTTTTAACAGTGTGATTTAGTGTTTTAGGTAACTTGAAAATTGACACCAATCAGTTTATTACAGGCTGCTTGTGAGATAGATCCTCTACTCAGATGGGTAGTTCTGGTCCCATCACAAGATACTTGAGAAGCTGAAACAATGGTGTACAATTTTTGCCCATTTATACATCTGTTATTTCTTCTGTAGGAGCATGAATCTGAAGGTGGGAGAACCCCACTAATGAAGGCTGCGCGAGCTGGTCACTTGTGCACCGTGCAATTCCTTATTAGCAAAGGTAAATGCTGGTTTACATAACTAATTAAAAAGCTTAAAATGCCACTTTACAATGCCACATGTTTGTGATCCATATTCAAAATTATTCTGATTATATGTATATGAGCATTTGTCAAACCCCTAAGGGTTTTTTGAATTTCATGTTGTTTGTGATAGAATGAATTACAAAATATTTTGCTAGTTACTCTTCCTACTCTGTTGTATAGATTAGATTTGAAGTACAGCAGATATATTCAGTTCCTTGAAAAAAGCACTTCCTCCTTCAGAAAAGCACATCAAGTACTGTCTGAAACAGTGGCAACTGCACCACACAGTGATGCTGCTCAGAGTGAACATTTGGAATTGAGCTTCTTACACCATGTGTTCCCTCACTTAACACTTACAAGCCCACTGTTGCTGTTGCAACTTCCTTGTCTTTACAAGGTGAGGAGGAGGATGTGTAGAAGCTGATCAGTTAGTCAAAATCCCTTTTGCTTTTTCGCTAGAAGTGTGTAGGAAGTAATTGGATTACAAGAGTAAAGTTTGTCTCTGTTCCACTAAATACTGCACTTGTTGATACTTTTAGAAAGAATTTCTCTGTGTTTAATTCTAAGCTCATCTCTTACTAGGTGCCAATGTGAACAGGGCTACAGCCAACAATGATCACACAGTGGTGTCCCTGGCCTGTGCTGGAGGTCACCTGGCCGTGGTTGAGCTTCTCCTGGCTCACGGGGCAGATCCTACTCATCGCCTCAAGGTATTCACTTGCAGCTGTCATGTTTCATAGGTTCTGAAAGAACCACCTGACTGATTTATGAAATAGTAAATTTAAGTCACAGAATTGTATCTTACATGGGGATGCTACACCGGAGAGCAAAACTCATCTTCTGGCTTTTTTTGTTTCTAAAATCTCACTTCAGGATGGCTCAACAATGCTCATTGAAGCTGCCAAGGGAGGACACACAAATGTTGTTTCTTACTTGCTGGATTACCCAAACAATGTTCTGTCGGTTCCTGCAGCAGACTTGTCCCAGCTCACACCTCCATCTCAGGATCAGTCTCAGGTAAGGCATAAGGAGTTATTTTTAAGTAGCACCATCAGTGTTGGGAAGAAACACTTGCATAGTAATTACTTTCAAAGTGAACATAGACAGTGGAAGAAATTTTAAAAACCCTTCACACATAAGAGTGACAGAAAGTGAGAGAATTGCTTGATGCTACCTGCAGAGACCTGAAGAACACATGAGCTTTGTCCCTTTTTCTTCTCCCTGGACAGGATAGTCCCAAACCTAGAATTTCAAAAGGATGTTGTGTTCTTTCCTGCATTTGCTCGATATTTTGGTTCAACAGTTCTAAAGCCTTGTGGTAGTACACCTCACATGGTGTTAGATTCTATTAGTTATATAAAAGAAAATGTATTGTGTAAATTCAGAAATCTGCAGTCTGAAGAGGCAGCTCCAGGGGAGTTAGCTGATTAAAAGCCTGAAGGAATTAATAGTTTTCCAGCCAACACAGCCTGGGATCTTGCACAGAGTAGCAGAGTTAGCTTTGACATTTGTCCTCAGTAAAAAGCAAGGGTCAGGTCATACCAAGAGGTCTCATAGAATACACAGTTTGGGAAGAATGAACAGGAGCATACTGTAGTTCTGTACCTGTGTGTTAACACGTGAAGGTCTGCTCTGCCAGAAGGTGTTTTTACCTGAGCGTGTGTCTGTGCCTTGGTTTTTAGGTTCCCCGTGTCCCGGTGCATACGCTCGCTATGGTTGTACCTCCCCAGGAGCCTGACAGGACCCCTCAAGAGAACTCCCCACCTCTCTTGGGAGTGGTGAAAGGTCAGTATGTAGCCACTCAGAGAATATATCTGATTTGGAAATGGATGGACTAGGGACCATTTTATTAGAGCTTATGCATAGTGTAGTCCGTTCCATCAGTTCTTGAACACTTCTAAAGAAGTATAACTTAAAACCATTTTATATAGTTGATAGTTTTTGCCTTATTTTCTTCCATTCTACAGTATAGCAACACTGGTTGTTCTAACCTCATTGTGCTTATTCTAATTTCATAGAATTACGCTTATTCAGTTTTTTTTGTGGAAGAAAATGCTTGTGGTAACTGCTCTAGTGCAGACAGATAAAAAAAGTTAATGTACTCTAAGTGTGGTGTTCGCTTTTGAATATTGTACATTGGTCTTCTAGAATAGTTGAAGCTATTATCCATGAACCTGATGCATAAACTTTTTCTGTTCTATCAGTAGCAATGCAAACATGCACTATAAAATACCAGTGCAGATGTACTTACAGGAGAGTTTTTGTTGTAATAGTAATAGTTTGCTTGTGAATAATTGCAACATCAGAGTTTTGCTTTGAACGTGGTCAAACTGATTGGTTAAAACTTTGCAGTTATTTAATTGCAATTAGGGAGTTTGTTTCCAGCTGTGGATTCTGTAAGAAAATCTTCATATCTGCTAAGTCAGCTCAGAAAGAGAAGCAGATTCTCAAGTGCAGAGTTACAAACTGCAGCTCCTAGTGATCTACAGTTTTGGATGGGGATTGCAAGCATTACAGTATCCAAAGCTCTGTTAGCTAGATCTGCTAGATTTCCTTTGCTTGAGGAGGCACCAAGCGCTTCCAGAGCAAACAAACAAACCTAAGTCCCTTAGTGGCACAAATAAAGAGAGAAAAACATCGTGTACCTGTTGGTGTCTGAATGTGCCCCTCTCCATGCATATGCCATGTGTGTGACCTCTCAGATGCACTTGCTATCTCATTTCCTAGGATGTGCAACACTTGATATTTTGGTTTTCAGAAAAATGAATACCAAACAAACAAAAACAATATACAACTTCTGGTTCAAATAACCCACCAAAAAGCTATATACCAGCATGTGTGCCCTTCCAGTTCAATGCCTGTTAGCGCTGCGGAGTGGGAGCCTTCTGGGAGCACATTTTGTGATGCATGGGAATCAGTAAGGGATTAGCTGATGCTGAGTCAGAAGACTGAAGTTAAAAGCTAAAAGTTTTGTTTTATTTAATCCAATTATGAAAAGCAAATAGTTGACACTAGTTTAGGAAACAGCTCTCATTACAAACACCTTATTGCCAATGTCAGCACATCCTCAGGTGTGTTTTTTGCAGAACTGTGATGTTGGGACTGGCACAGGGAGATCTCATATTGTTCACAGGGGCTCAGGACATGCTTCATGCGTGTCAGCAGAACTCATCTGTGCCGCGTTGCAGGAGATGCAGCAATCCCAAATGTGTCAGCGGGCTGATGAAGCATTCCCAAAAGCTCTGTGCAAAGCTCTTTGTGTCTCTCAGATCTTTAGTGGGAAAATGGTATTTTTGTGCTAAACACGGTGTGCGCATTGCAGTGCACAGTTGGTGTGCTGTGCTGAGCTGCCATTTGTGACTTGTTACACACACATGGCTTTAATTCACCAGACTTCCATCACTAAACTTCCTGGGAGAGGAGGGGCCAAAGAGGGGGTGAGTTGAGGTGTTCGTTATTTCTGAGGCGGGAGAGCAGTCAAGTTCTTGCATAACCAAATTGTTTATCTGGGGCAGAACAATTACTTGCCTTCAATTAAGGTAGTCCCTGAGTTTTTATATAAACTGTGAACTACTGGGAGGCAGGAGAGCAGCACCCTTGCCTCCTTAACCTTAGCACAGTAAGATTTTTTTTATGGACCTGTGTGAGTTTTGCAAGAAATGCAATAGTGATACTTTGTTTTATGAGGAATTCTTGGCAAGTCAGATGTAAAACTTGAATATATTCAAGTGTTCCTATTACAATTCAGATATGACATGTTTTTCAAGGGGAATTTATGGTCTCATTTTGAATTTTATTATTATTCAGTAAAGCATGGAGGCATATGGTATCATTACAATTTGAATAATTACTTTGGCAAAGGATTTAATAGTGTTTAGCAACTGAAAAGAGAAACATTTCAAAGGCAACAGTGGATCTAGAGAGACTTAGATAAAGGTGACACACCAACATGGTAACTTGGAAAGAACTGAAGAAAAAGTAAGGTGAAAAAAGGAGCAGAATTAGTTACGGGATTGACCAGACCTCAGCTCCTACTTGCTTAGGAAGGATTGCTCTCAGTGCAGTACATTTAGCACATGTCTGTTGTGTCCATATTAAAAAATCGCAGTTCAGCTCTTTTTGCTTCCATGGGGAGAGGCGGGAGACCCCTTCCTTGGTGGCTTCTGCCCTTGCAGAGCAGGGGCAGGATTGCTCCGTAGCAGCTGTGGTGCAGCAGCTCAGCACAAAGAGCTTTTTGGGTACAAAACCCAAGGGTGCTGTTTCCACAGGCCTGAGGGTCTGTGCAGTGCAGGGCTGTGCTGCAGCTCCATCTGGCCCTGCTTCTGCTTCCCTGGGAGAGGGGCTTGCAGCCCAGCCCAGGGGGCAGTCCAAAGGAGTGCTGCTGCAGTTCTTCAGGAAACCAGCTGTTGATTATCCCTCTACTTTGTAAATGCAAGTGAATGGTTCCTGCAGAGCCTTGTGCAGTGTGCAGGGCTGGAGCACAGAGCATGCTCTAGATCCTCATCGAATATGCTGGGGCAACAAGGGATGCTCAGGGAGCCTCTGGAAAGCAGCAGGGTTGTTTTCGTAGTCAAAATATTTTTACTGACATCAGCTGGTTTTAAACGTGTCCAAGTTCCAAGTAGTCTGGTTTTGGAGAATGAGGTATCAGGTTTTCAGTAAATTTTTCTCCAGATTTGTTTTACCTCATACTTACTCTGAAATTGCGCTTACAAATGAGCTAATTGGCCTAAAGTGAGTACTTTAAACCTGTCAACATGCTGTCATTAGACTTCTCTAGTGTCATTTTTAAGTGGGCAGTAACTTGCAGCAGTTCTCATTTGGGGTGCAGGGTTCTTTTAGAATTACACAACACCAAACAGACTTATTCAGGTGAAAGCTGCCCACATTTGCCTTTGACCCCTGTGAAGGAGACCAGAGTTCCCTTGAAGCTGAGTGGTACTTCTGGAATCTCTAAGCTTTCTCTACTGTAATCTCTAAGCTAGATATTCAATATATGGTATTTCCTGGATCCCCATGCTAAATCCAACAATCTGATGGTGTGGAGAAGGGGAAGAAAAACAAATTCTGTATAACTTCAATAGATACAAAGTCAATAAATATTTCTACTCTGATATCTGACTTCTATGCCTAATACTGAGTTATATATCCCAGCTGGGATCTCATGCATTGTGTGATTTAATAAAAATAGAGGGCAGGTTAACAGTAAAACTAGGAAGTTATATGACTTTCACAGAGGTAAAAGCATTAGTAAGGCAAATTGATATTCCTGCTTTTCCAGCTTTTGCATTCTGATTTTTACCAGATTTTTCTCCTGCACAGTCCCAGCTACCTGTTCATTGTTTAATGTGCTTCATCATCTTCTGATGAGCTCTTGCCATTTCCTCCTGGAAACTTCCTTCCTGGGTCAGCAACTAGCCCAGGTATCTGGGATAAGTTCCCAAGGGAGATTTCACCATCCATGCCTCCTGAACTTTACTAATACGTCCTTGGTAGGCTTAAAGACTTTTTTCTGCAAATCCTCAGCCGTGCAGGCAGGTGATTTGACACCCAGGCACGTGTAGGTCCCGAGGAGCACAAATGTGTAACAATCTTTTCACAGTGGTTTGTGAAATTCTGCTCCTTTGAAGCTTCAGTCATCTGCTTGTCACCAACTAATTCAATTACATCTTAGCAATTTTCCAGTTGTATACTATGAATCCACCAGAGGAAACTTGGGAAGAAGACCTAAGATTGGAAAGTAACTGAAACTTTTGAATGGTTGAAAATTGAATTCATCTTGGCTTGGTTGCAGCTGTGTAACCATTGCCTGTTGGATAGCATTGCACCTATTTCCTGCAATTTGCCGTAGAAACAGCTGCAGGAGTGATAAAGTCTGGCAAAACTACTCCGTGGTTCCAGGAGGGATACTGTGAACATTCTTGAACTCATCATTCAGCCTTCTACCAATTAACCTCTTCTTTATAAAGAAGAATTCAGTATATATGAAAAACCATGTAGCAGATAAATTTACTTAGGAAACGAAGGCTTATTTTTTTTTTTTCCAAATTAGAAAGATTATGTAATACTGCACTTTGCACTTGTGTGTGTATGGAGCAACTGATTGTTTCCCCATGTCCTTAGAGATGGGTTTCTTACTGATACAAATAATAGTTAAACACAGAATTTTCATGAAAATTCAGTATTAAGTTCATTTTATGCATGTTCATGAGGCTGGTGAGCTTTAATTGCAGGCTGCAAATTGAACTCTCAACTTCTGAGTGAAATCACATTTACAGACAGAAATCTCAAGGGCAAGAACAAGGGACGAGCAATTCTGTTACAGAGCACACAGATGACATGGTGATTCATACAGATTTATATAACAGGGTCTCAGCACAGAAGATGTATTTGAATGTATAAATGTGTATCACACAGCTGACTTTTTTCTTACTGTCTTTTTTATGCTGGAAAAAAACATTTGGACTTCACTGTTTGGATTTTGATACACTTTTTTATCATTTGACAATGACAATAGAAATTAAGGAGCTGTTAAATCTCAGAATTTTGTCTAATAAAATATAAAGTATAATACAACTGAAAGGCATATAAATTAGTTCTTTCCTGGGAGAAGTGACATCCTGTGGATTATAAGTCAGACCTAGAAGAGCAACTTCCTTGAGAATCATAACCACTCATCAGGAAATACGGTATCAGACTTGTTTGTTGGCAGCGACTGTATAAATACTGAATGTGTTCTAAGCAAATTTAAATTAGAAGAGTTCAATTGCTTGAGAAAGCCACCTGAGGACTACAGGACTGAAGGGTATTTTCCAGGTCCTTGCTCACGGTGTTAAGGCACTTTAAATAATATCTGCAGCCAGCAGCATTCAAACCTGGTCATGATGTCCTCTCTGCACATTATTGGCTGCTCAAGAGACCAGGAATGATGCCTGGCAGAGGTTCACTGGGGTGAGTGGGCTGTTGCAACTCAGGTCTGTGGGAAATGATCTTAAGTGTATGGGAAAAGTACAAGAAATTGCCATAGGAAACACCTGTCCCTTCCTGGAGAGAAGTGGAGATCAGAGATGTGGACGGGAGGCTGTGTTTGGGCAGAGTAGGTCTTACCCGAGTCATAAATGTTGGTCACAAACCTGGCTGAAGATCTGTGCATGCCCTGCAGGAAATTGGGGTGAGGGCTGAGTTGGACAGGGTAGGGACCAGAACTCATAGGAATGTGGAAATGCAAATAAAAGAGCAATTGTTGATACTGTTCACAAAATATCTGGGGGATCAGTTCCTTCTTCACTCTGTGGCTTTCCCAGCATGCCCAGAACCACTCTGGGTTTGCTGATCAATTGTTTTCCTATAATCGTGGTATTGGATGGCTAATGGTATCCGTGTAGCAACATCTGGATTTCAGTCATCTTCAGTCTAAATAACTTACTGTCATATTAAACAAATCTTCTAAAAGTGATGAAAATAATTGCTTTAGAGGCCAGGTTGACAGCTTAATGTTGCTAGGTGTAATTTGGTAGTAGATTGATTGTGTAGATGGCTGATGCTGCCCCCAAAAGATAAATGCACAAAATATATTTTTTAAAAAGGTTGACATGATTATGATCTGGCCTGTGATTGGATTCCTAAGTCTTACTGTATTTATGTATTTCAAAAGTGAAAGTGTAAAGTGTGTGTTCATACTTACGTGCTAAAATGGGCACAGTATTTTTCAGGTTATTGTAATACAGAGGAGATTTGGATAAACCAGGAAATTCTACTTTTTAGTACATCCAATATTTGCATATTCAAAGCTACCAACAGTGTAGCTTCTCCACCTGTGCTTTGACCTGACTGTTCTGGTGAACATGTCAGGGTTCCTACCCCTCATCCTCTTCCGATATCCAGTTACAGGTTGCAACTGTTTTCTGGCATAGAAAGGGTGAGCTGGAACCTGAACAGTGGCCCTGCTATCTAATTAGCTGCTGATTAATGTAAATTTCTGTAACTTTTCTGGAACTTGAGAGCCCAGCTGGTCTCCTAACACATGTCTTCAAAAACTGTCCCCCCTTTCTGTGATGATTCCAGGTTGGAGCTGCTGTCTCAGCCCAGCCCTGGCTCCCCAGCCCAGCCCAGCTCTCAAGGTGGAGTTGTGCTTCTGCTCTTTCCCTTCTCTTGTTTTTTCTCCTAGAAAAGCTTTCCCATGACAGGCTTGTTTTCTCCCCAGCTCAGACTTAATTGAGGGGGATAACATTGATACTTTATTACTTGGGAGCCCCTCCACCTGCTGGTTTTCTTTCCTAGAGTGATAGAAGGTGTCCAGGGCTGCTGGGTTGTGGGAATGCCTTGTGTGAGGATGGGAGTGATAGACACGGGACCCTTAGGGGTGACATTAAGCAGGGCAGGGCAGAGGGTTCCCATCTCAGCTGAAGACAGGGTTCATTTGCAGTTTGGTTACTATAGCAATGATGCGCAGCTTAGTTTCAAAACAGTATAGACAATCCTTTCAGAGATTTTTGCTGAGTGCAAATCTATTTCTCAAGAGTGGTCTCAAAAACCTGTAAATTACACTTGTTAAAATTAAAGGATAACCCCTGAGTGCATGACAAAGCCAAAGAGGCCACAGGTTAGAGTGAGCTGAAGCTAAAGAGCCACCAGCCAGCCCAGAGCTGGGGATTGCTGAACTTCCCCCAAATTCCTTATTGTCTGCTGAGAAATTGGCTGGGGTCTCACTTATGCTTTGGAGGCAGAGTAACAGCAGTGGTGGGGAGAGGTGCTCAGCTGGAACTACTGGCCTGCACGGAGTGTGGAGCTGCGGAAGGAGCCTCCTGAAGGGTGGCTCCAGGGGCTGGGGGATGCTGGGCTGTTCCCTGGGATTGCTGAAGGGTGGCTATGGGATTCTGGGCTGATTCCTAGGATTTAGTAAGATTCTTGTTGTTTCTCATATAATTAGATATGGTTTGCTTTCCCAGGAGTCTGCTGAAGGTATGCAGTACGGAGTTGGTCCAATTCTATTTTCATATTTGTTTTTTCTCCTTATAAGAGAAAAATCTCATGTTTGTTTGGTTTACAATTAGTTCCTCCAAAAAAGATTCATTTCAAAGTGAGGTGTGTGTGACTCTTATTTTGTCAGCAATGCAAAGTGAAGTTGTTTGTGAATTAGTGTATTGGTGAAGGGCAGCCCAGAGAGAAATAAATCTGTGTTTCAGGAAATTTAATCCTTCCAGGACTGGTGACTGATCCACGGCTTAGTTCTTGCATCCAGACTTTCACTTAACTGTGTAATGTTTAGGTAACTTTATTAAACCATGGCTCAAACTGTACATCATTGTAGTTCCACTTTTAATGACTAATTATGCAAGTCTGCTTTGTAAAACTTCAAGTTTCCTTTCCTTTTCTTTTTGAAGGCTCCAGTCATCAGTGTGTAGGTAAAGCACATGAGTATTAGTGCAGAAAATTATTTAATCAGGCTAAAACCTTTCACATTTTTAATTAAAGTTCTGATGCTGAAGTAATAATTACAATTTCAGCACTTAATAGATTCCTTTCAGTAAGATGTGGCTGGAGTTTCCCAGATGTGGCTTTTAGGAAAGCAGCCGTGGATTGCTTGAGGGCAGTCAGCAACTGGGGCAGGTTTGGTGAGCCTTGGTGAAGGTCATTTTTAAAGTCTTTATAATGAACAGAATTGTTCATTTGTTACTGGAAGGGGAAGTGAGCAAGTTGTTAGTTTGGTCCCAGAATTTTTAAAATAGTGCTAAAACTTCACACTCCATTTGAAAGCACTAAGTTTGCAGTGGTAGGATTCTGCTTGTAATGTGAAGGTGAATGCTACATTGTTTGGAGAAATCCTAATTCGAAGTATCGTCTGACTGTCAGGTTAGTCTACTCTCAACTCTAGAGTCTTTCTGCTCCTAGCCTTGCTGTTGGAAGTCAGCCTCCGGAAAAAACTCTTACTTTTTAAGCTCTGCACACACAGAAGAACTTCGGGAACTCAGTAAATCATGTAACTTGAACAAGAACCTTGCTGTTCTTGCTGATTCCCCTTCACAAGTGCATTGTCACATATGTCAGAAATTGTCAAGGTTCCTTGTAAGGTTAAAAGGGATATGAGGATCAGTATTGAAAAGCCCATCTATCTGCTTTGTCCTTTCTTGTCTTAACATGGAGTGTAGGGTTTACCTTTCTGTGCTTTGACAGATGTGCAGTGTCAGTTGTAAAGATTTTTTTTTATTATTATTTTTTTATTATTATTATTTTTGGTGGGTGAGAGGGGAGGTTTGGGGTATCTTCAGCATGGCATTTTTTCAAACATTTTTCATGTGCTTAGGTGCATCCAAGCAGAAGTCAAGTTCCCTGCAGGTAGCAGATAAGGACCTACTGCCACCTTTTCACCCATACCAGCCTTTGGAATGCATAGTAGAAGAGACTGAAGGCAAGCTGAATGAACTTGGACAGAGAATTAGTGCTATTGAAAAAGCACAACTTAAATCATTGGAATTAATTCAAGGTGAACCTTTAAATAAAGATAAGATTGAAGAACTTAAAAAGAACAGAGAAGAACAAGTACAGAAGAAGAAGAAAATATTGAAGGAGCTGCAGAAGGTGGAGAGGCAGTTGCAGATGAAAACCCAACAGCAGTTTACCAAAGAATATTTGGAGACCAAAGGTCAGACAGACACACCACCTGCCCTGCAGCAGCAGTGCTCACTTACAGGGGTCTTCCCAGAAGTAGAAGCCGATAAGGGTCTGCCAGAGGATAACTTTTCAGGGTTACCTCAGGTTGACACAATCTTGTCTAAAGATGATGAGCAACACCAGTCTCCACCACCTGCTGAACAAATAGAGTTTGTCCCTATCCAGCCTTTGCCAGCACCGCAATGTAATTTTTCTGGTAACTTAGGTTTTAATGGGACAGAGTCTCTTGAACTTCAGAAAGCATTAGGGAATCAGCAGAATGTAGGACAGCAGCAGCAGCAGATTGCTGGGCAGGGGCTCTTAGTTCAAGAACCAGACGGATTAATGGTTGCCACTCCAGCACAGACGCTTACCGACACTCTTGATGACCTAATAGCAGGTGGGTTAAGAAATATACCTATTTTTGCATTAATTTGTGTGCTCAGTTTCCCTCTCTCTCCTTCCCTCCAAATACGTCTTGGGGTTTTCCAGTTTGGGAATACTTGCTTAAGAATAAAGTTCCTGATTAGTGCTATTAATCCTAACAGTGACTTCCAATTCTAACATGACATTTTTAAATATCTTTTTTTCCAATGTGCAAAACTTCCTGTACTGGACACCTGTTGTAGCCCCTTTGGTCTCATCTTTTTCTGTGCTTCTTTAAAAAGCCTCATCATGAGTAATTAGTAGTGCCCGTTAGGAAACCCAAAAGCATGATTTCTATCTTCTGTAGAATTTTCTGTGCAGGCTTATCACTGACTTTCTTCAATGTGGTAACCATCTCTAGAGAGAGCCAAATTGTTGTCGCTTTTATGGACAAAAACGCCCCTCTCCTTGCTGCTGGAGCTTAAGCACAGCCTGGAATCCGCGCGCAACCGCTCCGTTCTGTGATGGCTTGTGTTTGCAGAATCCCTGCTAAACCCCGGGTGTTGTACAGGAATATCTGCTGGTTAGATGTTCCACATGGCAAAAACGTGTCCTGTTAGCTGGATGAAAAGCAAAAACCCCAACATCCTTCCACGTGTTGGTACGGTGTGAAGAGGAATGGGAATGCCCACACATCAGGTTGTGTGAGTCCCCTTGTGCAGAAACAGGGATCACTTGGGGTGACTTCATTTCGTGGACTTGACTAGGAATGAGGTTTGCTGCTGGAGGTATGTAGGATGTAGCCAGTGTTGTTTGGTCTGTAGTTGTTTTTTTTTTAATTCAGTGTTTTTCAGCTTTTCCTTGTGCCTGTACCCAGCCCATTATTTTCCTGTCTGTCTCCCCCTGCCCTTCCCGTTTCGTAGTCTCTGCCGTGTCCTCTGATGTCAAGGCTGTAGAAGTGTGCAGTGAGATCTTTGGCCAGCCATTCCGGGGAGCTTTTGGAATGGTAATTGCATCAAGCTCATGCAAGTCAAGACCACTTCTGACTTTGCAACCTCCTGTGGAGCCCAGCGTTGGTGGAGTAGTGGGGTGGTTGTACCAGCTCCCGTCCTCTCCTTGCTGTAATTCCAGTTGTTTTTATAGAGCATCGGTTTTAGTTCCCCTGTTCTGGCATGACGAGCCTCCCTCCCTGCTCTGTGGTGCTCTTCAGAATACTCAGCCAACATTAAAACACTCTCAATTTTTGTTACTCAAAATTTTAGTACTGGAGTGTAGAAGGAGGAAAATTTGAATGGGTAACACAAAACATAATCAGCAAGGGATTAATCTTTGGAGTAGTTGCTGTTGCTGGGAGTTGAACGTGTCTGGCACAAGGCCATGGAGTCTGTACCCTCTCGTGGTCAGCAGCTCATTCTACAGCCACAAACTCAGTGTCCCCACTGGGAAAAGTGCTGCAGTCCAGCTGAGTGTGAGAACTGTGCTGTGGGAAAAAAGATTGGAAGCAACCAGAAAAACTGTATCTTAAAAATAATTTTAAAAAGTTGAACAGACATTAGTTTGCTTTCTGAAAACAGCTACTGGTTTTCCTAAGAAATTAAAGACATTTTTTGCTAAGACATGAGATTGACTTATTTCAAAAACCACTATGAATAGCATCTTCTGCATTAGAAATGACATCTACAGAAATGCAACTTTAGCTATTGAGTTCCAGAGGCTTCTGCAAAAATGTACTGATGTTACTTGATTGAAATATATTTTCTTCTGAAATTCATAAGTTTTTCATTTCTGTCCCCTCCGAAAAAAATTGTCAGAAGATAGATATCTTTCTCACTTTGTAAATCCAGACTGTGTAAAAGTGATCTCCATGTAAATTATAATCCTATATTATCTCAGATTTATAGCCATGTAAAAACAAACTGTAAATTTACCTATTCATACTCTGAACTCTTTGATCCATATCTAAAATGGACTTTTCCCACAAACTTACCCCCTAGTCCTTCATTTTATAGAGAAATTTTGAGCAGTAAAAACTTTTACAAGATCTTTTTTTACATGCCCACTCCAGATGCCAGGTAAAATGGTTCAGGGACTTGTGCCTGGTGCATGGGAAGCCTGGGTTTTAGGGAGCTTGTGTCCCACACTCAGGGCGTCGTTGAGGGCTCCCCTTGATCCCACTGCTGGAGCTGCAGTGATGTTAGTGAGTGAAGCTGGGTTTAGTAGAGGTATGAGCATTTTTATTCTGACTATTTCAGTTTGGATGGGGACTGCTTCAGAAGAACAGACATTATTTTTTCCCTCTGCCCTGAAATACTTTCTACTGTTGCTCTTAGCAGTGGTGATATCCACAGGAGGCCACGGAGCTGCTCCAAGGCTGGAGCCCCTCTGCTCTGGACCAGGCTGGGAGAGCTGGGGGTACTCCCCTGGAGAGGAGAAAGCTCCAGGGAGAGCTCAGAGCCCCTGCCAGGGCCTAAAGGGGCTCCAGGAGAGCTGCAGAGGGACTGGGGACGAGGGATGGAGGGACAGGACACAGGGAATGGCTTCCCACTGCCAGAGGGCAGGGATGGATGGGAGATTGGGAAGGAATTCCTCCCTGTGAGGGTGAGGAGGCCCCAAGGGTGCCCAGAGAAGCTGTGGCTGCCCCTGGATCTCTGGAAGTTTCCAAGGCCAGGTTGGACAGGGCTTGGAGGAACCTGGGATGGTGGAAGGTGTCCCTGCCCATGGCACGGGCTGGAATGAGATGAGCTTTAAGGTTCCTTCCAATGCAAACCCTTCTGGAATTCTGTAATGGAGGAGGCAAATCTTTCCAAGCCTCAGTTGGGACCAGTTGTAAGGGAGAACTTCAGTTTCTGTGAAGCTGCAAATATGTATTTTGCTGACCAATTTAACAGTGATAACATACATAAATGGAGTATTTATCTTAAAATAATGCTGGCAGGATGTGGCATGTGCAAGGTGCTTAGGTGGTGGATGTCAAGGTGCAAAGTGTCAGTGAGTCATGACACACCTCCCCTCTTTCATAAAACACACAGAAGTAACAAAGTACCTTTTGGAAAGTCAGCTAAAACCTAAAAATGAAGCAGCTCTTTCGCTCCAGAATGTTTTGTTTGTAATGGAGTTTATTTTGAAGCTCTGCTGCAAAAATCTTGCACCTAATAGTACATTAAAGGTGTGACTTACTACAGTCAACCTTTTAACCAGGTTTACAAAAGAGACAGACTTGGTGCAGTTTAAAGTGAGAAACTAATAAGTTAATTTGGAACACAGCTATCATTTTCATTACTCAGTATCAGTCTGGTTTCTTGGAGCCTCTTGTCTTGCATATTTGGAGTTTCATTTCAGTTCACCTTCTGCATTTTCCATTGTAAATTACTTAGTTGTAGTGTCTGAATTGAGGCTTTTTTCTGGTTTAGGGTATTAAAGATGAGGAACTTTTCTGTGTTGCTGGGGTTTGTCTCTACTTGGAATATTTTTGTTTCTCTTTGTTTTGCTCAGCTGGTATTTTTAGTCAAGAGCCTGTGTGTGCTTTTCTGTCCCACTCTTGTCCTGTGAGCTGATGTTTCCAAACTGAAACTTCAGGTGTGTTCTGAGACATTTTGTTGCTTGGTTCTGACATTCTGGTTGTAGTCAGTGATACAGAGTTATGGTATTTTAAGGTAAGGATTTGGAAGGTGACATCTGAGTTACTGTGCTGAGTATTGGTGTTTGGGGTAAAACTGGTTCCTGGGACAATCTGGAGTGAGGAATGGTGAGCCATGAAAGGAGCTGCAGTTACCAGCATGCAAAAGTCTCTGCAGTAGCAGGTTACTCAGAAGCTGCCTTGGCAGGCTGAAAGGCTGCTCAGGCTTGAAAAAGGATGATTCTCTCTGTCCTAAAAATCCCAGTTCCTTTGAGCAAAGAGGAACTGAAACCTAAGTCCAGTATTCCTGAATGACAATGCTCATGTCATGACAGAGGTTGGGTAGCCACAGTTTCAGCTTACAGCTGAAATCTCATCTAGAACTGCTTGCTCCAGGTATTGTCAATGCTCCAGAGTTGTATTTGGATAAAATACCAGGTTCTTGCTTTCTTTCGTTTTATTTATGCTTCCTTTAATATTTTTTCATAACTTTGAAAAGAGTCATCCATGTCTTTAAAGACGAGCATTCAGCTTCCAACTCAGACCCTTTGGAACATTGCAAACCCTTCGCAGGACATGGGAAACCTGGATTTTGTCAGGTGTAGGATCATTGTTTTCTATAAGGAAGTCTTTTGAATATTGAAGTCTGTGGACACATCTAAAACCTCTGTCACAGAACTGGTATTTCCCTAGAGTCAAGGGCAAGCGGTGTCAGTGCTGCTTTCACTGCCAAGCTGTGGTACCACAGACATTGTGTGTTAGTGCCATGTTGGAACCATTGCTGCAAGGTCATTTTCAAGTTAAAAATCTGTATTTTGCTGTAACTTGAGCTGAGATAAATCAGCCCCATGAAACTGGAGGCAGAAGTTCTCAGGCCTTTTTTGCTCCACAGAGCACAAATAATGCTGCTCCTCCATGGGCCCAGCTTGCCAACCACACTGAGGAAATAAAAAATAGCATTTTGAAATATCCTGCCATTTTGTAAACTCAGCAGTTATAGAGGGGGTGATTAATTGATGGGCATTGTAGGAATATCTGTTAGCTTTTATTTTAAACCATGTTTTAGGGTATCAGTGCAGGGTTTGTCTTCATTTCTGCTGCCTTTGGTGTTCTCTCTCATGTTTAATATTATCACCGTGCTTGTGAAGTGCTTAGTGCACACTCATATGTTTCAAACACGTGATGAAAATCTAAAGTATGCAAGAAATACTTTGATATTTTCAGTCATGGTTGTGAAATACAGAGAATTTGTGGAACCTATGACAGCAACACCGAATATATTACTTTAAGACCCTTAAACTGGCTCCAGTGGAGTCCGTCTGCACACCCTGCTCTGCATGCACAGCACATGCATGTGGTTTTATGTGTATCTGTAATTGCAAGGGCTGGAAATATTGGGCCAGTGTCTTCCACGAGGAATGACCAGCTTGATTAAACAGAAGTCCTTAACAGGGTGCTATGGTGACAGTATTTTGGAAGGAGTAATATGCAGGAATCCAGTTATTATCTTGCACTTCAGTGTGTTAAGCAAGAAAACAATCATATTGCACTAATTAGTGCTCATTTGCTGCTGATAATCCATAGTGAGCAGATGAAGGTGGGAGCTTTTGTATTTGAAACTTCTGTTACAAATCTGGTTTGCTCATGACGGTTGTAACAGGAATTCAGATCTGGTACTTCATTGCTTAAATGCATTGACCAAATGTTAATGCTAGTTTTACCTATGCACCAAGGAGAACTCTTTACTTAAAAAATGCAAGTGAAAATGGAACCTCCCCAAATTTCAGTGAACCCTCCTGCCATGTTTCCAGAGCCCAGTGGAAGTGACCCATCTTGCCCTGCTTCAATGTCTTTCCTTTGTCAGGCACTGGCAGCTCTGTAGGCTGAATTAGTGTAATTAATGGTCATATTGGGGCTTTTTCTATGAGTTTTCCATCAACACCATTTTTCTCCAAGTAATTGCTGGTGTATAATCTATCAATAAATCAAGGAAGGTTGAGCTGGGAAAGGTTTGCAAAATTTGTTCTCTAAGTCATGCACAGGTTTGAGTTCATCCTTCATCTTCCCTTAATGCTTGGACAAAACCAAAATGCTGCTGCTTATTTCTTAGCTGTAGCTGTTTGTGTTTTCCTTTAGTTGCTCCTTCCAGGAATGCTGCTAAATACTGTGTGTTTTGGAATAACTAAAGCTCAGCAGGTGTTCCAGCTGATGAGGCCACACAATAGAGACATTTGGCAATCCAGCAGTGACAGTACTTGTCAAATCCAGCCGCTCTATCAGCAGGGATTACTGAAGCTAAAGCACACTCAGGCAGTGTGTAGGTGTGTTAGACCTTCCTGGCAGGTAATCCCAGCTGATTACAGGGATCCGGGCTCCACTTGGACTCTCATCAGGTTACAGACTGGCTCTGCAGTGGATGTCCAGGGAGATTTCTCTACTTGTTGATTTAAAACTAGGTGAAAAAAAACCCTGATTCTCAATTATTAGATTTTTAAATTGTTATTTAAAAAAAAAAATAAGATAAAGTTGCATTCCTTGTGTCCCTGAGCAATGCTGGATCTTCAGGATGACATCTTTTACTGGCTGTGCATCAATCACAATAAATTTTAGGGAGAACAGACAGTTTTCAACTTTCTTTTTTTTGTTGACTGCCCCCTCCTGTCTGCTTCCATTCCACTTTCCTGGGTTGGTTTAACTCTGAGACATGATTAATAGTGTGAGTTGCTGTCAGTCATCCTGCTCTGAAAACTTTCTCTGGAGGCTAAGTGTGCACTAACCTTTATGTGAAAATATTTGGGATTGCAGAATAAGACTATATTTTTGAACATTACGTTTGTGTGTTAGTAATAAATCAATTGCTTGCTTAAACTGAGCATATGATTGAACTCTTTTTAACAGTGAAGGTTACAATTAGAAAAGGGTAACTAATCACCTTCATAATTCGCACTTAATGCATACAGACTAATTCATAAAATTATTTTCTAACTTATCACAGTTTGGAGACAATGCTTACACTGTTTAACTGCTGCAAAGCCGCTCTTTGTTTTTAGGAACGTTCCATTTGTTTTCCCCGTCACTGTTTTGATATTAGACCATTGCAGTTTTATGGAACTTAATATTTTTCATATAAAATGGGACATTCCTAGGAGTGGATTAATAACCTGGTGTTCATTTTCAGCTGTGAACAGCAGAGTGCCCAGCGGCTCCACCAGCTCCTCGCACACTACCGAGTCCCCGATGCCCGAGCCCTGCCCGCAGGCAACGAGCAATGTGCCCCCACAGTCCGTGCTCCCCATGTACCCCTCCGTGGACATCGATGCACATGTGAGTAATCGAGGTTAGCTTGGAGAGGATTTGCCTTCTGATAAGCTCTGAGAGGGAAAAAAAAATCTTGTACCGTTGTAGAAATACTAAAGTTGTCTTTTATTCTTTATTTCTGAATATTTGCTTCTTTTTCTTTGCTGTGCGTGAAGACCGAAAGTAACCACGACACTGCGCTGACCCTCGCGTGCGCGGGAGGGCACGAGGAGCTGGTGTCTGTGCTGATCGCCCGTGGTGCCAATATTGAACACAGAGACAAGAAGGGTAAGTGAAAGCCATAACACAGTTTGACCATGAACTACAGCTTGAGACAGTGAATTCCAAAATGTGAACTTCATTCTTGCACTTCAGGTAGTTACACTGGTCATACAAAGCTAGTGAGTTTCTGTCTGCGCCTGAGTGGGATCTTAAGCAGATTTGTGAAACGTGAGGCACTTCTGTCCTTACAACTCACCCTCTACAAATGACCTCAGCAAGGTGGATGGAGGAGCTGATGGGGGTAAGCAGCCAATCTTGGCTGTCAGAGCTGAGTGGTGGCAGTTGTAGGTTGGGTATCATTGTTCTCAGGAGCAGAGTTGAACAAAATCTCCCATCTTTTAAAGCTGAGAGAACAAAACGGCCACGCCACGTGTGTTAGAGCTCACATTGACCACTGGCAGTCAGCAGCACACATGGGGCAGATGTGGGCACTGGTTGGAGCTTAATTTAACAGTAATTATGCAGAAAGCCGGGACTTCTCCAAGGAGAGGAGGTGGTCAGAACTTAATCCAAACTGATCACTGCAAGCACCATTTAAATTTCTTTTGAACAGTCTTTGGCTGGAATGAGAGCCTCAATGACAGGGTCAGAAAAGGCTTGGGAAAGGTTCTGAGACTGTGGCATGCAGCAGGAAACCCTCAGTCTGAGGAAGAGATGTGATCAATAGAAGTCATTGTGAATCAACCCATTTGTGCATTTCTGCTCCTTAATAATATTCCCGTGATACTCAAGGTTGCTTTCTAATGCAATCTCGTGTTACTAGGTTTTACACCTTTGATTCTGGCTGCAACTGCTGGACATGTTGGTGTCGTGGAAATCCTTCTGGACAAAGGTGGGGACATAGAAGCACAGTCAGAGCGCACAAAGGATACTCCGCTTTCCTTGGCATGCTCCGGTGGCCGCCAGGAGGTACAGACGTGTCCTCAAAGGGCTTGAGGTGTTACTTGCAGATGGCGGGGGTTGTACAGTGTTGGGTTTCTTCTGTTGTTGATACATCTGTTTTTCTGGAAGGTTTTTCACCTGTTTCAGTGTAGCTGATTTAAGGCTTTTTCTTCTTCCAAGAAAGGAAGAAGAAATTTAAGATTTTTTTTCTTCTCTTCTTGCCTATCCCAGTTTTGTTAGTTAATGGTCATGGTCACTTGTGATAACTTGTGGTCTTTCTTCAGTCAGTGTATGCTCACATGCTAAATACTTCTGTGAGGGAGGCAGATACTTATTGAGTAACTTTTTTCACTGAGCACTTCCCTTATCCATCTTCCCTGTTCTCAAACCTGAAACAAACCTGGGTGCAGGCGCGCAAGGACAGAAACTGGGATTTTGTGTGGGCAGAAAGTGGCATTAGTGATATTGCACAGAGCTGTAAAGTGCAAATGCAATGCAGGACACACTGTACCTGTGTTTTAAGGATTTTTCTGAGCTCTGTTAGATTTGTTGTCCAAATAAGATTTGTGAAATCCTTCCTATTTCAGTCATGTGCGTAGTACCTTAAAAGATGGCATGGAGATGGCCAAGAGCTCTGTAGTAAATTAATGTAAGGATTAAAATAGTTGGCCAAAATTTGAAAGCTTCCATTTTACTTTTGAATTGTAGATCTTTAACAGTAAAAGTGCTTCTCATAGAAAATGGCAAGACAAGCATGGCCTGTAGTAGTAGCATTATATATTGAACAACTGAAGTCTTTTCTTCTTCCTCTTTATTTTTTTCTTTATGCCAGAATCTGCCTCTTATGTTTCTGGCTTAGCAAGAGAGCCTTCTTTTCTGGCTTGTTTGGAAATCACCTAGCTTATGTTAATAGTAAATTGAGGCCACTTAAGTACAGTACATCACAAAAATGTTTCCATTTTGTCCCATTTTATTTCTTTAAGCAACTTTTGATAGAGGAGTCCTTCCTCATCCTGTTTCCATTAACATCAGTCACTCTGATTTTTACCACGTGGGGTTTTTTTGAAAAAAAGAAATCATATTCATATAATACAGATGGTCAAACTTGGCTCAAGTGTCATTTAATTCAAGTTGTGAAATGAGTTTTTCTGAAAGAAATGCTCAAATATTGTGAGACATTATGGGAGTGGGGTAGATCTATTGTTTGCAAACTTAAAAGATTCCCAGGAAGACGTTCACTTGAAAG
Organism: Donacobius atricapilla; assembly: GCA_013397315.1. Taxonomy (NCBI): domain Eukaryota; kingdom Metazoa; phylum Chordata; class Aves; order Passeriformes; family Mimidae; genus Donacobius; species Donacobius atricapilla. Next base: position 39,574 of record WBMY01016468.1, read on the forward strand.
CCTTGCAGTTTTATTTAGGTAAAACAATCTTCCTGGCAGACAAGTGCTCAGCTGCTGTGGTCATGGTCTGTGGGGGCTGTACAGAGATAGAGAAAAGTCAAACTGAAGAGGGTGGAGATTTTCCGATGGAATCTTGTCTGTTGACAAGGGAAACTGGTAGCACATTGGAAAGTTTGTGATAACATCCTTTCTCTCCCTGGATAATAGCAAAGGCCACAATATGTCTGCTAATACTCGTCCTTTCTTTTCAGGTTGTTGATTTGCTGTTGGCCCGAGGAGCAAATAAAGAACACAGGAATGTGTCTGATTACACGCCGTTAAGCCTTGCTGCATCTGGTGGCTATGTTAATATCATCAAGATTCTTCTCAATGCTGGGGCAGAAATTAATTCCAGGTAATGTACCGTGTGACCAGCTGAGCTGCAGTGTGGCACAGGCTCTCTTGTTGGCTCCAACCTGAGGCACAGGTTGGAATCTCAGGTGTTTTCAGACCTCCTTGAAACAGTCTTTTTACACTGATGACATCTTCTGTGTTCATGTTATCTTAGTGCTTTTAAATCCTTTAACTAGCACAAACTTCAACTGACTTATACCTAAATTTTAAGGTATTATAGTTTGCAAACCTATTCTTTCCCTTTTCCACCATTCTGAGGTCTGGAAGTCAAACTGTTTCCAATAGAACCACATCAAGGAAGCAGCCAAGTGCTCAGGGCATCTCTGTGTGTTAGATGATGTCTTTTTCAGGCAGAGGAACAAATTCACAGAGCAGTGTCTCTTAAGCCTGCTCTCTATTCATTTTAAGGAAAGTTACATGTATTCTAACACTAGATAAAGCGAGAGGACTCTTAACTAGGGAAAGTTCAAGCTACAGCTGTACTAGAAGTATGTTTTTCTCTGAAAAATTCAGATGTAGCTGAGCAGGCTTATGTCTGCTTTGGCCATCAGAATGTCTTAACATCTGAAATGTATTTTTCTTGTTTATAAATTGCAATTGTCTATTGCATATAGCTCTTCTGATGGTTTCCCCTAATCAGTGAAATATTTACTATTTTAGGTCAGTACCTATATTTTGTGTAGATTCTGTTCCTTTCTGACTTACAACAAAACATTTTGTTACTCTTGGATAGACTTACATTTCCCAGCGTTTTTCTTCTGCACCATGGGCACTGCAGTTTGTTTCTTTCCTTTAGGACTGGCAGTAAGCTGGGGATTTCTCCTCTGATGTTGGCTGCCATGAATGGCCACGTCCCTGCCGTGAAGCTGCTGCTTGATATGGGCTCGGATATTAACGCCCAAATCGAGACCAACCGCAACACAGCCCTGACCCTGGCCTGCTTCCAGGGCCGGGCAGAGGTGGTCAGTCTGCTTTTGGACAGGAAGGCCAATGTCGAGCACAGGGCAAAGGTAAGTGCGGGACTTGCCTTTCCTTATGACTTACTGCCTCTGAGTCATCAAGTTTCTTCAAGTTTTCCTGTAACTTTGAGCCTCTCTGGGCTCAGAGGAGTTATTACATCAGAGCACTTAAATGTTCTGAAATAAGTGTGGTTTCTTTTAAAAAATAGAAAAGCATCAATGATGATGTATTTTTTTGCATTAGGGAAAAGCTGACTGGTCCTTCTGACTTTATAATGAATCTTAGATTGACTCTTGTCTAGACTTTTTCAGGTTTAAACTTGACATGATACTCAGAACAGATACAGATATTTTTACATGCAAGCAAAGTCTAGGCAGGAAGAGAATAGTGTTGCTTGTGATTCTCATATAGAGCAGACTTTTTGTCTACAACCGAAGTAGTGCAGTCAAACTTTGTAAAGCTTTTACGTTGCTGTAGAACCCGTGGCTTCAGTACTGTGACCTTCTGTGCCTCTGAAATGCTCCACAGGTCCCATCCTTTGGTGCTCTGGGACAGCTTTGTGTCTCCTGCCATAAAGCAAGCTTAAAGCTTGTGTAGACAGCCAGACTGATTTCCCCAGCACAAAGGAATTTTTGGTAACTCCTAAGGCTGCTGAAATAATTGCTGTGTCTGTCTACCCCGCCTGCTTCTGGAATGACTGTGGCTGGAGAAAAGGGGATATGGATAAAAGCCAGCTCTCAAATGGTCAGTTGGGCATGTTAGCAGCTGGTGTAAGTTTTTTTAACAGTCTGACCTGGCAACTAAGTTGGGCCCAGATCAGTCTCAGTGCCAAGGGAGGCTAGAGAAAAGCTATAAAGCCAGTTTCTGAGTATTTTCATAGAAACACTTGTGTCTTCATTTGAATCTGTTCTAACCTCTGTTGTAGAGATCTTGTTATAAACTTTGCATTTGCTGTTGAGACAGGTATCTGGTTGTGCTTAGTCAACAGTTTGCTTGGGTTTGTATAAATCAAAGCCCAAGAGTGTTTGGGTTTTGGGTTGGTTTTGTTTGGCTGGTTTGTGTGTGGGTGTTTTGTTTTGTTGTTGGGGGTTTTTTGGTTGGGTTTTTGGGGTCTTTTTTTAGGAAGAGACTGCTTGAAGTTAGGCTCCTAAACTAAATATAAGCAGCTAAATAAAAATCTGATTTCCCTTTGTAGGAATCATTTATGTCTTGTCTGAAGTATAGTGTGCAGATTTCACAGGGTAACTCATTCTCTTTGCACAGACTGGTCTCACACCTCTGATGGAAGCAGCTTCAGGAGGCTATGCAGAGGTTGGAAGGGTTCTCCTTGATAAAGGAGCAGATGTGAATGCCCCACCTGTGCCTTCCTCAAGAGATACGGCTTTAACAATTGCAGCAGATAAGGGGCACTACAAGTTCTGCGAGCTCCTCATTAATCGGTAAATCGTTTCTTCTCATTAAGTGTTTAAGGCCAGAGTGGGTGGGGCTCTGAGCAGCCTGATCTCGTGGGTGGCTTCCTGCCCATGGCAAGGGGGTTGGAACAAGATGGGCTTTCAGGTCCCTTCCAACCCAAAGCAGTTAAATAATTAGTGGCACATTTGTTCTGTATTCCTCTGTGGCTGGAGTGCTCTTGTTGACATTACCTAGTGCACCTGAGAGCAAAGGGTATGGGAAGCTTTGAAAATAGGATGTTAAATCTGTTCCCTACTCTTCAGTGTTATCCTGGAATATCTCGCTATTGCAGTGTTAATTAAGCAAAGCAGGCAGCTGGGACCAGGGGCAGGCAGACAGTGTCTGCCTTGGACAAGCTAGCTTGTTTGTGTATGAATCCAGCAACTCCCATCTGAGCGTTTCCTCACTGTCACTTGGGGGGCAAAGCCTGGAAGTAGCTCTTAAGCTTTTCAAGCATAACCCAGTGTACTGCTAAAATCTCAAGCAGCTGCTTTGTCCTGTGGGTAGTCACCACAGTGATAATTTAAAAGTTAATTTGCTGGTTGCGTATCTCTGGTGCAGTAGGTGATGTGAAATGAGTGTTCATTTCTGTCAGGGAGGTTTAAATAATCCCTTTGTCATTACTTTGCAGATGAAACAGCAAATTTCAGGGACAGAATTGCTCATATCTTGCCACTTGTATTTCAGTTACTAAAGTTCTATATCCAGTTGCTCTGATGTTTAGTGATCTTGCTCTCTGACTTCCACCTCTTCTCATCCCATTTCACTGGGTTCGTGTTTTTAGAGGGGCACACATTGATGTTCGCAACAAGAAAGGAAACACCCCGCTGTGGCTGGCAGCTAACGGTGGGCACTACGACGTGGTCCAGCTGCTTGTGCAAGCAGGGGCAGACGTGGATGCTGCAGACAACCGCAAAATTACCCCTCTTATGTCAGCATTTCGAAAGGTAGGAGACCAACTTCTGTGTTTTCAAAACAATGCCTCTTGTTTGGTCTTGAGTCTGAGTGCTTGGTTTTGGAAGAATCAAATATAACACGGCAAAATCACTACTTTGGTAAAATACCTGCTTCAAAGTCATAATGACTGTACTTCACAAAGATCCAGTTTTTGAGAGTTGAAAAACTTTGTCCCATAAATGATGTTAGCTGTATCATTTCCAGTTGTACACTGCAAGAAGTTTGAAATTTCCGTATTTCTGCGGTCTATACTGCTTGTGTCAGTCCTGCTTTGGGGATGAGCACGATACCAGTCTGCAATAAGCTGTCCTGATTCCTTTGTGCTTCTCTCGTTCTGTTCCTAATCTGTTGTGATGGGACACTGTGTAGTCAGCTCTTCTGTCACCCACTGCCTTTTCTTCTCGGCAGGAAGAACATTGCTTTGGGACGATTCCATCACTTGTGGGGTTGGATGCAAGGAGCATAAGCAGAGGAATTTATTAACTGTAGCTGCTTTGCCTTTAACAAAATAGCAAATGAGTGGGCAGCTTTTTTGACAAACAAAAATGCTGAACTTGCCCCTGGTTTGACACTGCCTTACTTCCACTTAACTTCAGAAGCAGCAGTTAGGTGCTTTGTGTTGGTTGCACAGTGTACCTCGGGAGCAGAGGAATGTGCCTGCCAGGATAACATTCAGGTGGCTCCGTTTCCTGATCTCACTTAGCCTGTAATTGAACAGTCCAAGTCAGTTCCATGGAGTGAGTGGCAAGGAAGTGAATTGGGTGACAGATGGTGTCTAAAGAGGGTTGTCTTGTGTCTTGGCTGTTACCAAAACCATGAAGGTCTTCCTCTGGTCCTTGTATTTTAAAATAAAGAATAAATTTTGGAAGAGCTTGTCTTTGCCACCTTGAAGCAGAACAGTGGCTGTGCTGTCAGTCAGCACTGAGCAAGCAGGAACTGCCCTTCTTCCCAAACAGCACCTTACCAGAAATATTCTTGCTACTTTTCAGTCTTTTGCATTGAACTAAGAGCTAGCAAACTTGTATGTTGATGATGAATGTTGACAATTGTATACAAAAGATTAGAATTTTCTTTGGTGTTCCAGGGGCATGTGAAAGTCGTTCAGTTCCTGGTGAAAGAAGTTAACCAGTTTCCTTCAGACATTGAGTGCATGCGCTACATAGCGACCATCACAGACAAGGTGGGTTGGACTTGGGGGGAAGACCCTGGCCTGAATTTCCCACAAAAGTATCCATGGGAAATTCTTAAGTATTCAAAAACTGAATGTACATGTTCGCTCACATATGTCTGATTTGGAGATTTGTGCATGTCTCCTTTTTAATACTGCACTCAAAATAAATCAGCATTTGATCCTATTCTGTGAAATAGTTTGTATGTTTATTAATACAGAGGAGCTGATCTCATGTTTGTAGAGCAAGCCTCATTCCTGAGTTGTTGTTTATTATGGTGGTAGTAAGACAAATTTGCCTTTCAGGACCTGTTGAAAAAGTGTCACCAGTGTGTGGAGACAATTGTGAAAGCTAAAGACCAGCAGGCTGCAGAAGCCAATAAAAATGCAACTATACTGCTGAAGGAGCTAGACCTGGAAAAAGTGAGTAGATAATTGCTGTCGTGTAACAATGTTTGAACTGTTTGTGAATCTCTAGGCTGCATTTCCTTTGGTGCTTCTTGGGGCAGTCAGTCTTCATGCTCTGTGTTCCTTCCCTAATGTATCTTACAAGTGAGGCACATACTGAGGGTGGCAAATTAGAACTGACTTCTACTTCAGCCACTCCACTGTCATTTTTAGGAAAGCTTGGACTTAACCAATAGTTCCCAGAGGCAGCAGCTCTCTGGGATCACCTCAGCACAGAGGACGTGTGGGTAAGGGAGGTCTCCAGTCTCGTGGCGTGTCTCTATGGGTGTAAATCATAGTCCAAAAGCATTTTATGGACTTCTGCTCGGGGGAGTTGAGCAGATAGTGGAGAAAATCCCCTTCTCCCTTTGCTGAGAATACTGTTAATTGTTCTAAAGTAACACACTCTTGAGCGGGCTTGCTTAATGGAGGTTCTTACAGTTTTTGACTGTAAGTCAAAAGTCCACATTAGTTTATTAAATTTTCCAGGTTGTGGGCTTCTTAAGCACACATCAGTTGCTGTGCACAAACAGTGCAGCAGATGACTGATTCCATATATTAAAAAAACCCCAAAACTGGTTAAAATTAGAGCCGTTGAGTACTGGCATTTGAATTGAAGATGTGAACATCGCACCAAAAATATCACTGAGCTTATTAAATTATTGAGAAAGGGCTGAGAAGATGAGAGATTTTTTTTGGTCTTCCAGTAAAACTGTATTTTTGTAATACTTCTGTTTTGGTTATTACTTTGTTATCATTCCTTAGAAGTTTTGGGACCAGCTAGTCCTGTTGTTGCATAAGGTCTGTCCAGTTTCTGTGTAATGATTCAGTATGTGCCAAAGTCATTCTAGTTCATTGTGTTCTCTCCCTTCTGCTTCCCCTCAGATTTCTAGGGAAGACCTGAACTATAAGTATAATTTAGTCTGTGTGAAAATGTTTAAATATGGATTCTTTTCTCCTACATAGTCAAGAGAGGAGAGCAGAAAACAAGCTCTTGCAGCCAAACGGGAGAAAAGAAAGGAAAAGAGAAAGAAGAAGAAAGAGGAACAAAAAAGAAAACAAGAAGAAGATGAAGAAAACAAGCCTAAGGAAACTCTGGAACTGCAAGAAGATGACGATGAAGAAGAAAATGATGATGAAGGTAAAGAATAAGTGTTTCTATGAACAATGTAATTGTGGGGGTGCTGCCTCCTAACGATCAAGGTAAAGGAATCTGTTTGAAGGCTGGTCTCTCATATTTGAAAGTGTTGCATGGCCGCTGCCTGGCAAAACTCCTTTGCTCATTTTTTCACCCTCTCCTTTGTTCACAAAAGTCTTTCACTCTTGGAGGATTTACAGCTGAATTTGGTGCTAGTCTGACAGCTCAGCAAGAAACGTAACTTCAGCTGCAGTGTATTCAGTTAGGGCACTGAGTTCTCTGGTTTGTGGGTTCTGATTGTATATAAATTGCTTTTCTTCCAGTGGAGCAAGAAGTTCCTATAGAGCCTCCAAGTGCAACTACTACAACTACAATTGGAATTTCTGCAACTTCAACTACCTTCACAAATGCCTTTGGGAAGAAGAGAGCTAATGTGGTGACTACCCCCAGCACAAACAGAAAAAATAAGAAAAATAAAACGAAAGAGACTCCTCAGAATATGCAGATAATTTTGCCAGATCAGCATATATCTCTAGCACAGCAAAAAGCAGATAAAAATAAAATAAATGGAGAGCCAAGAGGTGGTGGTGCGAGTGGGAACAGCGATTCAGATAACTTGGATAGCACAGATTGCAATAGTGAAAGCAGCAGTGGAGGGAAGAGCCAAGAACTGAACTTCACAATGGATACGAACTCCTCGGAGCGGCGCTATGCCTCACTGCTCATCCCCTCTCAGGAAGAAAAAAGCGGCACCTCGGCTTCCAAAACACCAACGAGGTTAGACTGCTCTGTTCCTTCCCTGTTCTTTCACAAAGGTCCACCTATGCCAGTGTCAATTTTCTGTAGCTTAAGCTCTGCACCAACTGTACATTCCCAGAGCCTAGAGAGACTGAGGCTGCTTGATTTGCATAGCTGTGTTACGTTTGTTCAACACAACCTCTTGAAAGTCTTGTAAGAACAAGACTGTTTGGCATTGTTGGCTCGTTTTTAATACTACTGGAGCGAAATGGCCTTTTCTCTCTGCACTTTTTAAGCATCCATGTTGCACTGTCAGCTTTGTTAGAATAGATCTGAAAGTGAATATGCTGGGAATTTAATAAGGAAGTGCCAACTTTACTTACCATCCACATACAGAAGTGGTTTTGTTACCTTTTGGTAGTTTCATGGTTTCATCATTTACTCATTTGACTTGCAATGTCTTTTTTTTAAGGAGAGAAGAAGCTGATGACCCTGAGCATTTCACCTGCCACGTTGATGGCCAGTTTGAAATAACCTTGTCGAGCCAGAGGTGAGAGTCAGAAGAATTCAGGGAACGTATAGGGCCCACATGAATGGTTCAAAAGGTCATTCAACTGCCTGGGAATGTGCTGATAACAGACATTGTGGCTTCAAGAAGGGCAGTGAGACAGGGCTGTTGTCAGACTGAGATACTTGTCTGGGAGTGGGAAGAGAGGACATTTTTCTTTTTCCTATTTTTTCCCAGATTCAAATAAGATGCAGAATGGGTGGATTCATTCTTTCTGGTTAGTGGGTGTGTGTGTTTTGGGCTCCCATTAGGTGTGTTAAAAATTGGAATTTGTCTCTATTCAGCTCTTCAAACATAGATTGTTTCTGCCTTGGACCTTTCATCAAAGGTTTGCTGCAAGAGCCTTGGGGTTCACTGCAGCAGGACAAGCTAAATGCATCCTTCTGACTCCTTGTTAGAGGTGGTTCTTCTGGAAACAGTTCATGCTACTAGTTTTAAGCTGCAGGAGTGTTAACTGTGTGCTGTCATTTTATTCTGTAATTTGTAATCAGCACATTTCTGTTCCCAGACTTGATGGTGAAGGTCATTCGAATTCTTTGTCGACCACTTATAAGGCTGTCTCCCTGCCTCTGACCTCTCCAAATGTAAAGCTGAATCTGACCAGTCCAAAAAGAGGCCAGAAAAGAGAAGAAGGCTGGAAAGAAGTGGTTAGAAGGTAAAGACTTTAATACTATGTTTTAAAACTGCCTGTGAGCTTTTTAGCTTCTTAGTTATTCTCAAATACAGAATGTCCAGCAAGATTATATAACTGAAGAATTTAATTACAGGAAAATCTACCCCACTTTCTTTTGCAGTGCTGGGAAAACCAACTGCAGCCCTAATTTGTAGTAACTCCTCACTAACTTAATGTGAACATGACATAAACTTTGTATTTAGCATGAGAAAATAAGGAAAACCTGTGACTTTAGCAGAGTAAAGCATGGGAGGACAAGCTAAAGGGGGAAGGGAGCAGAGGGCAGTCAAAAGCCCTCAAAAAGCAGATGATTGCCCTTGAACTAAAGGCAGAATGGATGTGAGTAGGGGAGAGGCAAATGATCCCTTCAAGGCCAAAATTCATTGTACTTTGGGCAGTGACCTTGATCACTAATTCAGTGGAAAATTGTGTTACCTGCCAGTGAGTGCTTAGAGATACCTAGAGTGCCAGTGAGATTTAAAGTTTTAATGTAAAGCAATGTTTTCCTTTGAAAATGTGCTGGGTTTTACTGTAGGGCCATTAACAGCCCAGTATCTCTTCTGTAACCTTTGTTGTCTACTCTGTGGAACTAGAATGATTGTCTGGCTTTGCTCTTTTTTGTTCTCTTTATCAAAAAGGAATACAGCACAAACATAGCAGTGTCAGATGCTTTGGGTGCACTTAGAAAACCCTCCTGCTTTTCTGTTCTGCAGTAGCAACGACTAGATGTGCTCATTTTGAGAATTTAGGGTATGTGCAAAGAACATAATTGTACAGAGGGCTTAGTGCATTTGGATTAGTGGAAGCATGGAGTGTTCTTAATACAGGTTAAAAAGGCAGTTTAATATGAAAATTTGTGTGTTTGAACTCTTAGAGTTGGCTTGGTCTCTGCCTTTTGATGTGGTTACCAGTGGGGCTCTCCAAAGTGACGTGGCCTTGCTGAGTGTGTGGTGGCAGCCTGGCCCCCACGTGGGGAGTGGTGCAGGCAGGAACCCCTCAGACAGCCCTGACCCCTCTGACCTGGCTGCTCCTGCTCTCCTGGCGCTTTCGAGTCTCTTTGGCTCAGCCCAGATGTTCACGTGGGGCTGTCTGCTCTTGTGTTGGCCTTGGCAGTGTTCTAGACATGCATCCAGAACCTGCCTCTTTCCTGAGGAATGCCTTAAGGAACGTTCCATTCAGGGTTCTGCACGTGGTGGTTGCGGTGCCCTGACTGATAGAAATGTGTCCTGCCAAAGAGCATTGTTGGTGACTGTGGATGTGTGGGTGCACTGCCCAGGAGCTCCCTCTGCTAAAACCTCTCAACAAGAATTCTTCTTACCTCTCTCTGTGAGTGACCACCAGCTGGAAGGGATGTCTATCAAAGTAACCAATGCAAACATCCCTTCTGCCCCTAACAGGCAAGTGGGCAGAGTTTTGAAAGACCCTCCCCCCAGCAACACTCTGCAGCCAACACCAATTGAGCAATTTCAGCTGCAGAGAGGAGGGCGCTGCTGTTCCGGAGCAAAAAGGTACTTTTTGGGAACCTTCTTTAGACCAACCAGCCTTGGGAGGGAGGGAGGGGAATGGCTGTGGATGATGAGTGGGAGGGGACTGGGCACTGGGGTGGGCTCTCCTGGAACAGAAATGCCTCCTTGAATGGTTGCTAGAGGTCTCCATTGGCCTGGGGTAGAAGCAGACCAAGATGCAGTCAGGAGCCCTGTGAGCAATACAGGTGTTCTTGAAACTTAGGTGACGTTGGAGCTCTGGTTTGGGGAGGGAGTAACTGTGATGTCTGTCTTGAGAGGGGAGCCTTGGAAGTGGGGAAGAAAACCCAGAGCATTAAGCAACCTTGGGATAGAGCTGGGTGCATGCGCTGGGGGTTCTGGGGATGCGAAGGGTTGTAGTGCGCTATCTTGGCAGGAATGGGGGAAGGAAAAAACACCTTGGCAACATTAGGTTTGCTTTAGAACATTTCCGTGTGTTTAGATGTTTAAAATTAAACAGGTTTCCTCTAAGTCCTGTTAAGTGACAAACTATTCCCTGAGAATCAAGTTACTTACAGGTTTCCAAGGCTGGAATAGCTAGGTGAAGCTGGCAGCCTTTCCACAGGGTGGTGGGGACCTGGGGCTGCTGTGATTTTTGAAACCCCTTTGAATGCCCTCTGTTCAGCATCGAGCCACTGCGCATCAGTAGCAAGCCTGAAAGCAGCTTATGGGTGCAAGAAGTCTGACACACCTTAAAGTCTGGGGACAGTGGTGGCCCAGAGAGCTCAGCTGAGGTCTGTGTGCAAGCAGAGCTTGTGTTCAGACACTTGCCAATACCATGTGCTTGCTCTGACCCACCAGTACCATGTGAATCTGGAAATCCCTGAACTGACTTTGGTGGCAGCACTGTGGCCTGACAGTGAGCCTGCTTCTGTAAGTGCCGGCTGCCATCACAGGGGCTTCCAGCAGCTCCCTAAATCACAGCACTGCACGCCTCCACCTTGCTTGCACCCACCACTGTTAATTGGTGACGCTGCACTGCCAGATCTTGAGGTCTGAAAGAGCTGGATACTAAAAGGTTGTGGATGCAGGTGGTATTACAGAGCTGATCGCTGGAAAGCCACCTTCTCCATGCTATAAACAAAGTAATTAAGCCATGGGCTTTTATATTTGAAGCAGTGCTGCTTGTGTAAATTCAGGTTGATAAGCTAAGGATTTGTCTCTCTTCGGAGAGGTACTCAAAATAAGATAAAATCCAAAAGGGGTTTTGAAGTAGTGTGAGGCTCATATATCTGTGTTACAATAGTGGTGGAATAAATGCTACTGGAGAATCCTTGTCAGGTAGTGAGGATGATGAGTAATTTGAGTGGGGGGCTTTGCGAGAGGCTCCAAAGGGTGAAGAAAGGATCAGCAGAAAACCACTTACTGCGCTTAAGAATATTACTTCAGCCGTTGTCGGACAACAGAGGGGTTTTGTCTGTCTTGGAATGGATTTCACAGATTTCTGATCTTTGTGATATAGGTCAAAGAAATTATCAGTCCCAGCTTCTGTCGTATCTAGAATAATGGGAAGAGGTGGGTGCAACATCACAGCAATTCAAGATGTCACTGGTGCCCACATTGATGTGGATAAGCAAAAAGATAAGAATGGAGAGAGAATGATCACTATAAGGTACAGTATCTCAAAATGAAAGTCTTGAGTTAGTCCACAGTGTCATTTATTGTAACATTTGTTTGCTTTCTAAGGCAGGATCTATTGAGCTTCTTTGTTCTAGAATAGAACATAGATTCCTGCTGCCAAGATATGCTGACAGTCAGCTTCAAAGATAATCCTTAAAGATACACAGAGGTCAAGAAATAGCTTACTGCAGTAAACGTACAATAGACTTACAGATCAGTATAAGACTGAAGCTACGGAATTGCGCAGAGTGGGGTTTCCTTTTGCAGGAGATAAATCTGTTTGTGTTTAACCTAGGGGTGGTACAGAGTCCACGCGATACGCAGTGCAACTCATCAATGCCCTTATTCAAGATCCTGCCAAGGAACTGGAAGACTTGATTCCTAAAACTCATATAAGAACACCTGCTTCGAGTTCCAAATCAATCCACGCAAACTTTTCTTCTGGAGTCAGCACTGCGACTGCTTCCAACAAGAACTCGTTTCCTCTCGGAGCACCGCCCCTGGTCACCTCGCAGTCATCAACACTATCTACTTTCCAGCCTCCTAACAAATTAAACAAGAATGTCCCAGCGAACGTGCGCTCATCTTTTCCGGTGTCTCTTCCTCTCGCTTATTCTCACCCTCATTTTGCCTTGCTGGCTGCCCAAACTATGCAACAGATCCGGCACCCTCGCTTACCTATGGCCCAATTTGGAGGAACCTTTTCACCTTCACCAAACACTTGGGGACCATTCCCAGTGAGACCAGTTAACCCTGGCAGCACGAACAGCTCTCCAAAGCATAATAGTTCGAGTCGTGTAGGTAGTCAGAATGGAAACGTTCTGCAGACGGAGTCTCCTGGGTTAGCTACGTCCAGTTGTCCTGCTACCGCCTCGTCTGCAGCTGCTTCCACGCAGCCTCTGTGTGTGACCAGTAACCGGACTCCCTCCTCGGTCAGGAAGCAGCTCTTTGCCTGCGTCCCCAAGACGAGCGCTGCAGCGACAGCCATCTCGACTGTGACGAGCACCTGTAGCACTCTGCCCTCAGCTTCCTCTGCCCCCCCAAACAACGGGCAGGTGCCCACGGCGTTTCTGCCATCCCCTGCTCCGCCAGCGCAGCATCCTGCCCTGAAAGCAGACTCGTTCTCGGCTGTCTCTGCGCCCAAGGAGAAGGTGTCGGCCCCCGAGCAGCCGCCCACAAGCGTGTGCCCGCCAGCTTCGGCCGCAAGCAGCTGCAGCGTGTCAGCCAGCAGCAGCTCCGGGGGCACCGAAACGCACCCCGCGAGCAGCCCCGCGCCGCTCAGCAGCGCCCAGGAGGAAATCCTGCCAACCAGCATGGCCGAGATCAGCCCTTCTATGTCGATGCCTTTTTCATCCGGCTCAGAAACGGCTCCTTTAAGCTTAGCGTCGCCCAGGTCAGTTGTTGCAGATAATCAGGACAACAGTAACTTACCTCAAGTAGCTGTACCAGCACCTCGAGTTACTCACAGGATGCAGTCCAGAGGTTCTTTCTATTCAGTGGTACCAAATGCAAACCTCCATCAAGATCCTCAGTCTATTTTTGTTACGAATCAAGTTCCTTTAACACCTTCTCAAGGTCCACCTGCTGCAGTGCAGCTTTCGTCAGCCATGAACGTTATGAACGGTTCTCAGATGCACATTAACCCAGCAAACAAATCATTGCCTCCTGCCTTTGGGCCAGCAACGCTCTTCAATCACTTTAGTAGTCTTTTTGATAGCAACCAGGTGCCAGCTAACCAAGCATGGGGAGACTGTCCACTCTCTACCCGAGCAGCAGCTGACCCATCTTTCACTGTTCAGTCTACCTTTCTGAATAACTCTGTGCTAGGACATGTGGAAAACGTCCATCCTGACAACTCCAAGGCTCCTGGTTTCAGGCCACCTTCCCAACGGGTTTCAACTAGTCCTGTAGGTAAGTAATTAAGATCGTGTTCTGGGCAAAATTATTTCTTCAGCCATTGCACTTCAATCATCATACTGATGGAGAAGTAATCTACAAATGACAGTTGGAGAATGCTCATGTAATGAGGATGGCCTGGTTTTTGCCAAGTGCTCTTAAAAATGCTGATGATTTTTTTTTCTTAAGGCTCTTCTAGCCTGTTAGGTGTTGGGAGGATTGCAGATGTTGTATTGCTTGTCCTCTGTGTGAGACAGGAATTCTCCCACCTGCTTGTAGCATAGCATCAATTTTAGGTGTTGGGTTGGAATGGAGCACAGTGTCGGGTGACACCAAACCTGAGGACTCCTGGAGGTTCCAGCTGCATGCAGGTGCTCCATATCACATGTGAGACTCCAGCTTGACTCAGTGAGGGTAAACTCTCTGCGCCTTTTGGTTCTTGATATGGCTCTGGGATTTCAATAAGCTTACTTTGTGGAGCTTATTGGTGTGCTACTGCATGGAGTGGTTTAATCAGAAGTTAAGTATAGCAGTACTAGCACATCTGGATTTGTTTCAAATGGCATTTGTTTAAATGACATTGAGCTCCCTGCCCTTGCTGTGCTCTGCCTGCTGGATTTTTATCTTATCAGTGTTCAAACTGTGTTGCAGACAACCAGCTGCACCCATTTGGTTGGAAGGGACCCTCAAGAGATCTATTCTGTGCCACCCCTTTTTCCTTGCCTTGGTGGCTGTGGGGTGCCCTGGAGCTGGGTATCTGGAGAGCCTTGCTCTGGAGTCATCCCTGCCCTCACAGTGTGTGTTGGGTATTTGGGCTAAAGCTTCAGGACTTGAGTGCTGGGCTGGGACAAGTCAAGTAGTTTGACTTTCAGATTAAAGGAGAAGGAAGCATTTGGAAGATGTGATGGAAAGGAAAGATCTTCAGCAGTCCCTTTCCTCCCAGTTGCTTGACGAATGCGCAGGACTTTTGCAAACCAGAACACTTCTCTCCGACTGGCTTTAACAACAAAACTGGGGTGTTTGTTATGACTGTAGTTTTCTCAAGTGTTAAATTTGGGCTGTATAGCTCTGCAAAGCGAGGGCACACCTAGAACTTGGTGCCACATCCAGCTTCAGTGTAGTAAGCAGACCCAGATGTGTAAGATGAAGTAACTGGACTTTGTTCATCACAGACTGTTAATAAGGAGCTGCCAGACCCCCAGCAGGCTCCAGAACCACTTGACAATGGCTCAGCTTTTCCTCTGCAGTGCTTTAAACTGAGGTTGGCTGTTGCTGAAATAATTCCTAGAAAAGGAAACTCATGGCAAATGGGATCTGCTGATTTCCCTGACGATAGCGTCCTGCACGTGCAAACATGGGTGACTGGAACTTCCCACAGCAGCAAAGTATTTTGCTGTTCCCTTATGTTCAGTTCATTTGTTTGCAATGTGGGAAAACTTCTTATATGACTACTTTACATACTCTTTTATACTTTATATATCCTTAAGTGACTGTAAGTATTTAAAAAACAGTGTAAATCTGTTTCTGTCCATAGAAGGGTTAGGTAGATAGCCAAGGAATGCTCACACAGTTGACTTTGGAGGAGATATATGTGAAGTTCTCAATTGAAGCTCAAAAATATTTGGACAGAACACACTTTTCCTGAGTTAGGATTTGATTAGGATATTGCAAAGTGAAGAAAAACTGCAACTAGGTAGTGTGCTGCTAAAATTGTGCCTGGCAGGAGGCGACTGATCAGTCAAGTCCTTAGTTGATTCATTTAATGTTATTTTACTTCACGCTGGTTTTGATCAGTTTTGTTTCAGAATCTAGATGTCCCAGGTGTAGGAGGGTTAAGGGGGCTTGAGGATGTTTGGCAGGTGTGATAGAGAGCAAGGAGTGACAGCAGGCTGAGGACTTCTGTTGCCTTCCCTCAGAGCTGAGTATGGTCTGTCCACCCCTGTCGTTCACCAGCTTGTCCCAGGGGAATGGACCTTGCCCTTGGCTCAGCTTCCAAGGTTGGCAGAACTGGGGATTTCATGGCTGCTTCCATAGGGCTTGGTGACAGGGTTCATGAGATTTAGAGAAGTGGGGAGAAGGGTCTGTCACTGCTCATGCTCTGGCCAGCAGCAGCACAATGGGCAGGGGGCAGCCAGGACCTGGCCTGGCAATTCCCTGTGGTCAGAGGGGTTGGGAACAGCCTCGGAACAGGTGGGCACCCATCCTCTGATCTCAGCTGTGACTACACCTGAGGGAGCAGAGGTTTGCATTTTGTGTCTCTCTTGCACAGTTGGCCCATGGCAAATTTTTCCACAAATCAGCATTTCTGAGGGATCACCTCTAAACTGATTGGGTGAAGATTTAATGTAGTTTGGCTGTGCACTAAACCAGCTTTTTCTTAACAAGCTCTCACGTCAGGGTGGAGTTCAGGTAGTCTGATTTTCCTGTTCATGGGTGAGCTCAGCTGCAGCTCGAGTTTTCTCTGATTCACCAGTTCCTTTGCGGCACAGATATCTCTGCAGATCTCACTGGCTGTGCATCCATTCTGGAAATGGCCTATTTGTCTCACATTTTAGGTCTCCTGTCCTGGCAGTTCGCAGTTGAGGGCAGGCTTAGCCAAACCATGAGAGGAGGCTGTGGAGAAGAAGAAAAGAAATCTTGTTACTTCTGTTCTCTGCATTTTAAGGAGTTTGAGACCTTGCTTCTTAAAAGGGGTCACAAACTTGAAATATGCCAGCTTAGGGAGCAGCACAGGAGTATAGAACTGCATTAAACAGTTGGACTCTGTTTCACACAGAGTGACCAAGTGTTGTGGCCCTTTCTCTAAAGGTGCAGGTAATGTTGCAGTAACCAATATCTGCCTGGGGTCTTTGATAAACTGAATTTTGAGCAGAGTTTGTGTGAGATCAATACACTCCTCTCCAAAGCTCAGTTAAGCATTCAGAGCACAATGAGGAGTTTGAGTTCATAGCCCAAGTACGTGCGGAGTATGGTATTACAGAAGATTTCAGTATTAGAAAACCTGATTTTGTTGGTAAGTACACAAACAGGAAGCTCGTTATTGCAGTCAGGATTTGGTAAGTTACTGTTCAGAATAGCCATTTGTAATATTGAATGAAGTTTTTCATCCACTTTTATGAAAGACAAGATAATGTTAGAAAGTGTTCTTTGTGACCTGACTCCTGGGTTTGTGCATCCCTGGCTGTCACGCTCCCTTTTCAGCCCATGGAGCAGATCCAGCAGTGCTGAAGTGGTCTTGACTGTCCAGTCATTGCACTTTACGAGCTCTGTATCCAAAAGCTGTGTACCCGTCGGCCTCCTGAGCCATCTGGGCACCTGGGCATCCCCCTCCTGCAGGAGAGCTGCTTTTGGCACAATGCCTGCCTTGTTCTCTTTTTGGGAACCCAGCAGGCGCCAATGGGTGGCAGCAGCTCTGTTACCCGTCTGTCAGGGGCAGATCTTGTGTGGTTTTCCAGCCAGCTGGCAGTTTGTGTTTTGGTGCTTGGTGGAATTGGTCCCCACTGGCCTTTTGGCTGCCAGGTTTGTGGCCAGAGGGGTGGCCAGAGTGTCCAGGCAGTGGCTCCAGAGCGGATGCCCAGGGAGGGCCCTGGGCTGCAGGCGCTGCTGTCGGCCCCTGCCTGAGCTCCGTGCTGGAGCCGGGCTGCAACGCCAGACAAACCCAGCTGAACCACACTGCAGTCACAGGCACTGGCACCCTCCTCAGAGCCGTGGAGTTTGTGCTGTGACAAACCCAGGAAGACTGTCCTCCCATGCTGGGGGTCCCTCAGCTAAGCACCCCATGTTCCAGCAGGGGGATGTGTTTTTCCTTGGCTATAGGGGAGACTTCTCTTTTTAACCTTTGGGCTAGTGAGAAAAATAGCTCCTTCAACTCCAACAAATCATTTCTGTCCATATGAGCAGGTTGGATCTGGCACTTCTGGAAGGAGTAAATCAGGTTGCCTTGGTTGATAGTACTGGGAGAAAAGACCTGGCTTTCAGGAACTATCCAGGCACTGAAAGGTGCCCCTCTAGTTTCTGACCTAAGGTACTGCCTGGCAGCACTGCTGTTTGTGGTGGGGTGTGATATAACCTTCAACCTCACTCTGCAGCAACATAGGCTGGTCCTGGTTGTGGTCATTTTGGAATGTTTAAATGGTTTTGAAACTAATCTTGTTTAATAGGCCCTTGAAACTAAACCCTAAACTCAGGTGAACATATGGCCATGCCCATTTCTGCTTTCAGGTAATAATGTGTGATAAGAGCTTTTACAACATTCTGGAAGAATACTTTAAAGCTTTGGCTTATTATAAAAACTGTAGTTCACCCTTGCTAGTAATTTTTGTGGGACTTTGAACTCTTTCTCCATTTCTCTCTTCCTCTCACACATCCCTGGAGGAAGCAGCCCCCTCCCCTGGTGCTGTGCCACACCAGCCCTGTCTCTGTGGCCACAGCGTGCTCTGACTGATCTCTACATGAAGGTACCTATGGGATGGCAGAGCCCATCCTGCAGAGAACTGCTTCCCTGGTGCTGGATTCCCCTGGGACTTTCACAGAGCCCTGGATCCCTGTTGGATTTGTGTGGCTTTCTGTAAGCAAAGATTGTGGCCACTCCCAGCTTTCCTGCTCTGCCCTCCCTGCTAAGATCATTTTCTTTCAGTGACCAAAGGGATGGCTGTTTTTGTTAAAACTTGAGGCCAAACCAGAGAGCCTCCAGAAATGCCTCTGCGGTTTCTAATGAGAATTGTGCACCTGTAAAATGACCTTATCATGTGCAGATGCTCCCAAAGGTGATGAGATGCTTTAATTATATTTGGAGCACTAGCTTTCTCTGGTGCTTTGAAGCAGGTTCCCAAAGAGAGATATTTAATCAAATTTATGTTTATTTCAGGCTTACCCTCTCTAGATCCATCCAACAGCTCTACAACTTCTTCTTCAGGTCCTTTGACAGGCTTTTCAGCAAACATACAAGGAGCACGGGTTTACCTTCAAGGGCCAGCGCCTGTTGGGACTCCCAGCTTTAACAGACAGCATTTTTCACCACATCCTTGGACAAGCGCAACAAATTCATGTAGGAACTTCATGGGTCTGTCTTAGTTAACTATCAATTCATAGCTATTATCTTTAGTAGATTTCTAACTTGAGGGGAACTTACCCAGTAATGCACAAAATGCTTTCCAATTGCTTTTAGCAGCTGTGAGGATGGCGTGCAAATCCGAAGCTGTGCTATTTTGTGGGGTTTTTCCCATGTCACTAGTTCTGGTAGCATTACTAAAGGTGTATTTGGGAAAAAAAATGAGTCATTGTAGGCTCTTGAGAGGAAAGGCCATGAAGCTGTGGGGGAAGGAGGTGATTACCGCAAGCTAAAGATTCCCCTCTAAGTAGTATGAGTGCAATATTAGGTGAAAATGTCATGTTTGCTGTGGTTTGAAGTTATACTTGCCTTTTTTAAAATTTTTCTATTTTTTTTTTAATTGGGATCTGGAATTATACATAAAATGTTCCAAAATCTGTAAGCATCATCCAAGGTAACAGTGGGTTTTCCTCCTAATGGAAAGAACATGGAAGTAGCATTACAGAAAATATGGGTCTTTGATTCAGAATCTTAGCTGAAGAGGTTTTTCATGTCACTGCATGCAACTTCATTGCCACTCTGAGTTTAAGAACCAAAACGTTTAAAGGAGTGCTCAAAGGAAGTTGGATTTCCCAAGGAGAGTCAGTGACGCTTCTGAAGTTGGCGGGACTTTATACTCATGGGTGACACCTGTGGCTTTGGGAACGTATCTGATTCCTCTTGTGCTGGAAGTGGTGGATACCAAAGCCAGGCTGTTCAGATATTTATGGTATTTGGGCTGATATTTTCACCTCTTCCTGATACTCTTCCATGTTTCTTATTCTTTCTTGTAATTAATTTAGATACGCTGCTATGTCATGAGAATATCATGATTCTGATGGCTGAAAGCATTTGTGTTATAATGTTGATTTTAGAGTTAAAATAATTCCTAGACAGAATTTCTGTGAAAGACTTGAAGAGTGCTTACCAAAAAAAAAAGCATTTAAAACATTTTATCATTTGCTTTGGGATAAAATTGGGGAAATAATTGGGATGGCATTTCCACTTGCTACTTTCTATGTAATTAAGCAAGAGAAATACTCTTTTCAGCAGGTGAATCTCCTATTCCATCAGTTTCCTCAGGATCATCTTCGCCCCTCTCAGCCGCTTCTGCACCTGCTAACTTGGGCCAGCCAAAAACGGGTAGCAGCAGCCAGGACCGGAAGGTGCCCCCTCCCATCGGGACCGAGCGGCTGGCCAGGATCCGGCAGGGCGGCTCCGTCACCCCCGCGCCCCTGGGAACCAACTTCACCGCGCCCGTGGGCCACAGCGGCATCTGGTCCTTCGGCGTCAACAGCGTGTCCGGTGCGTGCCCCGAGGAACTGCCCCGAGGAGAGGAGCCGCCGGGGCCTCTCGGCAGCCTGGCTTTGAGAGGAGGCGCGGGGAGGAGCAGCAAAGCTCCACGCTCTGTGCTCCATCCTGAGGGGACAGCTGGTGGCAGTGGTGGGAGAGCGCGGGTCAATGGAAGCGCTGTGGTTTCCCCTCCTGATGCTGGTGGTTCTCACCCAGCTGGACGTGTGAGCCTGAAATGGTGCAGAGACCTCATACAGAGACCTTTGAATGATGCAGAGCTTAGAGTAAACAATTTCTGTCTGTTAAGGGGGCTGTTTCCAGGCCTCTGACTGTTGGCTCCCTCTGTACGGGTTTCTCTCATTTTCCACTCACATTTTACAGTGTCAGTTGAGGTGCACCCAGGGACACAGAGCTATGGATGCTGGGTTTTGCATTGATTTCCTCATGACTCTTGAACAGTATGGGATAACCTCTGTTCCAGGCAGCCTTGGTTCCCAAAGAATGACTTTGAAGCAGCTGAAGTTTTACCTTCAGTTTCCTGGTAGTTGGGTTTTGTGAAAAGGAGGAGGTGCAGCATTTGAGGTGTAGAGTGTTTCCATTGGTAACTTTCAGTACAAACGTTTGAGTCCTGCATCTGTTTTATGCTTCAGTGAAGCCCTCCACACTTTGGTTAACTCATGTGTCAGCACTGCTGTGTTTTCAAGGAAAGCTTGTATGTGCTTACAGGTAGTGTTGGGAGTTCTGCTGGATTTTAGCCGTTTTGCAGTGGACATGTGGAACTCGCAGTTCGTGGTAGTCCCCGTCTCCTCCCTTGTCTGGATACCTGAGACCCCTCTGTGGCTGTGTGTTTTCAGGGTGCCTTTGGGTGGCCTTAGGTGTGCACAGCTGCTGAGTTCTACTCGAGTGTCTGCAGTGAATTTAATCAGCCATTTTTAATCTCTTTGCAGAAGGCTTGTCGGGTTGGTCTCAGCCTGTCATGGGAAGTCATCCAATGCATCAGCAGCTCTCCGACCCGGGCACATTTTCTCAGCATCAGCCAATGGAGAGAGATGATTCTGGAATAGTGGCTCCCTCAAATATTTTCCACCAACCTATGCCAAATAGTTTTGTGGATTTTTCTAAAGTAAGTTACAAGGAGTTGGATTTATGAAATGACCAGGGCCTGACTTTATTGCATCTCCTGTTCTGCCTGTTCACCCTGTGTGTGTGTGTGTACTTCTGCTGCCACTGCTCATCACCCCAGTCCTGAACCTTCTTTCATCCCAGAACTGACCAGAAAAGGTGCCCAAGGCTGGAGGCAGGTCTAAACAAAGCCAGAGTTTGTAGGTTGCAGATATTCTCTGGTCAGTAGCTGAAGGCCCTCATCACTCTCCAGTGTTTCATCTCTCAGAAGCTCAGTCTCCTGGAAATGTTTCACAAAGCTTGCCCAGCTCTTGAGGGTGATTACAAGTTTGCTTAATGTTTTCAGCACAAATCATGGCTACAATACCACATACCTTCCTTAGGGAAGTAACAGGAGGAGAGGACTCGCAGCACATTTCAGAAAGAGCCATAGCATGTGGTCTTGGCATCTGCATGGCAAAGCAGAGCCATTCACACATAGGAATTCTCCCAACTGCAAAAAGCTGCACTGTAGCTTGTTCTTTGTGAACAGGCAGAATTCTTTTAGATGGCCATTAGGAATAAGAGAAAATCTCCAACCCAGTCTGGTCAGCTCGGTGCAGCCCTGCGTGCACTGCAGCTGTCCTGTGCTGCAGAGAGGAGGGAACACTGAGGTCACAGTGTTCAGCTGCTGGCCTGGCTTTGTGGGCTTATCTGAAAACTGTGTGTGCCACAGCCTCTGCTAGGTGTAAGTTCAGAAAAATGGCTCAGCTGGCTGGAATCTCCAACTCTGAAGTCACTGTGTTCTGTACTCTGCCCCGGTGTTCCCTGACAGTGCTGAGGTTCCTGCTGGCAGTGGAGCATTACCTGTGGAGGTGACCTGGCTCTGTCTGGTCCTGCAGCCACCCTTCCCCATGGCGTCACCAGTGCTCTCTTGTCCCCTCAGGGCCTGCCCATCTCCATGTACGGCGGCACCCTGATACCCTCGCACCCCCAGCTGGCAGATGGCCCAGGAGGGCCCCTCTTCAACGGGCTCCATACTCCAGATCCTGCCTGGAATCCCATGATCAAAGTTGTCCAGAACTCAACAGAATGTACTGATGCTCAGCAGGTAGTGTGGCTGCATTTTCCTGCCTGTGCTTTCCTGGGGCTTTATTCGGTGCTGTGATACCCAGTTTTGGCTGGGTGACACGTTTTGTTTCTTCAGTGCTTTGGAACTAGGATTGAGATTGTTTGCACAACTTTTCCCTACAGTGTATGTGTGTGCACGTGTTCATAAAATATCCATGGTGCTATTGGTACCAACCCTTCCAGGTAAAACAAGCAGCATTTCAAGACTGCTCAGCCAGGTAATGGACTGTTACAAGTGAGAGGGTTTATAACCATACTCGTCACCTTGCAGGTTGTCAGTCACACCTTGGCCAGAGCTGGAGAGCTCCTGCCTTTGGACAATCTGGTTGTATTTTGAGGGAAGCCTTATGCTCGCCCTCAATGGTAAAACACTGTTAAAGGAACCTTTATTTGTTTTTATAATAGATTTGTTTTTTTATTTCTTGCTGTAGATTTGGCCTGGCACCTGGGCACCTCACATTGGAAACATGCATCTCAAGTACGTCAACTGATTTAAGGGGGTCTGTCCTTTTTTAGCCTGGTTTGGGAATCTTTATGACCTTGAAGAACCCTGGGGATTTTTTTCATGTGCCTAACTAAGCAATTTCCTGTGGGCTGTAACTAATGGAATCTCGATTGCCTGTTGTATAAGAACAAATTGACTTACCTATACAAACTGATTCTGTTCTCCAGTTAGTTTAGCCACTTCAAACTTAAAAATCAGACAAAACTAGT
This sequence comes from Donacobius atricapilla, assembly GCA_013397315.1. Lineage (NCBI taxonomy): Eukaryota > Metazoa > Chordata > Aves > Passeriformes > Mimidae > Donacobius > Donacobius atricapilla. The sequence continues at coordinate 62,435 of WBMY01016468.1, forward strand.
GCTTTTGGCTAAACGCTACTGAATGCTCCTTGTATGCAGCAGAGAACTAGCTGATGACATGATTTCAACCTTTTAGGGTGGTAAATACCTGTATAATTGTTTACAGACTTAAAAGGAAAAGCCGAGTAAATTTCATGTCGTATAGTGGCTCTACTTTATGTAGCCTGTATTAATGTGAAATATTTACCTGAATACTCAATAAAAGGCAAACAGCATTTATAGGCTGTGTGTGAGAATTTTGGAAAGGGCTGTATCTTACTGTCCTCAGTAGCTGCTGCAGTGCCCAGTGGCGAACCTCCCCAGGGTCATGCACTGAGCACATGGGGTGCAGTCAGGTTTGGGAGGGTTTGGAGCCACAGATGTCTGCAGAGTCCTTACCCCTGCCACTTGTGAGCCTTTTATTGGTGTGAACCTGCTTCTGTGTTACGTTATTTTCCTTCTGTATTAGTTCTGCTGCTTCTAGCACTTCCAGCTGGTGGTCACCTGAAAGATCAGGTTTTGCTCAGGGCTGCAAAGAAGGGCTGACAACAGTGACAGGTGAATGCAGGGTTCCTTCACCCGCCCAGAAGCAGATCTTAGAAAAGTGCTTCCCATTAGAGGAAAATGTAATAGATTCAGTTCTAAGCTTCTTGTAAGGCTGTAAATCTGCTAAGAGCTTTTCAAGTCCTTTCTGTAAGGAAGAAGAGGATTTTTGCACACTGCTTAAGATGAACATTAACTCCTGACCCAATTCTCCACTTTCTGCACTTGGACTGTGCTTTGTTCTGCTTTTGCTCCGAAGCAATGCAGTAACTACAAGGAATGTTGGATCCATTCCTTAAGCAGGAAACTCCAGTGCACATAGTGTCTAATCCAGTGGGTCAGTCTCAGACCAGGTGGAGACTTCACCTTCTTCCACCTTATCCAGACAAATCCTTAGATGCAGCAGCAGAGTCTCCCCAGTAAAAGCATAAAGAAGTACTGAAAACCCAAACTGCACAAGCAGTATCCACGTACCGTAGGCAAATCGGCCTCAGAAGCACTGTTGGATGGTATATTCAGATATTTTTCTTGGTATTTGAGGATGAAATACAAAACCAAAATTGAACTGCTGCTTGGTTGTGCTGTCTTGGTTTGAAAGACAGGTATCTGCTAATCTAACCCCCAACAAGTGCCAACACCAAAGGAGATATACATAGAATCAGAGTCACAGAAAGGTTTGTGTTGGAAGTGGCCTTAAAGATGACCCAGTCCAAAGCCCTGCCGTGGGCAGGGGACGTGTGTCAGCAGTGATTCTACTGAAAACAAGCAGAGTTGTGGTGCAGTAGGTGTGTGCTCTCGGGGGGAGGTGCAGGGGAGGGCTGGGGTGCTCACTTCTGTGGGTTCCTTGGCTGCAGCAAGCATTGCCACCTCCTGCTGCCCCATCCTGGGGAGCCACCGTCTCCCCATCCTGGAGGGCTGCAGCTCCAGGGCAGGTGGCACAGTCTCCTCCGTGACACCAGGGACAAGACCCAGCATGGGCATGGGGCTGTCCCTGGAACAGCCTTGCCCAGCCCAGCCCTGCCCAACGTTGGCAGCTCTCTGCTGCGTGGGTCCTTCGCTGGGTTCTCCCCTGCACAGCTCCTTCCCTGAGGACATGGACACTTGCTCTGGGCACCAGATCCAAGTGGCCCCAGCAGCCTCCACTAAAGTGGAAAAGGGAACTCCAAAGCTTTGTAGGAAGATCCTGCTCGAAGTTCGGACCATCACTGCCCCATGGTTACAGGGGGGCACAGGCAGAGGTAGGGCCTTGTGCTTCTGGGGAGCGGGCTGGTAGCAGTGCCAGGGGGCTGGTGAGTGCAGTGCTGGTCCCTCAGGGGAGGCTGGCTGGATCCAGGCAAAGCATGGGGGTAATGCCAGTCTGTGCCCACTCGAGTTCACCAGCCCTGGGTGGCAGAGCTCCCCCTAGACCTGTCCTCCTGGCCCCTTCTGACCCCCTGGGTCAGCCATTGAGCAGGTCTTCTTTGCTGTCTGTCCTCAGGGAAGCACGTGCCTCATTCCTGAGCTGGCCATGTTCGGCTGTAGCCACATGTGCCCACCCTGTCTCCATCGTGTGCCTTCAGTTAAGCTTCTCTGGGGTGAGAGCCCACCTGGTGGCAGGTGTGGGCTGTGTAAGATGTTTGCAGTGCCCAGCAGCAGCTCTGGGCTCCCTGGGCTGCTCCAACTGCCAGAGCCTGCCAGGGAAGTGGTGCTGGGCTGCAGAGAGGGGTGGGCAGGGGACAGCAGGGCCGCAGTCGTGGCACAGGGGCTGGTGCGACCTCAGGCATTGCTGGCAGGCAGTTGGAGCATGGGGAGGAGGCAGCCTGTGCCCCGGGTGGGCACTGCACACCCCGCAGGCTGGAGGAGGGGGTAGCCCATGGAACCCAGCCGTTGTCCTCTTGCAGGGAGCAGCAGGTGGCTGGCTGAGACAAGAGGAATGGGTCCCCCGAGGTGTCCCCCATGGAATACCCAGCCCTTGCTGCTCCACCCTGGAGCAGGGCGCCACACAAAGCTGTTGATGCTTGGGCAGCAGGCTGGGGCCTCACTGTGTGCCCCAGGACTGGCCCTGCCCTCCAGACAGCACAGGGGTGGCCTGTGTTGGCCAGCATGGGGTAGCCCTTGGGAGGCTGGACCCTCTGTGCTGCATCCTGCAGAGCTCCAGCAGCCTGAAGGGGAGTAATAGTGTGGGGAATAGCTGCGGGGCAGGATTAGTGTCACAGGCTGCCTTGTGGGAAGCCAGATGTGGTGGCTCCAGAGCCAGATGTGTCCATGAGCCGTGGCCGAGCACTGGGTCCCACCCCCTGCTCTGGGCTGAGGTGCTCAGGGGCGGGGGTGGCCAGGGCCAGCCGTGCCTGACAGCCGCCCCCTTTTGGCAGGTACCCGCATCATCTGCGACCGCAAGTTCCTGCTGGAGTGCAAGAGTTCACCCGCAGCCAGGACCCCTCCCTGCTGCCTGCCCCAGACCCCCGCTGTCACATCCCTGGCCCAGTCCAGCCTCGTCAAGCTGGAGGAGCTCAAGGAGCGGAATGAGAGCGAAGAGGCCATGCCAGGTGAGCAGCCCAGGGCCGCGGCCCCTGCCCACAGACCACCTGCCTGGGGCACGGGACAAGGCGAGAGATCCCAACCTGGCCCCAGTTCCAGCTCCTGCTCCCTTTGCCAGCCCATGTCTGCCGAGCCAGCCCCATCCTAACCCTGGTCCTGTATCCATCCGTGCCCTTGCAGATCAAGACCAGTTTGAGATGGACATCTGAGTTTCCATCTCCCCGTCTCCAGGCCATGGCTGGGCCTGTTCCTGGGCCTCGTGGAGGTGCTGGCACCGTGACCAGCTGGCTGCAGCCCTCTCTGATGCTGGGGATGGATGTGTGACACCTCAGGCTCTAGCACAAGTGGCTGGTGCAATTGCCTAGGAGCTCATGCTTGATCAATAAACACCGTGAAACCCCTCTGCTAACATGGTGTGTGTCTTTGTCAGGGCTCAGCAGGGTCCTCGCCCCCAGGGAGGGAGGTGACCAGCACCGGGAGGGTGCAGAGGGTACACTGCAGCTGGGGTGGTGAGGGCCTGGGGTCCGTTCTCGGCTGTGGTGGAGGCAGCTGGTGAGGCCATCCCGTGAACGGGGAGAACAGCACAGTTAACACCTGCCTGGGCATGTGTCTGTCCCTGAGGGCACCCAGGCCTCTTGGGTTCCAGACTCGGCTCTGAGCTGTGCCAGGACAGGAGCCCGGGCTGTGGCTGCAGTACAAACCCTGCCCAGGGCAGGGGCTGTTGGCACATCGGCCTCCCCTGCCAGCCTCGACCCCTCCTGCAGCAGGGCTGCTGTAGGCCCCCCACTGCCAGATGAGGGGCCAAGCTTTGCCAGCTACTGCAGCACAGACACAGCCCAGGAGAGGCTGATAATCCTTCCCTTGACATCCTGTTGGCCAGAGCCCCATGGCCAAGCCGGCTGAAGCAGCCGTGGCCTTACCCAGCAACCCCCTTTCCTGCCGACCCTGAGCCGCAGGACCTGTCAGTCAGGGAGACCATGGGAGGGGGCAGGTTGGTGCTGTTTATTAAACATAATGAATCGCCACTAAAATGTTGCAATGATTAAAATCCCCTTTTCCTGGATGGGGATTGGGAGGCAGAAGGGGTGCCCAGAGTTCCCTCCAGCAGCAGGGGCCCTGTTCCTGCCGGTGGCCCTGGGCAGGGGCTGTCCCGCTCACAGTCCACAGCCCCGTCCCTGGCGTCAGGGCTCTTCCTGCTCCGCTTTGGTCGTGGGCTCGGTGCCAGCGCTGCCGTCCGTCTCCCCGGTGGGCAGGTCCCGGGTCTCGGTGCCAGCGCTGCCGTCCGTCCCCGCGGTGGGCAGGTCCCGGGTCTCAGCGATGAGGCGCTTGACACCCACCATCCACTGGCTCACCTCGTTCACGTGGTCCACCATAAGCGAGCGGTGGATCTCATCAGCTGCGTCCCAGTGCTGCTGCTGAAGCTCTGCCAGGACAGGGCACCCTGTCAGGGGCGCAGGATCCACCGTCCTGCGCGTGGCTCTGCCCCAGGGCCTGCTGCTGGTGTGGCTGCAGCCCCCTTCACCCCATACCTTGCACCAGGAGGCTCATCCTCTTCCTCACTGGTGCCGACAGCTTCCCCTGAGCCCACGCGTCCTCCAGCACTGTCAGCCGCCGCCCGATGTCATTGCACACTTGTTTCTGTTAGCAGAGGTGAGCTGGGAGTGAGGGGGATGTGCCCCCACCAGCTCTGGGGAGCCCCTGGGGCAGAGGCGTGTCTCTTCCCCCCAGGTCTCCTGGAAACCGGCAGCCCCTGCCTGGCTGCGCCGCTGCCGGCCCCTCTGCACCGCGGGAGGGGC
>WBMY01016478.1:427-101632 GCA_013397315.1 Donacobius atricapilla
CTTTTTCACCATATCCAGCATGGTCTCACCTGTACCATCTTGCTTCATTATTGCTAAAGCAGAAGCGTATTCTAGTGGCCCAAGTCATACAAGTTTTAGCAACATCACGAGGGTAACATGGTACCAAGTCTGGGTTCCTAGTGTTTAGATCATCTGAAAAGACAATCTCTGCCACTGCCATTTCTTTCAAGCGTTGAATCTCTTGTTCTATGGTCTTCCACTGAGTTTGCTGCATATAGAGATCATCTGCACATCAATATCTTTGTGCTACACTTCCCAGAACCCGTTCCCAGAGACTGCAAGGGTAGAGCCTCTCTCATCATCTCTTAGTCGATAACTGGATCATGTGACAGGGATCCCAAATGCCTCGTTTCAGTGCTGTCCAGAGTTGTAGCCTCACCTGCAGCATCCCACAGACGGACTAACCAACTAATTATAGATTCATCGGGTCATCGAGTGTAATCCTTTCTTAGGCCATGGAGGTCCTTCAGGGAAAAGGACTCAGTAGTGGCTCCCGATCCAGTGCCAGTTGCTTGGGCTTCTGATTGGGTGTTGGGAGGCACTGAGGGCCCTTCACCTGGATCATTGTCCACTGGTCGATCAGTTTTACGTGTGTGCTTCTTTTCTTGCAGCGACTGCCAGTGTCTTAGTCTCACTTATCAGGTCTAACTGCAGTCTTAGGCTTGCTGTCTGGTTTAGCTGCTGTCTTAGGCTCACTGTTGGGTTTAGCTGCTGTCTTAGGCTCACTGTTTGGTTTAGCTACACCTTGAGTAGCTGGGGTGTTGGCTGCAGCCTGAGTGACTGCGGTAGCTGCTGATTTATCCTCCTACCCCCCTGCCTCCATCTGCTGCCCTACAGTATCTAGCAGTGTGCAATAAACATATGGCAGGGCCCAGCTTATTGCAATGATCCTTTTCTCCATGGAATCCTCCTGGCCCTTCTCTTTCAAGTATTTCCCCACCTCAGCTGGGTTCTGAATTTGTTCACATGGAAAGTCCCAGGCTATAGGGTCAGAAAATTCCTTCAGGGTTTGACCCATGTCCTCCCATTCTCCACACCATTCAGGATTTCTCTTACCTGGGTCTACCTCTGGGTCAGCAGTTTCATCAGCCCCTCTGGAAATCTCAGACTTGATTCTAGACAAACTACAAATGACATAGAGGAAGCTCACCAGACTACCAGGAAGGTGGTATCTTTAACATTCAGGGGACACTGAACATTCTCCAAAAGTGATGTAACTGATTCAAAAGAGAAGAAGGAAACGAAAGACTGAAAAGCTTCATCCCCTACTCCTCCTCTGATAAACTCGGTCCAATTACTAATAAATCCCCAAAACATGCTGCTGGAACTAGGACACAGGGTAGGATGAAGAGACCATAAACCAAACGTACCTGGCACAAACTCCAGTACCTTTATAAACTTTTTATACATCATTATCTCTGAACCCAACAAAATACCAGTCCTAATTCGTGTACCTCTAGTGTAAAAGCTATGTGTTACGGACAACATTGGAGCTATTTCTGGATAGGAAAACAAACCCAGGGACCAGAAAGGTATCACAACCTCAAAAAAGCCTAGGGAACAGAAACACAAGAAGGACTCGATTCCAAGAGACATTATGAATTCAAGAAGCAACATGGCTACTGACTGTTTTATCCCCATATGAAGTACGACCAAAATGCAATCAATAATCAATACAAGTTTTTTCCACTTTCTCGAGCCATGCACTTGGGCACCAATTAAAATGTATTTGTCCTGATTTAGGACGAATTTGGGAGGAAACCTCTGAATTGGGCTCCTCTTGAAAAGCAAATCCAAACAGCCCCTCCCACACAACCAGGAAAAGCTTCCTTGGAGAAAAGTGGAAAAAGCTATTTATTTAACAAACCAAGTGCCCATGAGCACACAGAATGAATAATATGAAACAATAAAACCTTTCATTCTAAAGTGAGATGGCAAATTGAGAAGGTCCTTGCCATGGGTGCAGCTTGTCTCTCTCAGTCTCTTATCAATTCCTCCAGCACTGGAGAAAAATGCTGTCCTGAGCACCGGAGGGCACAGGTGTGATTTCTCAGTTCTCCTCTGGGTTTTCAGTCCAGAGCTGGGTTAACCAGTTCCAAGAAACAGGACATAGAACAGTCCAGGGAACTTCTCTGCCCTAGCTAGCTAAAACTAACAAAAAAGCACAGGAGATCTCTGTCCCGCAGCAGTCTGTCTGAGCCTCAGCTGAACACACTGTCCAGGAGAAGAATGCAGAGGAGTAAGATAGTTTTCTCAAAACAAACTGTGTGCTTCTTCTTTCCCTGTTTTGCTCTCAGAATCAGTCATAAAGGTACAGAACAACATACAGAACAGACGATTGGGGGTACAAGCATCATAAAGTCACCCTAGGACACACATTATGTATGGGGGCACTGCTTTTGGAAAAAGAAATGAAAAACCAGGGGAATTAAAGACAGGTGTGAAATTTAACTGCAGGAAATGTATCTTCTTTGGAAAAGAAATAAACTCAACCAAGCAGAATTAATTGTTTAAGACTTAAGTTTTACCCTGGGGATCAAAAGAGATGAATGAAGCCTTTGTAAGCTGATCTGAATTAAAATATGTGGGATTCATCCATTTTAAGGTTGGGTTTGTGGGCAAGGGCTAACAACAAGGAGAAAAGGAGTTAGAACCCTCCTGAGCAAAGAAACAAGGAAGCTGATGAAAGTTTTGATAAGGAGCTGGGGACCAGCATCCAGGTGGACTCAGTTGTGTTGGGAGCACCTGATCCTGGATGGAAGAAGTGGAACTGCTCCAGAAGTGGGTGAGATGCACTTTGATCCAGTTTGTGATTTATGCGTCAAACCTCAATTCTGACAGTGGGAAGCCATTCCCCCATTTCCTGGTACTCCAGACCCTTGTCCAAAGTCCCTCTCCAGCTCACCTGGAGCCCCTTTGGGCACCTGAAGGGGCTCCAAGGTCTCCCTGGAGCCTTCTCCAACTGAACAACCCCAGCTCTCCTTGCATGTCTCAGAGTAGAGGAGCATCTCCCTGGCCTCCTCTGGAATCACTACAGAAGGTTCCATGTCCTGTTTTTTTTGAGGTTTCCAGAGCTGGACACAGCACTCCCTGCATGGAAAGCACTCCCTGCATGCAAATGGTGCAGGACATTCCCCAGAAGAAAAAAAATTGTTTACTTTATGTGCTTATTTATTATTATTCAATGTGCAGCCTCTAAACACACCTTAACCACACTAATGCATCAAAATATGGCTCCCTTTAGCCACCCAAATAATTTTAAGCAGGAACATGAGCATTTCTATTATTCTGGCTCGGATTAGTGATCGAGTGTCACTCAAACTCCAATCAGGATGCAATTTTTCTTGCCTATAATCCAAGGCTTTTCCTGAATATCTCATCCTATTTTCCTTTTGAACTAGCTGGCACAGTCACACTGCTTTTTCCTGACTTGTACTAACATCTTGCTTCTGTGCTTGCGTGTTTCACGCTCAGGCTGCTGTTTCCCCTGTTTGTGTTTCTCCAGGTCTCTGGCTCCTGGTGTGCCAATAATTGTTCCTCTGCTATTGGGATTGCTGGAAGTGCTTAACCCAGGGCTTCCCTTTTTGCCCAGTATTTCACATCCCCACAGGATTCTTCAGAGTCACCAGCTTCTTGTGACTCTCCAGCCATCCCACTGCAGGAAGAGCCTCATCCACCGTCCAAGACCTCATCTGGCATCCCCAGAGCTGTAAGCATAAATCAGGAAACCCTACTGGTTACAATGTCACCGGATCTGCTTTTCCAAAGGCTGGTTTCATCCCAAACGAAGCTGACATTCTTCTGGAAGGAGAGAGATGTTAACAGTCCCTGGCAGTCAGAGAAGATCCTTTGGGACTGAGCCAGGGGCACTGACACCTTGTGCTTGGAGGTCAGCCACACTCAGCACACAAACCCCAAAGACTTTTTGCTGGCTGGGCTTTGACAGCCATGTCACCAACACCATGTGCTGAGAAGGGCAGGCAGGGACAGGTCCTTGGTGATTTGCCTCTATGAAAAGTGGGGAGGAAGAAAATGAAACAGCCAGGGACCAGGAGAGGATATGGACATCTGGCTCTCTCTGCATTGGGTACTGGCCCCATGGGCACAGTGCTGAGTGAGGGAAGTTGTGACCCTTCTCCTGCACCCAGAATTCTGCACCCAGAATTAGGGTCTGGCAAAGCACCTGGATACATCAGCCAGGGGGCTGGAAGTGGAAGCTGCTCAGAACAGACAGCAATTGTATTTGGTGGGGTTGGCTGGGTCAGGGTAGGGTGCTGGGGATATTTCCTTGGGGCAGAAGGAGGCTCTGGGCTGCTGAGGAGGTTCCCAAGGCCCTTCAGACAGATGTCTCCTGAAACAGGTCTCAGACCTGTTTGGAGGATGCTCTGGGGCTGGAGGATGCTCTGCAGCAGAGATGTCTGTCAGGATGGTGCTCAGCCAGCAGAGTCCAATACTTCCTGAAACTCTTAGCAAATCTGTGCCTGTTTCCATACTAGCAGGAGGCTCAGCAACGAATTCAGCAGCCTAAAGGCAACTTTCCCATGGAAAATTTTGCCTGACAGGGAGGAGGGCAGAGCCAGGGACCTCAGCCATGGTGCTTGCAGAGGCTCTCCTGGGACCAGGTGGTTGGGGACTGCAACTATTTCCAAACAAATCCAGAAAACATGGAAAACCTGGACAGTCCTTGGTGCATATCCCTCTGGATAAGGGCGCCAGCTGGGAGGATGGGCTCAGTTGTGGGTGAGCTCACAAATTCCTGGTTGTGGGATTAACCCATCCCTGCTCTGTGCAGGTGCCAATTCCAGCAGTCTGTGTGATCACACACCTCTGCTGCCTCCAGTACAGCCGGGGGCTCCTCAACGGTCCTTTATGCCTAAGCAGATGAACTCTCCCATGGAATCACTTGTGTCTCTGATCTTTAGTTTTTCTCCAAATTGGAAAAATATGTCCCTTTGAAATTTTCATGAGGGTGGCAGAGCTGCATGTCTCCCACTTCCACATGTGACTGAGAGCCATTTAACTGTGACTGTGGTGACAAACATCAGCACAAAGCTTGCACTGGAGAGAGCAGTGAAGGAGGGGGCATTGGAATTAAAGGATGAAATATTTATTTGGGAGCTTAGCAGTGCTCGAAGGACAACACATCACAGATGAGAGGCATCTTGGGGCAGACAGTGCTGAAAGCCACAACTGAACCCACTGGGCTGTAAAACTGCCACGAGATTTCCTCTCCCTCCTGACCGCCCACCCATTCCAGAGTCCTTACCTGCCTGGGAAGGTACAGCAGGGTTCAATATCCAGGAATAGCCCAAAGCTGTGGACCACCAGGCCAATTATGTGTTGTCTGAAGAAGGGGAATGACAGCCTTGCCTTGCTTTAAATACGAGGCATAAGCACTGCAACTAATGTGCAGTGGAACTGGGCAGTCCTGGCTCTGGCAGGGGGGATATTTGCACAGGGCAGGCTGGTTGGAAGGTGGAATGAAGGCACAGATCCTCCACAGGAAATCAGGATCACAAGCTTCCCTCTGCCTCCGTGCAGTCTCTAGAGGGCAGGTTTTCTCCATTTCTGGCCCTTGGTTTGCTGGGGCTGTATCTCGGGGCACCCAAACTTTGATCCCAGGTGGTGGGGCTGAGGGTGGGAAATGACTCCGGGGCTGGTGGTTTTGATGTGTCAACCAAATAAACAAGCTAAATAAAAATCCATGTCAGTGTGCTGGAGAAGCTCCTGTGCATCATCCCATAGCACCACGAAATCCCATCCTTGGGGTCCCATTTTGCTTTTCCCACCCCTGAAAGGTACCAGGACAACATAAAGGGTTAACACAGGATGATCCCAAAAGGCTTCAATCTTTTCAAGAGCACTGGATTGGCAGGTCATTAATCTCAGAGTTACTTGATATATTACAATCATGTAATCAGCAGGAACCTGTAATTATTATTTGTGTGCATGGTGCTTACTAAATTACAGTGCTCTCCAAGGCTCTGTGTGATGAACAAATTAATTCTGCATCAGAAGAGCTTGACCAGAAATCTGTTTGTGTCTGAATTTCACTTGTAAACATTGATGTTTGAAATGAAAGTTGAGTTTAATTGTCCCTCCCTCCTGCTGTGAAACACATTACATTTTTATTCTGTATTAGCTCACCTGGCAAGGGAGAAAACCTGGAGGACTTTCTCCAGCCCTGATGGTACTTGTCTGGAAAACCTGTATAGGATTCTCTTGGATGAGATGGTGTGGATACCTTTGTGAAGAGCCACCTCCATGCTCTGGGTGCATGGATTTGGGGTAGAAAGGAGACAAAAAAGCCTCTGGACCAGTGGGATGCTGAGCCCACTGCAGTGTGAGGATGCTCCCATGCAAACTGGGGAGGGGCCATGCCAGGGTTGTCTTTTCCAAAAGATAAACATGCCCCAAAAGTCGTGGTAAGAGAAATTGAAGTATTTTTAATCAAACAAGACTGAGAATACACACTCCAGCAATGGAAAGCAAAGTCATGTCAGTTGGAGCAGACCACCAAGAGAAGGGAAAAACAGTGATGTGAACACAGATGCTTCTGTTTGGGTTTCTTTCTTTGGTTTTTCAATTTCCAGCTCCTTTCCATCAAAAGACCCCACTTTAGAAAAATCCAAATTGAACACGTAGCACATCATTTTTTGGCAACGTCACTTGCAGGGATGATGAAAAAAGCTCTGGGGCATTTCCCCTTCTCCATTGCTAGCAGATCTTTATTAGCTCCTGCCAAAGTACCCAACAGAGAAACCAAGATACAGAAGACACAAGTCTACTCCTTGTAGTACCAGCAGAAAGTGTTCATAGAGCTGGGAACTGCCACTTTTCCCATTGCATAATTCCAGGGGTTTTCACGCCTGTATTTTGAAGAAGGGGCAGTTATTGGGACTGTTGGCAGTGGCTGAACTTGAACAAAGACTGAAATGTGCCCCATATGCAGGTGTGGTCCTGTGTCATACTGGGAACTGTTGCTGTTCCCAGCAGGTTATTGGAGGCAGTGGGATATTTCCAGTTTGGCTGCACTGTAGTCATGCATATAGAAAATCACAGTGGGAGGGAAGTGGAGGAATTTGCTTCAAACTACTGAATTTCACAAATGGTTGCAGAAAGAACTCAGAGGTTTTTACCTTTGCTTCCCTTTAAATAAAAAAAATGCAAGATTTTATTCCTTTCTGGTGCTATATCCTGAGGAAATCACAGAATACTGCCATTTCAAAGATGTTTAAATCTCCTCAGGGCAGGAAACATTTATGTCTGTTCTTCATAGTGGGCAAACTGAGGCACAGAAGTCTGAAGGGGCTCACACCAGACCCTGTACGGCCCCAGTGGCAAAATCCCTGGGATGCAAAGGGCAGACAGTCTATAAACCTGCTGTAATCTGTCCCCTGACTGGGCTTCCTCAGACCTTGTAGGGGACAAGGAAAAGGTGGCTCCAAAGAGATCAAGGCAAACCCCTCCACTTGCATGGACCTCTCTGCTCAGCTGCTTTTGATGGCCATATGGAATAGTGCGGGCTCAATATTTCTGAGCCTGAATTTTAGCTTGTTGACTCCCAAGGGAAAGGAGCTAGCAGTAGTTAGCAAGCTAAAATTCAGGTTCAAAATATTGAGCCCACAGAGGAGGGCAATGGGAAAGGGGGAATTGGGGACAATCTGGAGTCTCCAGAATGGGGAGGGAGATAGGAAGAGAGGGAAGGGAGGAAAGGAGGCTGCTGCTCCTCCAAGGCACTTAACCCCAACATGGGGATGGTTTGGTCCCATCCCCTGCACAAGAGCAAGGAGCAGCTTTGGCACTGGGACCACCTGCCCAGGTGAAAGCAGGGCAAGGAAGAGGGGGCAAAGTCGGGGCCTGTCCCTGTGGTAGCTGCCTTTGGCGATCTCAGCCACTGTTCCACTGCAGGACACCCTCACCTTTCCACCCTCTGAGCAGGGGCATGGAGTCAGCCTGAGGTCCAGGGCTTTGCAGAGACCTGTGGATCCATCAGGGCTGGACCAGAGGATTTAACTAATTCCTGTGCTTCCCTCCAGATCAAGCCCACTCTGTGTGGCTGTTCAGAGCCCCTAGGACCCATCCCCATGGAAGGAGAATTCCTTCCCCTCTCCCACCCCATTGCTTTATCTCACCTTTGGTGTCAAGATAAGAAATGACCTGGTCAGACCAAGCAGCTGTTACAGGACAGCTGGAGACCCAACAAGAGACAGGGGAAGGACTCAACCCCAGTGCTACAAAACCACAGCCACACGAAGCAATGTCTGCAATCACTCCAGGGCTCTCCATCCATCCCCTTCCAACACATAGGACTTTGGCTCCTCCAGAGGGTTTCCCCCCCACCGGCAGCATTTCAGCATGTGCTCACTGGAAGGGTGACCCAGCCTCCAATGGAATTAGCCCCATAAGCTGTCCCAGCAATGTCTTGGTGTCCTGTCACCTCAAAGCAGACAAACCCGATAAAGGCAATGACATGAGACATCCTGCCCAGGATGGAGCTGGCAGAAAGCCACTGCAACCTCTCCAGGTTCTTCTGGCTCTTTCTGCCATGCCAGCAGGTCACACAGCTGTCAGGGAGATGACAAAGCAGCATCTCAGCTGTCCTGTCCTCCAGGCCTGCTCAGCAGATGGGGCAGGAGCTGTAAAGGTGTCCTGTGACCAAGTGAGTTCATGCTCTCCTTGTGGGGCTGGGGCCACAGGTAGGACCTGGTCCTATGCCATGCTCCCCTCACAGGGGCTCCCCATGGTGGGGATGTCGGCTCCTGGGGTGGCCTCTGGCTCCCGGCTCAGACAGCCGTGGATTGCTTGATGCTGTGGAAGCTGATGCGGGTCGGGGAGGTGGGGATGGACATGGCCCTTGCCACACGGGCACGGATGGAGTGCTTGTCCTGCCACCGGTGCCACCGCTTCCGTACGGCAGATCGCACCTGGATCAGCGAGAGGGATGAGGGATGTTTGGTCATCACACAGAGGCTGTTCAGAGGCACCAGCCATCCTTCTCCTCAGTCGTCCAGCCAAAAATGGATTAATGGTATGTGATTTGGTAACAAAACAAGTTCATGTGGGGTAAAGTTTCCTGAGCCAGCAAAGGCATGGGAACATTTGAAGGAGGCAGAGGAAAGAGTTGCCCAAATATTCGCCCCCAGGATTCACTTCTACTCTCAGCTCCTTTGCTTTCTGCTGTTTGTGTTTTGGGTCAGAGCCTGTGAGATGTCCTCATCTATGTGCAATCCACACGTATATGGGCCTCACCCTGGGGAAGGATTTCCCCAGCATGGGGAGGACCCTTGGCTCTGCTGCACCAAATCACACAGGTACACCCTGAGAGCATCTGTTCTTGGGGGTGGGTTTTCCTCCTCCAGAGGAGGAAACAGACAGCAGCTGTTTCTGCCTGGGCAAAATCTGGGGCTGCAGGTGTACCTGGGGTGGGAGGTGAAGCACCAACTCTGATCACCAAAGACCTTCAGATGGGGAATTAGGGACCACCACCCCCCAAGCCCTGTGCAGCAGTAGAGCCTTGTGCTGAACTTGTCTGCTTGCAAGGAAGGGTGTAGATCCCCACAAAAACCCCCAGCCCCTTGTTCTCACCTCACTGTTCAGGAAGCAGTAGAAGACAGAGACAAAGAATCCCTGAAAGGAGACAAGCAGCAGAGTCACAGCCAACAGGTACTCCCCAACCCAGGAGCTTTGGTACAGCTCTGGGGTTTGGGGATGTCTGGTTTTGGGAGGGGGCAGAAGTGGGATGAGGCATCAGCCAGGATGGGTTCCTCCACATCCCTTGGTGAAAGGACTGGGATGGAAGCCAGTGTGGAGGACCATTACCTGGAAAGACTCCAGAAAGGAGTTGAAGTAGATGAAGACAATCCTGGAGATCTCATCCTCTCCTGGGTTGACGAAGAACAGCATGTAGGTGATCCCCAGCAAGGGCAGCAGCACCAGTGTGGCCTTGACTGCTTTCCTAGGGAGAGAACAGGGAACTGAGCTGCTACAGTGCAGCCCTGGGCACAAGGACTCTGTCCATCCCACTCCCAGCACCAGCATGGGTTGGACTGGTCTGCTGGGACTTGAAAACCAGTGACTGGGGTTGGATGAAGCCAAGTCGGGCTGTTTTCCAGTGCAATTCCCAAGGAACTGGGCTGGTCTGAACACTGGGCCCCTGCTCTGCTTCTCCACACAGAAAAGGACAGAGGAGAGCAGAGGCCTGACCTTGAGCAGGCATGGAATGATTGCTTGGCTGATCTACAGCTCATTTAAAAAGGAATTAAGAAGGGTATAATAATTCATACCCTTCAACATGAGTTTGTAAAAACCTTATCTCAGGTAATTAATTCGATATATTGATGAGATTACAAGTGCAATTTGTGAAAAGTCATAGTGCTGATATAGAGTGTGTGGGAAGGATTGGGGTTTGACACCTCATTCCTTTGGATCAGGGGACAAGAATAATGCCAAATTATCACTTTTTGCTTAAAGATCTTGTTAATGGACAGATTCCAACAGTCGATGGTCATCCCTGGAAGGTCTGAGCTGGGCAGGGAGGGAGTCTGGGACCTGTTCTGCATCTCTGGCTTAGAGGAGAAAACAGTCCCTGACACAAATAGGCTGATGACATGGAGGAGCTGGAGGGAACCAAGGACAGGAGCTGGAAAACTACAGTACGGCGCATTCACTGGAGCAGCTTCTCCAGGGGAACAGCCATGGCAGCAGGGGACACATCAGCTCTTTACTTTCTAAGGTGAGCTGGAGCCCTCCAGGGCTGTCCCTTGCCCGGTTTAAGCAGAAGTGCACAGTTTATAACATACCAAGTTCTCCAAGTTTTCCTGTCCCACAGAATATTTCTGGGAAATGAGAATGTTCTCCTGCCCCAAAGGTGATAAACCCTCCCAAAATGAGGCAAATACTGGAAAACCAAAAGTCTCAAAATAGGTTCTGGGAAAAGACTGGTTTGCCCCAGTCAGCTTTCTCTTTGCTTGCCCCAAGCTGAACCCCTCATCCCAGTTCAATACTCTGTGATGAGGGAAGCTGGCACTTCCCAATAATAGAACCAGATTTTTTTTTCCATTCTCAGCTGAAAAAGCCACTCTCCACCTCAAACAGCTTCTCTCGACCCAGCACTGTAAGAGATTGTCTGAAGATGTCTCATCTGAGAGATTCCCCAATTCCTGCCCACAAAATGATCCAGAGAGAGGCAATGATGAAGCCCTAAGTCTTCTATTCCAGGTACTTTTGGGAGCTTCTCTGACCGTGCACTGCTTATGTTGTCTGCAAAATATTCCCCAACAGGCAAGGAAGGGTTAAATCTTCCTGCCTTGTGCTGTGGGAGTACTGCCTTCTTCTTTGCAAGGAGGTGTTGTGGTAGCTCGATTCATCACTCCTTCCTCAGCTTTTCCTTTTCTGTCAAGCAGTGATTTAATTCTCACCTCCATGCCAGGATTTGCAGCTCCCAGCCAGGTGAGCTGATCAGGTCCCACCAAAACAGGGTTTTGCAAAGAGACTCAAATCCCAAGGGTTCACTTCAAATGCAGAAACAGTCATCCACACTCTACATCACAAGACTCTCTCTAGTCAGATTTAATAACCATGTGCCTCCAAAGAGCATTTGAGGTGCTCTTAGGTGTCTCTTCATGCTCCCATCCTCTTGCTACCTGGCTAATGGGGCTGTTCCCATCCCCAGTAATCATGAGAGAACCCACTTCCTAGGTTGGCTTTCTGCAGGGTTGCTCATGCTCTTACCTGTACTGGATTGTCTCTGACGTGGTTGAAGCTCGGAGCTTTGTCATGAGGATTCGGACGATGTTGAATAGAAAGATGAAGTTGATCTGGGAGGAACAGGGTCACTGGTTAGTGTCTGCTCCTCCAGTATTTCCTCTCTTTTCTTCTGCAGGGAGGCAGGGTAGGGAGATGGGGGAGCTGGGGGAAATGGGAATGTTTCCTTGAACCTAATCTACTGCCTTTTGTGCACCATGAGAGGATGTCTGCCTTCTTTAAAAACACTTGAACAATAAGATTCAGGAGTTTGGTCAAGGGACTGGGGCAGCAGGGCATACCAGGAGATTGCCAAGAAAGGGCCAGTGCTAGAGAAAGGGCTGAAGGTGAAAAAGTAGAGGGAGAGGAAGAATCTAAGGTGGAGAGTGGCTGCCATCACAGCCAAGATCTGCCTGGCTGCTCTCCTGGCCACTGAATCACTAATAAGGGAATGGGAAGGCATCTGTGGAGCTGAGTACAATTGACGGGAATTAGTAGTGGCCTGGCTGCCTGATGGACTGGGAAATGGGAAGAAGGATCAATTATTCCATTACGCCAGTGATTTTTACCCCCTTGAGTTTTCTCAGCATTGGGCAAGGAGGAGGGAACAGTTTTGGGACTTTGTGTGTGGCTTTCCCCCTGCAAACACAGGTTGTGTGACCCAGCTTGTGACTTGCCACCTCTGCTCTTCCTTGTCCCTCCCCAAAAGACAAAGGCCCATCCATGTGACCCTTGGATTAAGCACTGCTGCTCAGATGGGGACCAGGAACAGAGGTGGAATCAGGATCAGGGAATGGAGCCAAGGATCCCAGGCTTCTGCAAATGCTTGGCAAAGCATCCACCCACACCCAAACAGTGCCAGGGCAGGGGTGGAGGGACCTATTGATGCATGTTGGAGTCTGCTGATGGGACGTCCCTGTCAGAATGAGGTTTCCAGGTTCCTTCTGCAGCCCACCCCAAGGCCAAAATTGCTCAAGGAGCAGTTTGGGTGAGAAGCAGTGCTGCTGTGGGGCAGCAGAACCAGCCCACAGCAGAGTTCTGTGAAACTGCAGAGTTTCACAAAAAACTCTGTGAAGAGTGAAGCTAAAGGAGGGAGCAATACCCTATACAGAAGCACGTGTGTCCCACCTGCACACAGAAGGACTTTGTATTCAGCACACAAGGTTACTTTGCTCTTACCAGAAGCACCAGGATCATGGGGCCTTGGTAAATGTAGTCAGTATAAACACCTGGTCGCTTCCCAAACCAGCACCTGCAAGACAAGGACAAGTGGTGTCAGGGACAAGGCTGATATGGGAGTGACCTGGAAAGGCTCCTGTCCTTGCACAGTCTCTGTAAGTCACTGTCTGTGAGGTGAAAGCACTAAAACTCAAGCTGCTGCAGCCATTGTGGAATAGCTTCCCTGGGAACTCAGTAAAAGGAGGTGCATGTGGGCTTGTGGGAGTGTTTATGGGCCCCATATGGATGTGGGAGCTGGTTATTGCAGGACAAGCAGGGACATCCTCCTCACAAAGGAAGTGGCTGTCCCCACTCTGTTCTGCATGGGGACAGCCTCACTTCACATCCTGGGGGCAGTTTTGGGCACAACAATATAAGAAAGATACGAAGTAATTTGAGAGCATCCAAAGGAGGGACATGAAGATGGGGAGCAGTCTGGAGGGACCACATAAGAAGCAGCTGAGGGCACTTGGAATGTTCAGCTGGGGCAGACAAGACTGAGTTTAGGCTTCACCAGGGACTGCAGCTCCTCCCCAGTGACAGCCCTCATCTCTGCTCCCTGTGACAGGGACAGGACCCAAGGAAATGGCCTGAGGTTGTGTCACAGAGAAATTTGGGACAGAGACCCAGGAAAGGTTCTTCCCTCAGAGGGTGCTGGGCACTGCCCAGGCTCCCCAGGGAATGGTCCCATCCCCGAGGCTGCCAGAGCTCCAGGAGCTTCTGGGCAATGCTCCCAGGGGTACAGAGGGTGGGATTGTTGGGGTGTCTGTGCAGGGCCAGGAGACAGACTTGATGATCCTTGCAGGTTTCTTCCAACTCAGGATATTCCACGATTCTCCATAATCTCACACACACAGGTCTGAGTCAGCTCTGTCCTCTGCAAATGCTGCAGGAACTCACTCAGGTGTATCCCTGTCCTGGGAGCACCTTGTCAGGTTTGTTCAATCAGTGCCTGTGTGAGTAGCATGGGCTTCTGAAGTCAGCAGGGAAGACTACCTCTGGAAAACAGAACATTCATCTCAATGAACCCTTTTTTACTTCCCACTCTGGGATGAACTCTCAGGTACCTGTTAAGACCTTCATTAGCAGGTGTCTGTGAAAATGGCTCAGGTGGGGGTAATTTAGATCTCTCCTGGTTGAATCCCAGCTCCCTTTAGCAAGCCTGTTGTAGGGGATCTGGTTTAATCTCTTTTTCCCCTTAAAAATCACATTTGCCTTTTGAGAAGAAACAAGCAGGGGCAGGGTGTTGTGCCGCAGAGAGCTGAAAGGTGGGATGAAAGAAAGAAGGGAATAATTGTATCCTTTCTTTCCTCCCTGGCAGAATTCCTGGCACAACAGGTCCCTGAGGATTTGGGATAGAAAGAAGAATGGAGGATAAGAGCAATCAGGCTCACTTCTCGTTGTCGTAGTAGAGCTTCCCTATGGCCCAGGCAACGATGATGGGAAAGGGGATACCTGCAGGAGAACACAAAGGTGATGCTCAGAGATGCAAGGTCACCACAAAACCACACTGTAACAGGGGTTTTCTCACACACAAACCGCCCAGTGAGATGATGTGTCCATGCAAATCCCACCCTCCTGCTCCTGGCACTCTTTTTGCAGCTCTTTGTGTGCAAGAAGAGCTGGAGCAGGGGATGGAGAGGGCACCACCCACTAAACCCTGGGTGCTGCTGGGTGAGGGGAAGTCTGGCACTCACACCAGCCAATGCAGACGAACATCCACTTGCGGAGCTTGTCCGTGGAATAGGTGAGCACGATGGCCGTGTGCAGGTAACAACCCTCGCCGAACATCCAGAAAAAGTTGGTGACATGGAAGTAATTGTAGGCAGCAGTGACCAAGCGGCACCAAACCTGCCAGGAGACATGGAGCCTGTAGAGCTCTGTGTTACAGCGGTGCAAACAATGCACGGAGCAGCACAGACCCCAGCAGAGCAATCACACCTGTGTTTCTCATACACATGGGGTGCCTGCCAGCCACCAGCCAGCCCTGTTTGCCATCTTAAATTCCTTTGTAGCTGCATCTTAGTGACTTCAAACTGAAAGAATAGGTTTAGGGAAGAAATTCTTCCCTGGGAAGGTGGTGAGGCCTTGGCACAGGTCACCCAGAGAAGCTGTGGCTGCTCCATCCCTGGAAGTGTCCAAGGCCAGGTTGAATGGGGTTTGGAGCAACCTGCGATAGGTTGAATGGGGAGGTGTCCCTGCCCATGGCAGGGGGGTTGGAACTAAATGATCCTTAAGGTCCCTTCAGACCCAAGCCACTTTGTGGTTCTGTGATGTCCAGGGCCCTTGCACCCCCAACCACTCAGGAATGGGCTCAGCCTGGCAGAGCTGCACCTACCACATTGCTCTCATGCACCTCTGGGCTCATGGTGAGCTGCACGACGAACCAGGTGGCATTGCGTAGGATGAAGGCTGTAATCAGGTTCCAGTGGATGATGTTTCTCAGACACCGGATGCTCCTGGAGAGGGGTGGAACAAGGCACCATCAGAGTAGGGGGACTGGGGACAGTGCTGTTTGTGGAGCTGAATGTCCCTGTTGGGACCCCAAGGGTGACCTGCTGGGACCATGTTCTGAGTGAGGTGGGCAGGAAGAAGACCAGGAGGTGGAAGGCACCAAGGAGGACCCTCTGCGTCCATAACCAGGTGCTTTAAAAAAGCAGCAGAAGAAAAACAGCCTTGAGACAGGCAGGATCCCTCCAGCCTGGCTGTGGGGGAGGAGGTGGCAAAGCACAGGACCTGGGTCCATCCTTGCCTGAGATGACCTCACAGGAACATGGCAGCAGATTTGTCACTCACCGCAGGCGCATGAAGAGGACGAAGGCCATGAGGAGGGCCCCCAGCGAAACACAGTGGCCCAGGTAGTTGATGATGACAGCAATGTGGTAGTGCAGCTTGCTCTTCTTCTGGGAGTGGGGGAGATGGGCACAGGGTCAGCAGCAGCCCCGGTACCAGCATAAACCCACCTCCTCCATCACATCACATTTGGCAGCTGCACCTCAAATTTTGGGCCCTTTTTCAGGAAGAAGTTGGAGCCCACCCTGGGACAGGTCAGTGGGAATGGACGGAAATGGGGCTAATGTGGGAAGGAGAGGCACCAGCCTGGTTTCACATCCCACTTGTACCAGAGCAGCTCATGGGATGCTCAAAGCTGGGACATCTCAACCCATCCTCGGGGGAAACCCTGCTACTGCTCACTGGAATCTTGTATCTCAATTCATTCCCCGTTGCCCTCAGGGCAGCTGAGAGGCTGGGATGAATTTTGGCAGAGGGCAAGTGTGAATGATAATTGAATTAATTGATCACTCCTGCTGTTAGGCACTCATCCAATGGTGAATTAGCATTTAAGTGAGTGAGAAAACTATTCCTGGCAAGAGATATCAGCATCTTAAATATCAGAGTTGATATCAACTGCGAATGAAAAACTCATCTCTTCTCCTCTGCTTCAAGGGGTGGCTTGACCTACTCAGGGGCTTGTAATTCTTGATCTCCATTTATTTATCTCTTTCAGCTTCCTAAATATCTCCTTTATTTCACTGCCAGCAGGGAAGGATGGGGTTTTCACTGAGTGCTGTGTCAGGAGGGAGCTCAGAGGCCCTGGGGACCACACACTGCCAATTCTCCTGGATTTTTAATGGGGATGGAAACAGGCATGGCATAATTTCTGATGGGGAGTAAAAATGCAAATCAAGAAGGGGTCATAATTGCCACATGTGACTTTTTCACTGGGATGGTGCTGCATACTCAGCCATCAGCTCCCATGGGCCATTCCTCGCCTGGATGCTGTTGCCTTTCAAAACTCTGTTGTCTGTCTCTTGCCCTCCTGCCAAGAGCCCAGGGACTCCCAAGCTCCTACCTCTTCACTGAGGATCTCCTGGCACTGGGAATAGTTGACACGTGCTGCCCAGCTCCCATTCGCAAGGCATTCCCTGTACCCATTATCTGAAAGAGAGGATGCCCATCCAAGGGTTAACAGAGTATGGAGATGGGCACAGACATGTGACCTGACTGTTACTAATGCAGGGCACTGACATCAGGCCAGTGGCATCTTCTGCTTTGAAGGCAGCTCATCTACTGCCTTGGTCACAATTGCAGAACCAAAATCCTTGGGATATTTCCGACCTGCTCAAGAGCTTTGGGTCTGCACCAGCTCTGCCCTTAGCACTGGGGGATCCCAACACCTCCTCACCATAGACAGGGAGGCAGTGGAGGCAGCACCAGTTTGACTCTTTTTCCCTTTCATTCCACATTTTGCTTGGGTGACTAGGTGCCAGCCCAGGATCTCTGCTGAGATCGCAGCATGAAGTTTCACTTCTCTCCCTGAATTAGGAGCTTTTTTGCCTCCCAGTGAGGACAGTAGGTGGGAAGGCTAATTGGGAAGGAATGACCCAGGCACCCCCAAGCGTCTGTGACTGGTGTCAGCAGTGGGGCGATGCCAGTACTGGATGAGACTGGGCTTCCATTAATGGGAGACTGTGAGCCTCGTCAGTGTAATGGGGTGAGAAGGGCTCAGAGACAGGCTCCAGTCACGATTAATGCAGAGAGGTTCCTACAGCAGCACAGGAGGCACAACAAAGCAGGAGCTGTGTGTCTGTGCCATCCTCCATGGCTGCAGGATGGAAAAAATTATGGTTTTTATGAGAAGCAAGGCATTTCTTTCATCAAAAACAGCACTTGGGTGGTCAGAAACTCAACTCCTTATTCTAGGAATGACTTTGGGCACCTTTCATACGCTATTGCTTCATCCTCTACTCCCTGCATGTCACTGGTAGTGACAGTGCAGCCATCTGTGCCAGGAGGGGACGAGGTTCAAAGTCTCCCAGTCTTTGCTCAGCTGGGAGCTTCAGACCACTGTACCACCTCCAAGGGCAGGGCAGAATCACTCCTCTGCATTTGTCCCGAAGATGGGGACATCAGCCCTCTCCTCCCCTTGGGAGAACCTGCTTATAAAGCTGTTTCTCTGAAACAACCCTCCCTGAAATCTGGGGTCTGAGGCGCTGTTTTCTTTATGGTTGATGAGCTTTGTTCCCAGAGGTGCATGGTCGCTTGTGTCCCAGTACCCTTGCCCGCCGTATCCCCAGCAGGCTGCCCCTCTTACTGGTGGTGTTGTACCGCACGCCATAGAAGTACTCGGGGCAGGGCCGAGCCACCAGCTGTCCCACGGCACTGCGGGGCCAGCACGTGCCAATCAGGTCCACCGAGGCGTTGCACTGGGGACCTGCAAGGATAGCACAGGGTTAGCACAGGTCTGTGGGCCACCATGGGCCACTTGCAGGCTGTAGAAAGGTCAGGGTTTGCCTGTAGACCTGGGGCTGCTGGATGAGCTGATGGGTCACCACAAGCTCAGCCCCCAGAAAACCATCATGGCAGACACCAACTGGGAGCTGTGCAAGACTTGTAAGGGCTGGTTGAATCATCACGGCCATGGCTATTACTCTGGTCTTGTCTAAACTACTGGGCTAAATCCAGTTCTGGCACAAACTTGGTTTTAGACCTGTCTAGACCAGGTTTCTAAGTGCACTTAGGATTCCCTGGCTCTGGTTTCCCAGCCCTGCTCCTTCCTTCAGCCATGACTTTGGCATCTAGCCCCACGAAAGGCAATAAGCCAGACTTTCTCTTCCTCAGTGGTGTGTCCAGTCTAATTCTAAGCCTCTCCAAACATCTCACACCTCCTGGCTGCAAAATCTCCTTCCCAGCCATTCTCGCTGGTCTCTTCCAGTCCTTCCCAGGTAGAAAACTCCAAAACTGCTGCTATTTCAGATTTCAAGGATTTGTGTGCTTTTCCCAGCTACACAAGTGTGCTAGCATAGGTTTTAGGTAGGCCAGATTGCATGTTTTTTTATGTATAATTTGCGTATATTTAGAACAACATGTACTGTAGCTAAATATGTCCCTGCTCCATCTCACAATGAGGTTGGAAGCACAATGGCTGCAATATCCATGTACTACAATCCAAGACAAGCAGAAAATGGGAGAGCAGGAGATGCTGGAAGGGGCAGAGTTCAGTCCAAACCACTGCTGGATACCAGAGATGTTTGTGCTGCTGGCACAGAGACAGAAATTGCCATTTCCTAAGACAAAACACCCCAATTCACAGCTCCTTGGGTGCGAGAGCACAGCATTTCCTCTCCCTCTGCATTTGTGGTTGTTATTTGAATGCCTTTCCCAAAAATTCTTGTGGATGGCACTGGCTAAAAAGTGACCAAAGGAAAAAAGGGCAAAATACTGTTCATGATGATGATGAAGGTTTTTGAGGAGGAATATTTGTTTTCATCGATTATCCGAAAAATTGCCTCCTGGTTATTTTGCAATGTTCTCAGAGAAAATTTTCAGGGCTTTCAGTGTCTTCATATATCTTAGCAAAGGAAAACAGCTTCCAAGCATGTGAGCTGGGGAAGCATCAGAGCATGGTGAGTGTTACCTTCTGCTTCCCATAGCTTGTAGGGAGAAATTAATTTTAACAATGACCTTTGCATTTAGCTTTGCTAATGTGTAGGGTTGCTGTGGCAACCTCCCCTTTAAGTTAACTGTTTTAAGCCTGTATTTTGTAGGAAACAAGGTGCCTTTTGTCATGTGTGTCTGTGCCTTTCTGCATCCATTTGAATTTATTGAGCTCCTTTGTTGTTTTGACCCAAATTTGACAGAGACATAGAGGGACACAGCTACAGATTTTATAACATTCATCTATGTAAAGAAAAAACAACCAGTAATTACTTGAGCTAAGGACAAAGTTAAACTGCAAGTGCTCTTCCTGTTAGCCACCAAGGTGAGAAGCTGTGTGAATGTCTGGAACAGGAAAAGCCTCACTTGGAACAAGTGGCACAGGAAAATGGGGCTTGTACAGTACTAATGGCCACAGCAGCTCATGCAGCTATCACAACCCCTCCCAGGGACTGGTAGGGCTGAGCACAAACTCAATGTTCTTTGCACCCTCTTTTGCCTCAGTTTCCCTTCTGCATGCCAGGGTCTGTTCTGGGGGACGGACAGAGATTGCTCTGGGAGGACAGACAGGAAGAGTCAGCAGGGCCAGAAAGCAACAATGACAATACTCTCCACCAGTAAAACAAACCCACAGCAGTGCCATTAATAACCAAACTGTATTGGTTTGCCATGAATGGTAAAAAAACAATTGGTGGTCTGCTTTGGAACTGACAGCCAGGTTGGCCAATCAGAATACAGGTGTACACCCCTGGGACACATGGCCTAAATACAGGTGGGATTTTGGGAACACTCTCTCTCTTGCTGCCGGCCTGCCATGAGGTAACTTTGGGGCAGGGAGCAGCGGGGCCCGGCTCAGGGCCCACTGTCCCAGGGCCAGGCCGGGGCGGCTGTACTGGGGCCGGGCCGGGGCCAGAGCCAAGCGGAGTCAAGCCCCTCTGCGCCCAGCAGACAATGGCAGAGCCGTGGCTGCGAACATGCCGCCAATCCTGCGGCCTGCCCCACGCTGCCGGCCGGGCCAAGGGAGATGGCCCCGGCCCCCCAGCCCCCGGGTCCCCAGAGAGCAGCACCGAGCCCGGGCTGGGCCAAACCCACCCCATAAAACCAAGGGGTGGAGGGGAGAGAGAAGATCCGGGCGCTGTTTCTGAGCTTTTCTATACCTCGAGGATTTGAGGCTTTCAGAGATGCCGCGGCTGAGACCACGTGGCCATCCGCAGGCCCAGGTAGGAGAACATTAACTCTTTCTTAACACTGACTGAGCCTTTTTTAAACTCTACCCCTTCTCAAAGAGACAGGAAAGTCTAAATTGGAGGTATGCAAAGGGATAATATGAAGATATCAAAGTCAGTAAAGAAAGAGTGACTTCTTAAGTGGGAAAGATGACAAGTTGCCTTAGTTTTGGGCTATAAATCTCCTTAATTCATGGTATCAGATTGTAATATTCCTTTAAATCATGGACTAAAAATGGGGAGATGATTTTCTGGATTCAAGCAAAGGTGTCTGATTTTACTGAGTGGATATTGAATTAGAAACTATAATCTCTGATTTTACTGAATGGATGTTGAATTAGAAACTGTGATCCAGTGATCCTATGAGATGCTTTGAAACCTCATCACCAGTAAAGAATGAGAAATCCTTTGTTGTGGAGCTGTGCATCTTTAAAAGGTGAAACCCCATGTGTAAGTCCACGGCCCATATGTAGTCATGGGAAAGGCTACATTCGGGAAACTCACAAATGCAGATTCTCGGGCAGGCTGCTTTTGTGGGAACTGCAAGCCACAGACTGTGTCTCTTGTGGAAAGTTACCAGAAAAATCAGGAGGGACTTGTCTCTCTCAAAGACTGAATGAAAGACTATTTTATAAGTGGTACTGACTTAAGAGTTCTGAGGTTCTGTCTCTTTACATTGTTTCATAGAAAAGTAGATTGTTGCTAAGGAGGAGGGGAGTGCCTTTAAAAAGGTTTCATGTTTGGTTTTTTTTAATGTTTGCCCTTTAGGGTATGTTAATAAATCTAACTGTTTCTATTTTTAAGTTGAGCCTGTTTTGCCTTTCTTCTAATCCTATTCCATAATAAAAAGATAGATCACCCCACTACATTTCACAAAACAAATTCGGCGAATGTGAAACCACTACACAAACCCAAGAGAGACTCGTGGAAATGAAGTAGCCATACAGAGGTGCATCAACATCTGCTCAAGGCTGGATTTAATATCTCAATCTTTCTCCATGGCACTTTGTGGGATGCTGTTTGGCACTCCCATTAGAGCAGGCACTCCCATTAGAGCACGACAGGATCCCACCAGCCACCAAACCCAGTGGGTCCCACCAGTCCCACCACAGGGAATGTGCACCAGCATCACCAGCTCAGCCCTCCTTGTCCTGTGGGTTGGGGTGGTGCTGTGGGGTGACATTGTGATCTGGGGCTGCAGTCAGATGAGGAGATGCTCAGCCAGGCGGTCAGATGCTCCTGGACCTCTCCCTGTGCTTCACCCCCGTGCTGCCACTGGCAGCATTTGGAGCTCTGCCCCACCAGCTTTTCATCTAGTGGGTGGCTGTAATATTTTTCCCAGGATCACATTGAGAAAGGCTTTATGAAGAAAAGCTGCAGAAAGCAGATGCTGCTCTTTCTGCTCTCTCCAGCATACAGAAAAGAGAAAAAAACCCCATGGTGTTTGGAGGAGGAAGGAATGGGCCCTACTTTGAGACAGGGAATGTGGCACAGGGGAAGACGCTCCAATCCCTTCTCACCCTATTGTCTTTGGGTTATGCTGCTCTGAAGCAATATAAAGCATTTACTTTCTTCTGAAGAAAAAAATGTCTGTCCAGGGACTTACACTGAGACAACCATATCACAATAACTGTCTCAGGATAACTGTAGCAATACCCCATCTGTTTCTAGAAAACATCCTTCTCCAGCCTGCTCCCACCACTTGCAGAGGCCTCCAAGATGGCTCTGAGCTAAAGCCATAGAACCCTGTGACACCTGGCAGGGTAAAGCTCTCCACTCCCAGATCATCAGCTGAAATATTTTGAGCAAATTTGAAGAGGATGGAGCATGTTTATCCTGGTCCAGCAGTACCAGACATGTGGCCACAGTGCTTTTGAGTTGGTGCCAGGAGGTCTGAAGTATTATCGTACCATCAAGCCATTGCTGGGATGCTCTGAAAAGGAGTAAAGCAAAGGTTGTGCTGATATAACCAAGCTGGTAAACACATCCTGTTTTATACTGGGCAGAACTGTGCACCAGCACAACGTCCCAGTTTGTTGCTCTGCACAGACACAACTCTGAAGGGTGGAAGGGTGAAGCCTCTCTCCTCTTCTGTAGTGCAAAGGGGTCAGGAGAGATGATGGAAATCTGAACTACAGGCTCATTCCTGTGGCTGGGAGTGATAGGGTTATTTATCTAAGGTGTCTCAAGATCCTAACAGCGAAAAGTTGTTAACTCATATCACTACCTGTCCTGAACCCTTCTTCAACCATAGTTATCTCTGTCCAGCCCTGATGTCCTCTGTGACTGCATTGTTGCTGCTGCCTTGAGCCTCTGGCTCCCTGAGAGTGTCCCCTGTGCCTCTGCTCAGCATTTGCATTTGGCAATCAGAGCTTTGTCTCCACATCTAATCAAAATACAACTCACTGTGATTTCTGATGCATCAACTGTGAAATTGCACAAAGATCTCTTTGTCCCTCCCTGGCAGCTCCAGCAGAGTGGTGAAGAAGAAAGACCCATTTCACACCTTATTGCTCAAAAACAAGGGCCTTTGGGAGATGCTTTTAACTTCCAGGTGCTGAGGTGCCAGGGAGGGGTGGCTTGGTTGAGGTATGGGGTCACTCAGATGTTAAAATGCTTGAGTAGCACCTTGAGGCATTGAGGGAAAGGCACTGGGGGACAATTTATAATAACATGGGCTAGAAATTTGGGTGGTGGAGCTGTTTGCCTTCCCTTTAAGCAGACGTCAGTGCTCAGGATGGCTGGGAGCAGCTGTGGCTGCCTCAAAGTAGATCCTTGCTTACACCCTACCTCCAGCACTGCTTTTGGTGGTATTGGGTGTTTCTATTTATCTTTGTAAGACTTCAGTCCTTAAAAAATCCCCAGCAATCCTCCCAAGCATTCAAGTTCCATGATCCTCAATATAAAATAATTACCCAGGCTAATTAAGTGTTATGATAGCTATGGGTCTTTGTAATGAATTTTTGCCTTGTTGCTATTCACCGTCACTGACTATCCCCTCAGGTCTTTGCTGCTGCTCTGGAGAAGAATAAATACAAGGCACCAAACCTAGCTTGTGCTGTTGGTATCTGATGCATCTGCTCAATGTTGTTGCTTAAGATGATCCATGTACAGCTTTACAGCATATATATGTGTGTGTATATATATAATGTATATAATGTATATAATTTCTATAATGTATATAATGTACATGATGCATATAATGTAGTGGGTTGTGTTTGGGGCTTATCTTGTTCTCCTGACATGAACCACAGAGTGTTTGGAGTTGTGTTATAACCAAGCATGGCAGGAAGTTATTTCCTGGGGTTGGCTGGGATTTGGTGGTGGGTGAGTGAAGCAGCAAATTCCCTCCTTGGCAGAGTTTTCCTAGCAGAGCCTTCTAGTTTGGCTACAACTGAACAGTCTCTGGCAGTGACTTCACTGCATCCAGCCCAAAGTACAGTTTAACTGCTGTAGCTGCTGCTCACAATGGGATGTGCCAGGACATGGTTTCCTACTAGGAAACCTCATCATCTTCCCTCCTCCGCTACAATAAAATCAGTGAATATCAGTGAGCTGCTGTTGACATCCCTGTTTCCCAGATGATGGACCAGAATGGCCTTATGGACACAGGTATATATTTAAACTACTAGGATTTTCCATAAAGATGAGAGTTTTGGTTCCCAAAACTGTTCAGTACCGAGTCTCTCTCTCAAGCCCTGCCTAGACTCATTGCTGCATTTTTAACCCTTGGTCAGCTCCTTTATTAATATTTCTGCCTTGGTGGGATGCCAATGATACTGAAGAGAAAAGAGTTGCTAATGTTAATTTGACCTTTATGAATTTAAATTCCAGACTCACCCCAAGGGAGTCAGTGAGTGAATGAAAGTGCAGTGGCATGTGAGCTGCTGGAGCAGCATCAGCACTTTGGGAACTGAGCTGGAGTGGGTGGAAAGGCTCTTGGTCAAATTGTCACCTGCTGTGAAAGGTGTTACCAAACTTATCTGATAGTGCCTGTGAAGGATACGTTCTCATCACTCACTGCTTCTTAGCCACAGGATTTTACTGTATCTGCAACAATTAGATTTGCCTTATTTAATGCAAAGCTACACTCCCTTTCCCCCTTGAAAAAAAACTTCAGTCAAAAACTCACAGATATTTTTTCTGCTTGGCTTTGTTGTCATTTTTCTTTGATTTAGGTGAACTGTCACTGGCATGAAATATTTCTTTCCTGACAAGGAATTTTCTGTGCTCCCTTCTTGCTCCTCAGCACACACATGGGATTCAGGATAAGAATTCATTGTGATAACGAGCTGAAAGAAGTGGATCATGCAGCCAGGACCAGAGGGGGATGTGAGCAACTGGGTGGCAACTCCTTGGGCTGATCCAGGAGCTATGAATGGCAAAACAACCCCTTGAGAATGCTCCGAGCTCACTCTGCTCGAGTGCTTTCTACTGAGCTGCTTTGGAAAAGCCTCATTATTAATTAGGAAGAGGCCTTCCCATCTTCCCAGATTTCCCCTTCCCAGGGAAGCAGTCCTGCAGCTGCAGGGAATGCTTTGCCCTGGTGGATGAAATGACCTTGTCCCTCCCTGATGGATTTTGTGACAGGATGAGAAACAGCTGTACACAGGCACTGGGGAGTTGAAATCATCAGCCAGAGAAATCCATGGTCTGAGTTAGTCCATGGGCTGGCAGCCCTTGGGACAGCACCTGTCCACCTCAGACAAGGGATGCTGATCCTCACTGTGTTCCTTTTCAAGCCTGATCAGAGACTTTCATGGCTTGCAGATATTTGGGGGTGCAGCTGACCTGACTTCCTGAATGCACCACATTGACCTCAAGTCCAACCTGATATTCCTTCTTCACTGCTACTGTGAGAGGCAGCTTCCTGATGGAGCATCCAGCTGTGCCCCTGTGTCCCAGTCCCAGCAAAAATCAGGGGCTCACCAACAGGAATTTTTGGTGGATACCTAAATTATCAAGTTGGAGCATCACAATGAGCTTGAATTCCCAGAGATATCACCCTGCACTGGGGGCTTGAAGGAGGATGGGTAAAACCATGGTGATACGAGGGCAGGACAGGAGAGCTCTGTGAGGCTCGGGTGCTCCATGTTCTGGGATGAGAGTTTGTAGCACCTGCACCTCCTGAGCCTGGACAGCATTACCCCAGTGTCCCTCCACTCTCCACCCCACTGCAGTGGCAGAAACTTTTCCAGTGCAGTGCTGGCACTCTGGTGACATCACTGTCCAGCCACACATCCTCCTTAAAAAAGAGATTAAGGGACTGGTGACCCTGACCCAGGAGAGGAGGAGAGCCCATGCTGGGCTGTGTTTCAGAGGAGGGATGCTGCACACAGGCACGAGGCAGTGCCTGTCCATGCATCCAGCAGATCCCCTGCTGAGCCACGCGCTGCGGGACAACCGGGCTTGTATTATCAGCATGTGTCATTTTCCAAGGGTTGTGAAGACATTAACAAATTAAGTCTCAGGGCCCTGCTGCAATTCTCATTAGCATCATCCTAACAACTCTTCATGTTAAATAGCTCAAATCAAAGTTTCCAATTTAGTAAATATCCCTCCATAGGAATTGCTGTCTCTATCAGACAAAGCCTAAATGGACCCCAAGGACCAGGGCTGCTGCTGAGCTCCACTTCCCAAGCAGACATAAGAAGATTGGTTCCACCTCTACCTCTACTTCTTCTTCTAAGTCCCCTCCTCCAGACAGAAGTGGCTGTCACATGTGCCAGCCCCATCCAAATTAAATGAGCTGCTCAGGAGTTGCAGGTTGGATATGTAGAGACAATGGACAATTTGCAAATCTGAAGCCTCACATTCTCCCCTCTGCCAGGGAGATGGACACCGAGGTGCAATAAATGCTACTTGGAATCATGCTGATAAATCCCCACTGAGCAGAACCCAATCCTTGCAGAAAGCAGTGCCTAGTGCTTGAGGATGGTGGTGATTCCAGGACCATCCATCAGCAAACCACAGCACAAATTTTCCCCCATTTCTGACCTTTCCTTGGGACTTGGGAGGTTCCAGCAGTGGGTGGAAAAGACCACAAGCTGGGCATGAGGATTCTCTGGGACCTGCCTGCTGCCCTGGGTCAGGATTTATCACAGCTTAACATGGCCAAGGACAGGCCCTCACTGAGCAGAGTGATGAAACCTTCAGGGAGCAAAGCATGTGAGTGACGACTAAGTTTCTTGTCTGACCAGACATCTAGGCATTGCCATTCCACAGGCAGCTTTGCTATCTCCTGGCTTTCTGCCTCCACCTCGTGGGCTTGGGAAACTTCTTGCAGGGCAGGGTAGCCTGGGTTTGGCCAGATGCTGGATCAGCTGGTGCCAAGATGGGAGTTGTTAAAAAGGAGCTGTTAATGCTGCTGTTAATGGGTGGTGATAAGCCATCCCTTAGCTCTGGGTCTCTGTGGCCATTCCTCAGTGCCCAGTCCTGTGGCCATCCATCACCCTGATGGAGAGTGCCTTGGTGCTCCATGGTGATTCTCATTCAGTCATGGAAAATCAACACTGCAGCATCCCAGAGCTGGGGAGGACTTTTCTCCTTGTCCTTGTGAACTCCACTCCTTCTCACACTTCTCCTCCCTCAAAACCTGTCACTGAACCAGACCTGTCACTGCTGAGGTGACATCCAAGTCCTGAATATAGGCTAAATGCCAGTTTTGGCACAAGGTCTGACCTGATTGTATCAAACGCATGTACAATGTTGAGTAGGAGTGGGCTGTCCTTGACCCTGCTGCTCCCACCCATCAGGGCTGAGCCAGCCCTGGCCATAGCCGTAGCCCTAGAACCTCTTCGTGACTGGTGGCCCCCCAAAGTGCTCAATGGTACCTGTGTAGGAGTTCTGGGGGGTGAAAGTTGCCTGAGCCCAGAGCCATGGCGGCCACACTGCACTGGTGATGTGGTCTCCATGAAGTCTAAACCTCCAGTCATCATCCCTGGGCAGGGGGATGGTAGAGGGGGTGGACATAGGGGCCAAAGTCCTGGTGTCCCTGAGCATAGAACAGGCATAGAACAGGCAGCCAGCCCTGATGTCTCTCTGTCCATCTCCCCCTCTGCTCAACAGACATTTATTTTCTCTATTTTCATCTCCTGAGATCTGCACCTTCTACCTGCCCCTGTCACCCTGCAAGGGGGCTGCAGCAGCACCAGCACAGGACTGCGATGCAACGTCTACCATATCCCACCTCCCCAGAAAGGATCCATGCAGCAGTAGATGAGCCCAGAGAAACCCCTGACACCCTTTTCCAAGCACTGGAATCTCGGGGGGTGGCTGGAGTGGGCTGGGGGACACTCACCGGTGTGGTTGGTGACAGGAGGCAGGCTCTCACAGTACTGCTCCTGGATGGAGGCTGCAGCCGGGCTGTTGCAGAGGAGAAACGCCTGGATGGGCAGAGAGCAGACAGGGGTGGAGTTATATGTGCAATATGCTGCTTCCCCATCCCCAAATGCCTCCTTGGGTCACATCTGAGCTTGCCCATGTCTGGGTGGGTACCACTCCCAAAGCTGCATGATGGACATTTACCATTTTCAGGATGGTTTCCTATGGAAACTGTGCTTATCTGAGCCCAAGGCTGGGGGACTGCTCTCTGTTTTCCACCCAGTGATCTCCTCCTGCCCCAAATACCCCCCTCAGCAAACCCTCCTGCATTCAGCCCCTGCTGAATCACGGAACCTCTGCTATTTAGCATTTTAATCAACACTTTTGGGTTTAGCATCTTTCAAACCTGAGAGCAGACAGGGGAAACATGATGAGCCTGACACCATGCTTGGATTTTCAATCCCTTACTGATATCACAGCCTTGTAAGTTGTCAGTGGGAAGATGTTCATATACGCCCTTAAGGAGATCTGATCCACAGACAACCAGCTCTGGTTACAGTTTTTTTTCAGGAGAATGGTCACTGAACACCAACATGCCCATGCCCATTGAGTTGGAAAGCACTGACCGCAATCTACCCAGCTCTGCTAAAACTCTGCACAAGGAGCTATGTTTGAAAAATGATTATTGAATTATTATGCCTTTGCAGGAGTTTGGGGAAACTAAAAGTGAGAAAGGCAATTGCCAGGATGAAGGGATTGCAAGGATGTCAGAGGGATGGTGCTGTTGGTCTCACAGCTCAGCAGGGTGCCAGATGAGGGAAGGACGGGACCTGATATTTTGCAGAACACAGATCTCTACACAAGCAGCTGCCCACTCTCTCCTCCAGCTCAGGGAAGGGTGACACAGGCTCATCCCCTCTGCTCCACCATCACTAATGGTGGATGAGGCTCAACTCCACTTCTTTCACCTTCAACGACTGACCAAACCCCCTGAAGAAAAGTCACTGGTTAAATGACAGAGCTGCGCCCCAAAAGATGTCACACAGATCCCTTGGGAAACAGCCCTGAACCTGAAGGCAGGAAGGGCTGCGCCTCCTCTGCTTGCAGGCAAGTTCACAGCTCCTCGTGGACAACCACCTCTGCCTTCCCTACCAGCCAGGCTGATTCCTAGCGTCTGACCCCACTTCCTGAGTGCCATTTACCTCCCAAACTGCTCTGAACAGGGAGATGACATTCCTGCTCTTGTCCTTGAACCATCGAAACACTGTCTGCTCTTTCTGGCACACCCAGCCATCCTCATGCCTTACCAAGGCATTAGCAGGATTTATTCAGACACAGAGACAAGCTCAGCACCCACTTCTCTTTTCCAAACAACTGTTTATTGCCTTGGGAAGCTGGTTTTGACAGCAAGAGAGATGTTAGGCAGACGTATAAATGGAGCTGAGAATAGCTCCCTTATTGTGACTGCTCCAGATGGCACAGGGCAGCTCAACCCTGCCCTGGTGCAGGAGCTGCACGGAGTTCCTGGGTGCTGGTCCTGCAGGAGGCCAGCACTTCCAGAAAGCTGAAAGCACCTAAACTCCAAACAGGAAGGAATCAAGGTGTAGGGAGTCTGCTCCCCTCTGTGTTGATGCCCACAACTGGTGCCCACTGCACCTGGTGGCTCTTGGCTTGGGCAGCTGAGACACAAGGATCCTCCCCAAAAGATGGCTGGGATGGTTTGTCTACCTGAACAGGCTTTCAAGTGTTAATTGGATGTGTTTCTCCTAATCCCAGCCTGCTCCAGCCTGGCAGTGCCCATTCTCCTTCCAGACACAGGGAGAGGTCTTGGCACTGAGCAGCACATGGACCAAGCCATAGGCAGAGAGAGGAGTGGATGGAGCAGTCACTGGCTCTTAGCAGGCTTTGTAAATGAGTGGAAACAGCTACAGAATGAGGAAAGGAAGGAAAAAAAAGGATCCCCAAAACCGAACTAAGAGCTTTTTTACCAGGCTCTCAGTCTTGTCTCACTGCAGTGTGGCCAAAGCTCTTGACAGAGGCAGAGGTTTTGTCCCACTCCTGTGCTCCCAGCATTTTGAGGGGAATAAGCAGGGGTGGTGGAAACTGCAAAGGGGACCTGCCTCAGTGAAAAAATTCTTATCTGGCACTTGCTGGTTGCTGCCTTATCTGTTTTGCTCTTTGTGGGTTAATGCAACCCCTCCCCATGCTTTTACAGAGAGAACAGGTCAAAGCTCTGTCCTTGAAGAGCTTCCTGTGCCACAGCATTGCTGCTTGTGAGATGCCACATGGTGCCCAGCAGGGCCCAGCCTGGCCGGGCAGGAGCCAAGCTCACCTCAAGAGCCCCAACACAGCAGTGGGCTGTGCTCGGGCCAGAAAGGGGCCATGTTCCTCTGCCCTCCTAGCCCTGCCTTCACACAGCTATGGCAGATCGTGCTCGGCAGGCAGGAACACCTCTGTGACCTCTCTCAGCCTGCCAAAATCCCGGCGAGCCTCACCTGAGCCCTCAGCTGTCCGCCAAGAAAGGCAATCTGCTCCTCTGGAAGCAGCACAGTGCTCCCAGTCAGCCCAGGGAGCTCCTCCCGCAGGGCTGGAGGATGGATCTGCTGGGTGCTGCACAGGCCCCATGAGGGTCCACACTGGCAGCAGCTTCTTCTTCATTAGGAGCCACCATCGTCCCTGCTGTTGACTCAGCTCCACCCAGCTCCCTTCCAGGCTCTGTAACATCCCTGTTTTATACACAGGGATGGTTCTGGTTTAACCTTGGACCTCACGGAGCTCCTTCCTTCCATCCCCACATTTTTTGTAGCAGGACCAGCCCGCGCCAAGTCCTCACTGCACAGCTCAGACGCAAAAACCTGACACTGTTCCCATGTTTCCTGCATCCCACACAGAGTGAATATCTGCTGTATTTGATGTCCTACCACCCACCATGCCAGGGCTGTCCCAGAGGGGAAACTGAGGCACTGAGGACCATCTGCCTGAGGTCTCTCAGGCTGTGGGGAACTGTGTGGGGCAGATCTCTCTGATCTGGACACACCAACCATGTCCTGGTGCCACCAGGGCTCCAAAAAACCTCACAGGTTCCTGTGCCTATGAAGGGACATAGTGGCAGGTTCCCCGGGCCAGGAGATGCAGCACAGTGGACTAGGGCAGTTTCAGCACTGGGAGTCTGGCTGCTGCTGTGAGGGTGAGCAGCACAGTCACACACACATGGCATCAGTCTCTGTGACCTGCCACTGACCTGGCAGAAAAATTCAATTAATAACAATTAGGAGTTAATGTCCCCTTGTGGTGCTCTTGCTCTCCAAAGCAATCCACGGATACTAATTAATACGTTCACATCCAACTGCAATATCATCCCCTGCACTGTGCTGCCCAGAGACAAGCACGTGTTCCCCCCGCGATAATGTTGCCTCAAAAAAGAGGGGATCTGCAGGCAGGAAGGGCTGACAGCTCTGAGCACGAGATAGATGGCTTGTAGCCTAATTAGCAATCTAGGAGGTCCAGTGAAGAGAGGCTGTAATTGGAGAGCAGAGTGATTAGTGGGATTGTAGCCTGGGATGAAGCCTTGGGAGCCAGGGGCTTTTCACACAGCTGCAGAGGGCAGTGGGAGCAGTGGACAGTGATGGCCACCATCACCTTCCTGGGAGGGGAGATGACACCAGCCACCCTGGAGTTGTCCTTGCTGTAGGGACCTGTCTGACCCATCAGTTCTCCTTCCTGGCTTGGCTGGGCTTGGTGACCACTAAACACTTGGTGTGGAAGAGGAAAGACCTCCTGGAACACATGGGCAGGGAAGGGCTGAGCAGCTGCTGCCCTGGACCTTTGCTGAGGTTCTCCAGGGCATTAGGCTGGGATGGAGCCTGTTCTTGGCTTGGAGCCTGCAGCAAAAGGTGCCAGACTTTGGGTGTTAAATAACAGTGAGTGTTAAAAGAGCTAGATGTCAACTTCAGATGGCAGAGCAGCATCAGTGATGTGGGAAGGGAGCAGCAGATCCTGCCAGGACTGCACCTGGAGGCTGGAGGTGGCCTGCAACAAGAGCTGACCCTCAAATGTGCTTGAGGTGCCTCCAACCCCCCTCCAGGTGTCTATTGCCTTCACTGCAGGGGATCTCTTTGCCTTTGTCTCCTCTGACTTCCAGGCACTGTTTTCTGCAGCTGGGGAGCTTCTTACCTGCTCCACCTAGAGGGCTTTCACTTGGAACAGTTTTGTCCCCAGTTGAATCCACAAATGAAGACTCCAGGCAATATCTGGTCCATGAAGGACCCTCTTTACACCTCTGTCTTAGACCTGGCAGTAACCTGCTTTGCTACCCATGATCTCAGGGTTCCTTCAAGCCCCTTTGCTGCCCTACCAAGCCCCCGTTGCTTCTTCATTGCTTGTCCAAAGCCCCATCTCAAGCCCTGCCAGCACTGAGGCATCAAGGCAAAGCTCAGGCAATGG
This sequence comes from Donacobius atricapilla, assembly GCA_013397315.1. Taxonomy (NCBI): domain Eukaryota; kingdom Metazoa; phylum Chordata; class Aves; order Passeriformes; family Mimidae; genus Donacobius; species Donacobius atricapilla. The sequence goes on from WBMY01016478.1 coordinate 32,842, forward strand.
AACAAGGCTCAAACCTGTGGGGGGATGACCGATGTTACTCAGGGGGAAGTCAGGTAGTGAGAACATCTCCATCTGGCATTAAAATCTGTGAGTTTATTAATTTAAATTAGAGGACCAGTCCCTGTAGTGTGTAGACAGGAGCTTTGGTGAGAGTGTTTATTCTGTTTGGAGTCTCTCTCAGTGTGCTGGATGCAGATCCTAACAAAAGAATATCAATCAGGGCTAAATTAATGCCCTGTAAAAACTTATTTATGAACAATTAAAGGTTTTTCCTGGATTAAGCTCAGGTCTCCCTCGCTTGCCACAAGTAATTCTGGTCTCATTTATCTGTCAAGAGAGACATGGACTTTTGGGGACAGGTGAAAAAATGACTATGGCATTTGGGTGTTGGAAGCTAAAGGCACAAACAAGCTGGGAAAGGGGACACAATGCATGCAGCTCCTATGGGATCTGGATTTGCAGGGAAAGGCTGCTGAGGAAGGTTGGAGTGATGGACACAAGCCTGGGGAAGGGCTGTGCCTTTTTCTAAGGCAATTTTATTAAACTTTCCTGCATATTGTCCATGTGGAACTCCTGTACATTGACAGGTATTTTCAGTTCGGGATTGGACATCTTTCCCTCCAACTCTGTCCTAAAACCCACATCTTGACTGTTCCAAACCCCCTCCTTCACCCATCACCTTTTTAGGGTTATGCCCTGGGATGAACAGCCACAATTTAATTTTGCCATATTTTTTTCCCTGGTTTATTCACATTCACAGCTCAGGAAAGCTTGGCCACACCAAAGCCGCATCTGCCACTGCCTTTCCAGGGTGGATAGTGCAGATTTCTGGGTGGAAGAGGGACTGTAATCTGCAAAATGCCAGCCCACTTTGTCCTTGGCCATTGGAATGGAGGCGACTGCTCCTGGGAGGGTGACTTTGGATAAAGCAGAGAAGGAGGGTCTCTTCTATCTGCTCAGAATACAGTTAGGGGAAAAAAGAAAAACAACAGATGGGCCCCGGGTATGTTATTCCATCTTCAGAAAGAGCCACGCTCTCCTGGATGACAGCTCTGAGATGTTGGACAGTGGCTCCTGGACTCTGCTGGGTGAGGGAACCCCATGATTTGGGAGTTGATTTGTGCTTTCTTTGGGTTCAAAAATTGTTCTCACAGACAAAGCCATGGATGCAGCCTCTCTAAACACTGCAGACTCAATTGCAGCTTGAGCTTGTCTCTCACAACTAACTTCTAGGCTAACCCTGTGCAGGATTTTGGGTGAGCAGAGCTGGATTTCAGGGCAGGGTTGAGCTGGTGGTGCAAGATATTCACATCTTATTCCTATATATTCATCCTATGGTGACAGAGTGGTTATTTTGGGAACAGGCTGTGCCTTTTCCACTCACTTCTTTGCTGGAGATGCAAAACCACAGGGATGATTTCATACACACTGAATCAACTCCAGCTTTTAAGGAAAGCAAGGAGTGGAAGAGATCTCCAGGCTCAGCATATCCTGCAACTGCAGCTCTGCATCTTATGCAAGGATTGGAGCATGGAAGGGGCAGGGGCTGTTTTTGGGGCTTATTGCTGCTGGAGGTGGTCAAGTGAGAGGAGAGAGGAAACTATCCCACCCTTAACATCAATCTCTGATTTTTCATAAAATGGTTTTGCAGTTTTATCAGCCACAGAAATGTTACTGGCTCCTCACAGAGTTGCAGGTGGACTGGTTTATTTTAATTACTTTTTTTAGTTGGTTTAAATGACTTGCAGGGTACCAGGGAGCACTTGGCAGCAAGTTTGGCTGCCTGTCTTCTAGCCTGTCTGTCCAACCCCCTGAGGGATGTCTATCCAGTAAAGCAATGTGGGCAAACTGATGCTGAAGTGGAGGTGCTAGCCAGGTGCATGGGGAACACCTAAACTGTGTCAATTCAGGATATGTAGGGGATGTTTGTCCCTTCTGAGCTCTGTGTTGGAGCTGGGCTGCTGCAGGTCTCTGCATTCAGAGGCTGGATGCTGCTCCAGGTACACCTGGCTGCAGGGATGCACTCATAGCTGGAGTTTCCTGGTCCTTTAGCCCATGCTGTCCCCAGGAGAGGGTTGGGACTGGTTCTGGAAAAGCATCTGAATTTTGAATGCATGTATTTATAAAGAAAAATAGCTTGACTGCAAAGAGGGGGGAGGGTAGTAGATTGGCTGTTTCTTTTTTGGAGCCAGCTGGGAGAGGCTTCTCTTTACCTAGACTGGTTTTTGTGACCCCCCTCCTGGTCCCATCCCCAGCACAAACTCTGGAAGATTTTTGTAGACCTTGTTGCTCCAGCTTCACAAAAAGAATATCCTTGGGGAACACCTGGGGATGATGAGGGAATCCCCTGAGCCTAAGGAGCCTTGACAGAGGATAGGAGCTGTGTCTCAGCACCTCTGGGCTTCTTTTGGACCACTTTTTGCTCATCAAGGTTATCAGGAGCTGTCATGCTCACATGGCTGTCCCCACCAGAACATGACCTCACTGACTGGCCAAGAAGGACCTGGGCTGGGGGAAAAGATCCTGCCCTGTCTCACCTTTATTTCTTACATCACAGCCAAACAAAACCTGAACCAGAGAATGTAACAGCAAAAGATCTCCCATAAATCCTATCAATCAGGCTTAGGGGGTTGCACTGATAGGAGACAGCAGCTGCTCAAAAGAGGAGTTTTTAGAAGCAACACCAACTTGGCAGGGGTGTCTCCTGGTGCACATCAGCTGTTCTCATCACTTAGGTGAGAACTTCCCGGGCTCAGAGGTGCAGCTGATGTGTGAGATGCACAGCGGAGTGCACAGTGAGTTGAACAGTGGGGTGCACAGCCCACGGGGTATGAGCCATAGCAGTGCCAATGGGAAGGGCTCTCCCTCCACTTTACCTGTTCTTTTAACTCTGCAGTCCCAGCTGGGACACTGAGACACCATTCTGCAGCCAGCCAGGAAGACTTGCTCTTTTATCCCTCCTTGACACAGAGGTTTTATCAAAACCTAATCATTTTGTTTAACTGCCACTATAGATTTGTTCAAATAAAATTCAAAATTTCACTGGAAACCCCTTCATCTCATTTGTCCAAGGCTTGGGATTTAAACAAGCTTTGGGCTGTGAATGTTTCCCTCCTTGATGAGTCCTCAAGGAGAAGGAATATTTTTTCTGACAAAACATTTGCATATTGTGCAGAGCTGCAAAATTAGCAGTGGCTACACTTCCATTGCGAGCAAATTAGAGAGAAAAAGTCTTGTGCTTTGCAGGTGCAGGGGGGAAAGGAGAGGCTTCCTTAGAAAATTAATTACGGGGGGTACAACTGGGCTCTGCAGTTGCATTGTCCATATCCATCACACCCCCAGAGTGGCCACCGCCTCCCAGCAGCCTGGGAAACTGGTGGCAGCTGGTTTCACTGGGAGGTGCAAGGCTGGGAGTTGCTGGGAGCCCTGGGCTGAGCTCAGGAGGACCTGGCTGCAATTCTCCCCCCCCTTTAAATGATCACTCACTTCAGCCCCCCTCCCCAATAGTTTTTGAGCATCAAGAGCTCTTGCCAAGCCCCAGCGCCTCGACTGGAGGAATTCTCCTGAGGGTCCTTTGTGTTGCGGTTTCTCTTTTTACTTTTCCCTTCAGAGAAATTGAAAAGTCACCGCGGAGAACGCAGGCGATGCAGGGCGCAGGGGTGATGGGGAGGGGACAGAAGGGCCCTTATGGGAGAAGAGGACTTAAAGCATCTTACCTGGAGGAGGAGGAGGAGGGCAGGACGTAGGCTGGGCACCATCCTCAGCTGCCCTTGCGCCCCTGCGCTCTCCGGGGCATGGCTGACAGCGTCCCCGCTCCTGCTGGGCTGCTCCTGCTGTTGGAGAGAGAATCCTCTGGGCTTCCAGCGAAGGAGGGTGGCGGGTCCCCGCGGGGCTGCGCGGAGGCTGCAGGTCCTTCTGCGTCCCGGTCCTGCCTTTTATAACATCCCTGGACCCGATCCTCCGGCTGCCCACATTCCAGCTCGCCTGGCGATGGGCTGCATCCCTCCTCACCAGCCTCCCACTCCCCCTTCTCTCCCTCCTCCTCTCCCTCCTCCCCTTCTCCTTCCTCCACCTCCCTTGTGCCTTCCAACTCCACTTGATTTTTTTCCCCCTTTCTCCTTTTCTCCCTCAGCATCTTCAGCAGCAGAAACTTCCCAACGAAACAGGGACCGCCCTCCTGGCTCTCCTTGGAGCAGGGTTTCTCCTCTCCGCCCCTCTCACTCCCATCGTGCAGACGCTGTGGGGTCTCCCCTGCGGAGCCTGGGGGCTTTCCCTTGTGTCTGCCAAGGGTTAGGGGCTGAAATTTGCCGGGGATGAGGGGATGAGTGGATGTTATGCATTTGGTGATTTCACTCCAGGGCTCTGGCAGAGGAGCTGGGACAAGGCGAGGTTTCCCCCAGCAGCCTTTGCAGCCCTTTGCAAAATGGATGGTGAACACGAAGGGAGGGCAGAGCCCCTTTTCTCTTCCACTGGGATGGGGTGGAAGGGGTTTCAGCCCTGCCTTGTGAGGGCGATGCTCCTGAAGGGATGAGGGGCAGGTGGATGCAGGTCTTTCACGCAGCGGGGATCTGTGAGGGGTGTTTGATCACAAGAGGGTCCTCGAGGAGGTGGAGGTGCTGCTGGCACTGTGCTTTGTCCCGTAGGATGGGTGGGGCAGAGGTGATGGGGCAGGAGCAGAAGGGGCTTGAACTGATAGAGAAGGGGGAGGACAAGTGTCCTGGAGAGGGTGGGGGACGCTGGCATGGTAGAGCCTGGATGATGATCCCGAGGTCTTGGATAATGACATTTCCTTTCTCCCCCAGCACAACCCTCAGGCTTTAAAGGGTCTCCTGTCATACCTCTGTGTCTCAGCTCCTGCCATCCCCTGGCAGCTGTGCCCTGGTCTCCTGGGGAGGGATCCCACATACCCCTGTCTCTTGGGGATGCCATGATCAGGATTGAGTCCATCCATGAGATTGATGAATTTCTGGCTGGGCTAAATCTGCTCCCCCATGCCAGGGAAGTTTCAGAGCATGCCTTCTGTACCCACTGAGGTTTAGGGGGATGCCCCAGCTGTGGGTGCTGCACCTATCCTGGGAGTGAGCCAAGCTCCATCAGCCCGAGGTGAGCTGGAGCAGACAGCCAGGCAACACATACTGCTTCCTTCTTTCTTTGAGGAAATAAGGATCGATGAGGTGTACTGCTGGGAGGGGGATGCTGGAAAACATTGCCGTGGGACCACCATCCAGGGGTGTGATATTTCCCTTAGCTGATGAGGGTTCATCCACCACCAGGCTCTCATGGAGTACTTCACGCTCCCAACTGCAGCCTCTGCCTCTGGGAATAGCTGCAGGCCACAGCGGGTTGCAGATGGATCAATAGGAGGACAGTGTTCCTTGATGAATTCATGGCCACAGCCTCCATCCATCTTCACGGAGCTGCGCTTTGTCTCTGGAGCACCCGAGAGGGCAGGAGGGGACCAAGGCACAAGAATTGGCCAGGACTGTGCCCCTGCATGTGGGGGCACCCAGTGACCCATCCCAGCCCTGTAATTAAGGGGAATAAACAAGACAGACATAAATCTTCTAGCATTAGCTGGGTTTAATCAATTGTGTCACTGCTTTGGCAAAGAAATCTGAAAAAAAAAAAAAGCACTCTGGTAAATTCAGGAAACTTTTTGTTTCTGAGGTCCCTTAACATTCATCCCCTAACAAGGATGGGATGAGACAGACCCCAGAGCCACCCTTGTGCTACCTTTCACTTCAATAAACCCATGGAAAATGCAAAGTTTTCTAAAAATGGCTTGAGAAAGCTCCCAATAACTTTCAGCAGCCTGGATGCAGCTGAGGGCATCATACGATCATGGAATGGTTTGTGTTGGAAGATCACGTAGTTCCAACTCCCTGCCATGGGACACCCTCTGCCATCACAGGTCTAGGGCACAGCTCCTGATCACAAAACACATTCTGGTTTTGGGGGCTGCTCAAGGCTTTGTGCATCCAGGGGACAGAAGGGACCTTGCAATGGGAAGCACTAGAGACCTCATTGCCACACCAGGACCAAGGATTGTCTTTCACCATTTCAGCCTGCCCATGGCCACCAAATGGGACATGTGGGATGGCCATGCTCTGCTCAGGTGCTCAAAGTGTGAGGTGATACAGGGAAGGCAGAAGTGAACACTAACTATTTTTAGTTAAGGAATTGGTTTCCAGGGACATGAAGATAATTCCTTCCCCATGGATCAGGGAAAAGACTGCAGTGCTGTTTGAAGCACCTAACTGAGGGGATTTATAGTAAAATGCAACTTGTCAGATGTGGCAAAGGAAAAATAAAACATTCACTGAGACATGGAAATCAGTCCATTCATCATGGTTAATCTCAAACTCCTCGGTGTGGTGCAGAGACAAACGTGGGAATGGGTATTAGGGATGGAGACAATTAAGAGAAATATTGGATCTCAAGGAAGGAGGCAGAGGAGAGGTTTAGTCTGACTTATCTGCCGTCAGTAAATTATTATTATTTTATGTAACTGCACGTGGTTTGACGGTCCTGTGTCTGAGCAGCTCCATGACAGCTGCTTTACTGGGCTGTCTGTGGGACTTACACCATTGCCCTGCTCCTACCTTGTCCCTGCAGCCAACCCTCCCCTGGTTTGGGGAAACTCCATGTGTCTCTCCTGCACTATAGGGATGAGACTAGGGCTGGTCCGTGCACTGAAAGGGTGCAGGGAAATGTGTCCCTGCTTCCCACATGGGGCATTGCTAGCAGGGCTTTGCTTTCAGCTGGGACATCTGTAGGAAAAAATAATCCTCAGTGTCCTGGACATTTAGGTCAAGTTGGTGGAAGGGTGGAGTTTGGCTTCTCAGCTGAAATCTCAGCTGAGATCAGCAGTGTGCCTCAATTTCCCCACCTGTGTCTTGGGACTGTTTCTTTCCCTGGAGGCTGAGTGGATCTGTGAATGCTCAGGGTGCTGCTCAGGGGAGGACAGGCTGTCAGCACGTGGAGCTGTGCTAGCAACTGCAGGCTGAGAATAAAAATCCAACCCAACACATTATGTTTCTCCCAGGAGACTTGTTTTTCGCCCAGCTTTTAAAATTCCAGGTTTTCTGTCCTGTGTCCTTTCCCCTCCTCCTAGACCTGCAGCGAGGGGAACATGCTCTGAAACTCTGTCCGACAAAAGAAAGTGGCTGCTGGGACCAGGTTTCCCTCATTCCTAGTCACCACATAGGATAATCATGCCTCAAATTTGGGTATCCCTGTTGTATTTGACCACTCTGTACCACCTGCTTCACCCCTGCAAGTCTCACAGCCGCTCTGAGACGAAGAGCAGGACAGCTGAAGCCACGGCCCTGCTGAAAACATTGTAGGGAAGGAAACCAAGGATTGTTACCAACCTCATTTGGTGAGTATTACCTTAGAGCTGGGTTGGCAGATTTTCTTGGTCTTAAAAGCCTGTTCATCCCATCAGACTCTGCTGGAGATGCAGAAGTTATCCATGCAGGAGGACAAACCAGCATCCTGCTGGGAAAAGGAAAACTCAGACACATGGAGCTGTGTTTACTCTGCCTCATTGCTCCATGCAGCAAGTGACTGATTCCTTCATTTACATGAATAATTCCCTCCTGCCATTTCTTCTTCTCACACTGTGTGCATTGGTAGGAGATCCCACATGAACAAAAACATGGCAACTGCAAGCTAAAACAAGCATACTGAAGGAAACCCACAAAGATCTGGGATTTAACTGAATTTCTCATTTGCTTCCCAAATTTCTCAAAAGTGTTTGCTATGTTTTTCAAATTGCTTTTGGGAGGATGTGTTAATTTTGAATAGAACAGAAACACAAAAGCTTTTGTTTTACAGATAATTGAACCTCAAGGCAGAATGCTAAACTGATCACAATAAAAGTCATAATTATTATTTTTCTCATTCAAAGCTAAGTCAACTGAAATTTCCCAGTCAGCAGTTGGTATTTCCCATCAAACAGATCACAGTGGTTTGTGGTTAGGAAAAACTCCATGGTTTTATTCTGGAAACTGATCCTACCAATGCACCAGCCAAAAGTGGCTCTGTCTTCACACACTCTGTGACAGAGATGCACAACCCTGTCAGCTTTGAGCCTCTTTGTGGCTGTGTCTGTTTGACAGCACAGGGACCCATCACGATTCTGCTGCATTTGCCATGGTCTTGTTGCACAAATGTACATGAGTTCCATGGATGTGCATGGATGTACATCCATGTACAGAGGCTCTTTCATGGATCATGGAATCAAGATTGGAAAAGCCCTCCAATACCATCAAGTCCAACCTGTGCCCCACCCCCACCTTATTACCAAGCCCAGAGCACTGACTGCCGTGTCCTGGTGTTCCTTGGACACCTCCAGGGATAGGGACTCCAAACCTCCCTGGGCAGCCCCTTTTAATACTTAATAGCTCTTTCCATGAGAAAATACCTCCTGATGTCCAACCTGAGCATCCCCTGGCCCTGTCTGAGGCCGTTCCCTCTCCTCCTGTCCCTGTTCCCTGGGAGCAGAGCCTGAACCTGCCCCTGGCTGTCCCCTCCTGTCAGGGAGTTGTGCAGAGCCATAAGGGCCCCCCTGAGCCTCCTTTTCCCCAGGCTGTCCCACAGAGGAATGGGCATATCCAGAGTGTTGCACTCACACCTTTGGGCATAACCCCCAGCATAGTGGAGATGGACACGTCATGGGTGGTCCTGCAGAGATCATGGCAGGGATTGTGACATCCTCAGAAGTAGTTTGTGGTAAAAATACCTCCCCACTCCTCAGGTCTGTGAATGCCTATCAAGACAGGAAAAGTTCTGGATGTCTTTCAAACCTGGTTATTTATTCCCTGTATGTTTGATGAAATATTAATCTTCTCATCTCCAAAAGGCAATCAAATAAAACTGAGAAGAGATGACGCATAGGGCCTCAACACAGACAACAAAAAGCAGCAAAATAAAAATGAAATCAAATTCCAAATGTAATGTAAAATTCTAGAAAAGACATCTCTGTGCTGGCACAAAGGGCAGAGATGAAGTGATCTGGTGTCCTCAGGGCTTGGGAGACCAAGCAGGACCATGCAGGGAAGGGGATGAAGAGGTTGGACCAGGCAGTTGCTCAGTTTGGTCTGAAGCTTTTCTGTGAGAATTGCTGGTGGTATTTCTTCAAAGATTTCCCCTTCCTTCTCTTGTTCCTTAATTAGAGGGTGGGTTGGTGCCAAGGCACCAGCCAGCTTGAGCCTTTGTGCTGGGAATGGAGGGAAGACAGACGCTGGATGTGTTGGAGGTGGTGGCAGCTGGCACCAGGAGCAGCCGTTCAGTGTGATGGAGACTGGCAGCCTGGTGGGGACACTCCAGCGGGGAGCTCTCCCTGCAGAGCTTCTTCAAGGCCTCGACTCCCTCTGCTTGCAGGGTGATGCAGCCTCGAACTGGACTCAGCCACTGTCTGAGGAGAGATGTTACTCCGTCTTCCCGAGATGGTCCTTGGAAAACATTCACTGCTCCTGTGGGTGGTGCTAGTACTAAAGGGTTTGCACATGAAGCCAAAAAGAGTCTGGCAAAGTCTTGTTCAGTTTGTGATCTCTCAGCCCATTTTCTTTACGTGTTTGGGTCACATCTTTTCTGTACAATAATCTCACAGATAATCTCCTGACATTTGATGAGGCCAAAAACTTTCCACTATCTCTGTTTCTCTGGCTGTTACCAGTGGGCAGGTGATGTGGGAAGTGGTGTGAGTACCTTGTTTAATAGTTGCGGTCATAAAATAATTTGGTCACATAGGTAAAAATCCTCTTTCAAATGTTTTTCTCCAGGCACATGTTAACTATGATCCTGTAGGTCCTCAGTGCTTCAGATGGGGACAAAGGCCAGTCATTTATTTAGGATGTCTTTGGGTTTGCCCTCTTGTCCTGTGAAGTCCCTCAGTCTATGAGAGGCCCAGAGATTATTAATATATATATAATGCTTCATCCCAGAGAGTTGAAGGTTTTGGCAGTTTGCTAACTGTATTCCTCATGCATATTTTACTCCATCATTGCTCAGTCAGGATTTTTCCTTCTTTAGGAATAAATAAAGGGTCAACCAAAGGGCTGCAGTTTATTACAGGGGAAAGAGGAAATCACCAAACTGCTCTGCTGAAAGAGATCCAGTTTGCACAGGCATCTATTTTCCCTTTCCTCAGATGTCCTTGGCTGTGTTGTGGTGGCAGCATGTGTGAATGGGAAGTTTGTGCGTGGCAGCCCGTGAACCCTACAGGCACAGGGAGCATTGCTGTGGCACTGCACGGGTGACTGCTGTGGAGCAGCCAAGAGTAGGGAACAGCTGCCCTCAGAGCAGGGCAGGTCCTTTTGGGATGTAGAAGAAAAAATGAGAAAAGAAGANCCTGAACAGCAGCACCTCCCTCTTGCCAATCTCTCCTCCTTGCTGCCTCACTCTTCCAATTCCCCTGTGCAGGTCCCAAGCTCTCTGGGATGGGAAGCCAGAGGTATCTCCCACATCCAGGCTTCTGTTTGACCTCAGGCTACCAGGGAATTCCTGCTGGCAGGAATGATTTTCACTAGGGAAAATGCAGCCTGGTCAGACTCTGTGTGTGCTGATGTAGGGCTGCAGGAAGGCTTGATTTTCCAGTTATTCAGGGCCAGCTCCAGACTGAGAGGTCACAAGTCCCTGTCATGGTTGGGATGTGCTCTGGACAAGGAGAGTCTTCACCATATCCCAGCCACCTGGCATTTGCTGTGCTGAACTGGGAGTTGGAACACCATCCCAGAACCTCCCAGCACTGCAATTCCATCCAACAGCAGAGCCATCATGGCTGCACTGACGGATGTCTGCTGCAGCTCATTGTTCCCTCCCATCCTTCTCCCCTGATTTTTCCTGCCTGCTGCACAGCTGACAGGCTCCAGGGGTTTGGGACCCTGGAGCAGGGCTGAGATGTGCAGATTCAGCCTCGGCATCTAATTCAATCCCACAATCAATCTTGCTGCTTGTGTTTTGCCAATTATCCAGAGAGACGGTGCAAAAAGCAGCCACACAGGAAATGGCAGGGTTACATCTTCCATGCAGGAAGGGAATGGGAAGCAGCTGAAACCGCCTCTATTCCTGTGCCAGAGGAAGGTGCATTGGCAGCACTTTTACCTGTGAACAGATGAAAACCACAATCAGGTCTGCCAGGCTCAGTCTGTCAGCCCAGCTCAGGAGCTTTCCAACACTACCACATCCACTCCAGAGCAGGGACATGGCCTCACGGGTCTTTTCCTACTTGGATTTTGTTGCTACACAGGATGACTCAACTCAGCTAAAGCCTCCACATTCCCATTAACTTGAGACTAAGGATCTAAATTAATTAATTTGACAAGGTTTGGCTCCAGCTTGGCATCAGTGCTCTGGTCTGCCCAGAGTTGCCTCTGGCTGGAGGGTGTGCTCAGCAAAGGCACTGAGCAGAATTTGTCCAGCTAAGGCTGAGTAAGCTGCTTGCCCTTGAAAGCTTTGCTGCTGCTATGAGAGTTGTCACTGTGTCCATGAATTCCGCTCACATGGGAAGGAACTGACTCTATTTGCTTTCTTGACATAGAGGTGTTTTGCTGCTCGGGTTTACTCTGAATCCCAAAATACTGATCTGTCCTCATGCTCCAGTTCCTGACCCTGCAGGAATGGTCACTGTCTATTCACACAGGAAAGTCAGGAAGTAAAGGTCCAAAGTGACCCAAAGATACCCAACTTAAGAGGGTAAAAACCTCAAAGTACTTTTTTTTTTTGTTGTTGTTAATAAATCACATGGAAATTTAGGCTTTTTAATAACTTGGGCCTTCTAGTCAGTAGGCATGACACATTGATCATCAGGTGAGAGGGTCCCCTGAAGCTGAAGGTGCCAAAACAGGTGGAGTGAGGCACAGAATTGCCCTTTGTGAAGTTCTGGTCCAGGAGGTATTTTCCTTGGCACTTCCAAGGACAGATCACAGGAGCTATGGCTGCTTTGCAGGAAGCTGTCACTGCAGCCACTCTCAAAACTACCCAAATATTTCCCTCTGGGAAGCCACAGGGAGCAACTCAGTTCTTACAGAGTGCCTGGAGCATTCTAAAGGCTTGTCAGCCAATAAAAGGCCTGCAACCTAAAATTAGCTGTGCGACCCAGGCAGGGGAGCAGGCAGGGAGGCAGCTCAGACTGGGAGTGCAGCAGCTGCTCAGGACACTCACTGTGCTCTCCAGGAACATTATTTGTGGTTCTCCTCCATTCATGGGGTTACTAGTACTGGTTTATCTTTCTGACAGCTAATCCCAGCTCAGATAGTGCCAGCTCTGATAGCATCACCTACTCATCATTTTGTACAGGTTCAGGATTGAGTGAATTGTGGCTTTGCCAAGAGGTCTCTTTTCCCCTCATGGACAAGGTCAGGTCAGGGAGTCCCCACAAGTTCATTTTGCTCCTCTGGAGGATGCAAGGATGAGCATAAAAGCCACTCTGGGCTGCTGGGGTTTAAATGGAAGCCCAGTCCAGCCTCTGAGTGATGCAGTAAGGTCCTGGTATCCTTAGATGCTGGGTAAAGGATCTAAAATATGCCTTAGCAAAGTAAAATTTCTTGAAAGAGGAGGGCTGTGTCCTTGTCCTTGGACGAATTATGTCAGAATGGCTTCCACCAGGGCTGAATTCTTAGCTCCTCCATGTGCAAGGAGGTCAGGACAAAATGGGTCTCCAATCTGTCAGTGCCTCTGGGCATGGACCAGATATTTATTATCCAGTGGTACAAGTACAGGGAATGTGTGTCCTGCACTCCCAGCACACAGAGCAGCACAGGCAGGAGAAGCTATGATTTATGTCATGCTGCCAACATGCTGAGCCAGCGCTGGATCCTCCTGCATCCCGGCCCTTCCTAGGGCACTGAACTGCCTCCCCAGCTGAATCCCATGTGTGATCCAGGGGCAGCAGTTCCAGAGAACATTCTGCTCTCTAGTGAAGGGAGGTAGGTCAGGGAGCTGCTTCTCTGAAGCACCTTCATCTGTCCTCACATGGGGGAGAGGACAAATTCCTGAGTTATTTGCAAGGCTCTGCAATCTAATCACACAATCACAGAATAGTTGAGGCTGGAGGGGATCTTCAAAGGTCATCTTGTCCAACCCCTATGCTCATTTCATTAAGCCATGACACTCTGTTAGCCAGGGACCAGGAGCACTTGGCTTCAGATGTGGGAAAAAGAGTTCTGTGCATCTTGATTGTGATCAGCCCTTCTTCCCTATGGTCAGGAAGATCCAGATGCTGCTCTGGTCCCTTCAAGTTGCTTTTATTTCATGGGGACCTCCATAAGCACTCCACTGTGCCTTAGTTTTACTCTGCCATAAGCTTTCTAGGGCTGCAGCTCCCGTCATGGATTGGGAAGGAAAACCCTGCTGATGCAGACCAGGGTTTGACTGTGGGATTCTGGGCAATGGCTCAACCAGTTTCCATCCCTAAATCCATGTCTGGAAGCTGAAATCATCCTGTTTCCCAGTAGCAGGACAAGCCCAGAGCCTGGATCTCTCACATGCCACACCCAGGGGAGTCTCTGCTGTGCTTGTGCTGCTGTGATGAAGGTGAGGGGGGAGCCTGAGCCCCCCTCAAAGTAATCATGGGGAAAGGAGTCTGTGTGACTAACCTCGTTATTCCAGCCAAAGGACCTGGCGCAGTCCCAGACAGCCTAATAGCTGCTCTGTGGATATTACCCAGCCCATCCATCTTCCATGTAATCACCAGGCTGGAGGGATGAGACAGACCGATCTATGGATATCTGCTGCCATTTAACCAGCCTGGAACTGGGAATATTTAACACAAAACGATTTGGGTGCTGGAAAACACCATTCAGCAGGAAATGGAATTGGTTCACAGAGGAAAAGGCCTAAAGGCATCCTGCTACTGAACATGGGAGAGGTTTCTAAAGGCACTGATATATTTCATACAGTTAAATGACATATTTCACCTTTTTCTTTCAGTTAATTTTGTTTGATCTTTTATATTGCTTGGTGGGGAAAGGTTGTACTTTTTCCCTATGGAGATCTCCTCACTGGAACTGGTCACCTTAAACTCCTTCTTCCCACCCCAAACATGACATCTGTTAAATCAGATAAATCAAACCCTCAGTGAGTTGAAGACAGAAGGAAGAAAGTTTTCAGATACAGGGGAAAAAATCAGCTTAAAGAATAGACCAAAAGCAGACAGTGAAGGACTGTCTGGGCTGTGAGAAAACTCTGCTGTGGAAGTCAGAGTTATTTTCTCGATAACACATATAAAAATTTCCTAAAACCTTCCTGAAAAATGAGATCTAGTTGAGCTGATGGAAGGGAATTATCCAGAGATACTCTGCTAATATAATGTGACAAGGTCCCTGCTGCAATGTGTTAAGTCCCCACTTAAAAGCAGCGGACAGAGAGAGCGTGAATGAGTGAAAGCTGGAGGGAGATTCCCATGCTCAGCTGTGACACCAGGACAGATAAGACAGGGGGCAAAAAGCCAACCAGAGGCACTGGCACTGATCCATGGCAGGAGATAGCCTGGCTGTGTGAACAAATACTTTGGATTATCATTTGCTCTGAGATTAGGGGTGGGTAGGAGGGAGTGTTGGGTTTCCAGCTTTGATACTGGAAAGATAAGGTAAGGGAGACTCCAAACCCTCCCTGGGTGACTTGTTCCAGCCTGTCGTCACCCACGCAACAAAGTTCTTCCTCAAGTTCAGGGTCAATGACTTTAGTTCAGTAGCTGAAGGCAGTTCTGCTCCAGACAAAGAGTATCTGAAATGCAGGGTCTGAGCCACCTCCTCAAAGCAGAGCTGGACGTAGCTGAGTGTGTGCCCTCCTACACCCCCACATTGCAGAGCAGGTGGGGATGGGACAGGTGCCTAATGCTCCATCAAAATCCACAGCTGACTTTTCTAAGGACTGCACACAGTGGCTGTTGGATGTCTCACTGCAAACCAGCCCACACCACTGGGGATGGTCAGACACTGTCCTGATGGTGATGGGGCTGAGCTTCCACTCACAGGGCTGTCCCCCTGGGTGGGCTGGGAGGGAGGGACTTTTCTCTTGCAAACAGTGGACACCTGTGAGGTGAGGGTCCATAGTGATGCAGAGTCCCCAGGAAGGTGCAAAGGAGAGCCTCTTTATTCAAAAAACGTGGTCTTTTTTAAGCCATTAGCCAGTTATCAGTTCCATACTTTTAAATCATAGCAAACATAATTCAACCAACCACCATACACCACGATGTGAACATGTGATGGTTATGTAACCTGTTCTGCTACCCCTAATTCAGCTCTTTCCCATAGCCCTTTTCTACTTAGCCAAAGTAACAAGCCTGAACCATGATTTTACAAGGTCCCTCTTTTATAAAACCTAATTTATCGGTGACAGAGCCCTGTTCGCCTCAGCCAGGCTGCTGGTGACTTCCCTCCCGGTAGAGGGACTTGCCAGAGGCAAAGATCAGATCCAAAGGATCAGATGAGAATCTGAGCAGTGCTGGAGGAACAGGTGGAGCACCAGGTCCAGAACAGAGCAGAGCCCTGCAGCTGGGACCAGCTGTGACAACTGCTCAGCTCCACAGGGAGCTCCCTGCAGGACCTTTGCTGCATTAGAAAGTGTATTTCTGCTCCTAATTCACTTGACAAAAGCACTCCCTCCCAGAGACAGGAGGCGGTCCCAGGAGGAGGCTCACAAGTGCCATCACTCTTGCCCTGGCTGCTGACTGCGGAGTTTTCAGCCAAGCAGCTCCTGATGGCCAAATTTGTGTGTGCACAGGCAGCTCCCACACGCTTCCTTGCCAATGCTCTCCCTTGTCACCTCTGACAGGATACTGGGTCAGATGAGTGACAGAGATAAGCAAATTGTTGTCCCCATCAGTTTTCCCCTTACCTGCCCTTGCTTATGCTGTACCCTCCTGCTCTCAGCTCTCTGGTCATCTGTCACGGATCTGGGCAGATGTCAACACTACTTTCTTTCCTTGACTCTCTCAGCTGACATTAGACATCCAAAGCCTTGCAGATGCCTTTTGTAGAATGGATAAATACCCATTTTATATGTTCTAGACAGACACTTGGCAGTGATTCTACAACCTCAGTGGAATCAGCACATTTTTCTGCAGATTGCCAAGCTGAGTACCAGTCAAATGAAGGCATGTTCTGCCTTATGATTCTTCCAGTGTCATACTGAAGTCAGAACTGTATCTTCTTCCCATGGGAATCTATTAAGTCCTAATATTATAAGCAATGTTCATTTAATAATGTTCCTACTTATTCAGTATGCCACGAGTATGCGAAGGGGGATGATCCAGCACAGCTCCTAGGTAACTGCCCCAGAAATATAGAAATATATTGGATTTTCTTTTTTCTGCATGTGCCCTGTGCAGTGTGTGTGAGAGCAGCACTGCATGAGGGTGCTCCAAAGGGGGTGGGAAAAGAAGCCATGAGCTTTATCAGAGAAATTGTAATTGAAATTAAATTGCATTTGATGTACGAAGCTTAGCAATCCCAGAGTGAATGTGAGACAGGTAAAATGATAGTGCTCATGTGATGCCTTGTTCAATCACTCCTCCATGTTATTAAAGTCATTTGGAAGCATCATTCCTTGCCATTGGCATTGATTTGCCTAATCCAGGAAATGTGAACTCTGAGTATGGCATTCATGGCCCAAAAAGCTGAGAGGGTGGGAAGTGCTTTGCTCTCTGAAGTGTGTGGTACATCCAGGGTTGCCCTGTACAGACTGGGGAATGACAGCCTGGAGAGCAGCTCTGGGAAGGGGGACTGGGGCTCCTGGTCAATGGCAAGGTCATTGAGTCAGCAATGCCATGGAGCCAGGAGGGAAATTCATGTCCTGGGAGGCATCAGGGAGGCCAGGGCAGGGAGGGGACTGTCCTGCTCTGCTCTGTGCTGTGAGGGCCCCACCTTGAGTGCTAGGGGCAGTTTTGGGCACAGCAATGTAAGAAAGATCTAAGACTGTTGGAGAGGGTCCAAAGGATGGACAAGGATGGGGAAAGGCCTGGAGTTGCCACACGAGGAGCAGCTGAGGGCACTTGGCCTGTTCAGCTGGAGCAGAGGAGGCTGAGGGCAGAGCTCAGCAGGGGCTGCAGCTCCTCCCTAGGGGCATCTCCAATCTCTGCTCCCTGAGACAGGGGCAGGGCCCAGGGAATGGCTGGAGCTGTGTCAGGGGGGTTGGGATGGATCTCAGGGAGAGTTTCTTCCCGCAGAGGATTCTGGCACTGCCCAGACTCCCCCAGGGAATGGTCCCAGCACGAGGCTGACAGAGTTCCAGGAGCCTTTGGACACCGCTGCCAGGGATGCCCAGGGTGGGGCTCTTGGAGCATCTGTGCAGAGCCAGGTGTTGGACTGAATGATCCTTGGGAAGCCCTTTCCACCCAGGATATTCCATGATTCTAAGTTTAAGCCCATTTCTTGCTGCAGGTGTGGAGCTTTACCTGAATTGAAAGCCTTGCTCTTGTGCTGGTGGGCCAACCCCTACCAAAATCATCACAAAAAAAAAAAAAGGGGAGGAATTTAAAACAGATTTGGAAAGACTTAGGCCGGCAAGACGTTTACCTTTAAGTACAGATGCAGCTGCAGCCATAACTACAAGAAGTATTTTTCCCCATGGGTGGATCTGCTGCAGGTGAAGAGACCTCAGGGGGATATCCCCCAAGAATGCTGCAGGGTGCCAACGACACCATCACACAGCAGCAGCTGTGGCTGGACTCCAGACCTCCAAACTCATCTTCCTGGGGGCTTCAGCCAGCTCTGACTGTTGTCAGTGTCCTATTGTGTCCAACTGCCACCTTTGAAATTGTTGAAGTGCAGCTGGAGGAGCAGAGGAAACCAACCTGGGAACCTGATGGAGAAGCTTAGCAGAGGCTTTCCATGTTTAGTTGTGTAGATACACCCTGCAAGTCCCCAGATCTGTCTCTGGTGGCCCACTGTGTTGTGATGCCACAGTTATCTTGCATGATGGCAATGCCTAATTAAACATCTCCTCCCTCCTCCTCACCCTGTTCATCACCCTCAGTCCCATATTATGTTCTTGGTTGTGCCATACAATTTCTGAGTTTTCTTAGTCAAGCTGGCCAGGCTGGATGGGGTTCTGAACACCCTGGTCTAGTGGAAGGTGTCCTTGCCCTTGGCAGGGGGCTGGAACTGGATGATCTTTAAGTTCCCTTCCAGCTCAAACCATTCTAGGATCCAACCGAAGCTTTGAGTTTCTTCCTTCTCTCATTTCATGTGATGCACTTCTACCGGCACAAATGCAGGAGAGGGGTCCCTAAAGGCTCTGCCTCACTGTTTTCCAGGACCGGGTGCAGGTTCCACTGAAGGAAGTTTTCTGAATGCAGAGCAACAGCATTTCTGTGTTTGTTTATTATTCAAAAGAGGCTCCTCAGAGGCCAAAGGATTTTCACCACACTAAACTTGCAGTAATGTAACACCAAAACAATCATTTTGAATCCTGAGAGAATGACTCTTAAATAATTCAGTCAGTGAGAAAAGTGATTCCAGGATGTTTATGAGATGGATGAAGGGTTTTTAATTAGTCAGCAAGACTTCATTTAAACACATGGAACTCCAGAAGGAGGATATCAACTCCTTTGTGCAGTTTTATGCTGTTTGCAGCATGTATCTGATGAACTGGCTTTCATTAGGAGTAGAATGCAGCTTTTTTTAACCATGGTAAGAGTCCTCAGAATGAGGAGAAGCTACCGGGAGGTCCCGGGTGCGCAGCAGGCAGTGCCCGGGAAGGGGTGCCGGGAGGAGAATGAGGTTTTCCTCGGCACAGCAGGAAGCTGCTGCTGTCTGGCAAACTGCCCAGGCAGAGACTGCAGGAATTTCTCCCTCATTAGAGATGCTACTTTGGAAATGTGACAGGAAACACCCCGTGGAGCAGCCAAACCCAGCTGCAGTAGCTGGAACGAGCTAAACCAGCATTTCAGAATGCTCTGTCCAGAGAGGGCTTCAATATCCAAGTACTTCAGACCTGGATGCTTTTACCTTTCATTAAGGATGGAAAAGGTAAAGTTTCGCCTGAGTTACATCACCAGTGCTGGGGAAGGCAAATTCCTTTGCTGCCTTCAGCCCTGCAGACACCCCCCCTGTGAGTCATCCCCCAGTGCCACTTGCTCAGTGCCTTCTCCCACTCAGGCTGAGTCACTCCCGGCTGCTGGGGTCCCCCCAGGATCGCACCAGCAGCAGGAGTTAACCTGGAGTCTGTGTTATTGGAGTGTAAATCTGGGAATCACCCCATGTTTTGGGGAGGAGGAAGCTGGTGGCAGGAGCTGGGCTTTGTTTTGAGTTTTTGGAGTAGGTGCAACATCTACATCTAGTGCTCCATTCCTGGGCTGTTGCACTCAGGTTTGCAGAGTAATTTGTGACTGCTGCTCACCCTTAGGTGCAGTCCCACTGGAACCCGTAGGTAGGACTGCAGAGTCACTACTCAGTTTTCACATCACTGAGCTCTTGAGCCTGACCATTGCTGCTGGAACAGCACCCAGCTTTGCTCTGGAAACAGCAGAAGGATGGCGAGTCTGTGTTGCATGAATTAGTCATGCTCAGTGCAGAAAAACCTTGTGCCTCATTTCCAATGTAAAGCTGCCCTGGTTCAGATCCTCTCTACTGCTTCTGTCTCTGCATTCAAGAGCATTCAAGTACCTTGTATTTTCTCTGCAGGGGAGACACTTATTCACTGTGATTAAATCACCTCTCAAGCTGCCTTCTTTATTTTTTTTTCCCTTTTTGAGCAGCAAACCACACTGAGCTCTGTAAGTCTCCCATGGTGTGACTTTTTTCTGTAGATCTCCAATCACACCTGGTCTCTTCTTTCAGTCCCATCTGAATTTTCAACTTCTTTTCACGACCACAAATGCTGGCAGCACCTGAGCTGTCCATGTAGGCAGGGCCAGGGAAGCATATATTCATTAGCTGGGCATTTCTGGTTCCATTGCCTCCAGCCCTTTCAGCACGGCTGGTGTTTGGTGCTCACGTCGATTCATTTTCTGAGTTGTCAAATTCCCCCCACAGGTAAGCCTGGCTTGTCCTTCACTGGTTTAGGAGAGATGAAGGCAAGAAAGATGCATAAAGAGATGGATTAGAACAGGCTTGTTTTATGGCCTGAGAACATCAGCCTGTCTTCTCTTCTTTGATATTCCCTAAATTATTGAGCTTTGCACGTGACTTGGTTGCATGTGATTTTCCATCTCCTTCAACAGTGGTAATCAATCAGCAGACAGGTATCTTCTAGTGGAATGTGTCCATGGCAGGGGATTGGAACAAGATGGTCTTTTAGGCCCCTCCTAACCCATTCTGGGATTCCATGATTCCACAATCTGGTTGTGGTTCTGTAGCTCTCCACCAGAAACATCCCTCCTAAAGATGGTTCCTTCTGGCAGCTCTTTATTCATCTGCCTCATCAGCACTGGCAAACCTGGCTTTGCCAGGACAGGTGATATCTTTTCTCAGTCCAGCTGGGCTGACAAAGCCATTTTTGGCCTGATGCTTATCTTTTAACTGGTGCTAAGCCAAAGGTCTTTCAGAAATCAAAATCTACCAACTGTTAATTGAATCTGAAAATCCTCTTGACCAGAGACAGCCTCAATCAATGAATGGCTCAACATTCCCAGCCTTCAGTTTGTAATTTGCTAAATTCCAAGATCAACTTTCCCATTATTTTGCCCTTGACAGGCACCTGTTAGTGAGTGTGGTCTGTGACATCCTGCTTTTCTTCTCTGTGCAAAGCTCCATTAGATTCTGCAGTTCCCCAAAGGAAGGATTTCCCACTCATTAGTATTTCATTTCATTGTGATGGACAACTCTCTGACCACCTTTTTGAAGACTCGGGAATTAAAATGATATAAAATTATTGATTTGAAATTATATAAATACAGTTTTGTTCCCATCTAAAGTTGGCTAACAACCTCCTTAGTTACTAACGGACCAAAAAGTAGTTTATTTCTCTGATGCCACACAAGCATATTTTTCTGTTCCTTCACTAATACAAAATATAAATATTATTTTATATCTTTTCTAGACTGCCAGCATCTGTTTCTCAGAGATTTACAGCAGAATGAAACCTCATGAAAGGATGAGTCTGGAAATAACACAGTTAGTGTTCTCAGGGGAAAATATGACTGGTGTTTTTTGTGAGAGAGGAAGCTATTTTTTAAAATACTTTGAAAGAGAAAGCAAAGGCAACCTCTGACTCTTGTTCTGGAAATTATACAGTTACACAGAGCATTAAAGCCCCAAACAATCATTTATAGAACACTGTGAGAAACTGAAGCCTTCAGAAAAAGTTAAATGAAAAGGAAGAAGGACATAGAAGTAATGGACTAATTGTCCCACTATTCCCTCATTTCTGCTGGAGGACACTGCATGTTGGGGAAGATGAAATGGGAAAGCCCTATAAATATGATTCCTTAGCAAAATATTTTGAAAATATAAAACCTATACGTGAAGTTGAGATGAAGGCAAGCTTTGAGATCTAAGATGCTGAGCCATCAGTTACTGAGCAACTGGAAAAGACAATGGCTCAGCCACCTGAAGAAGCATCTCCCCTGATTGAACAATACCCTTAGCAAATAAAGGGATGCCGAGGGTCCAAAGGTCGGGGGGATCTCACCAAAGTAGCAGGGAAGAAAAAAAGGGTCTAGGAATTAGCTTTTAGGGTTTAAAATGTAACACATATGGTAATGTAGTAATTCTTATAGGCTGTATGTAAATCCTATAGGATTTGTGTCTTGTACTGGTTGGTTAGTGTAAATCAAAATATTCAACACAGAAAAGATATGATGTATTGTAACAGGAACTTATCTCTCTCTCGGGGCACGCTTCAGCTGTGGCTGGCAGCTTAAGCAAAGCTCTGATACCCATGATCTATGCAATAAACCATGTTTCAAGAGCTGCCCTGGACTCCAGAGATCTCTCGTCCTCACTGTCCCAGACCTGTCCCTCAGTCTCCTACAACTGCATATCTCAGACACTCACCAGCTTCGCTCTGTCCCTCCCCAGCAAGGAAATGAGTGTTGGAAGGACTGAGCCTCCCTCATGCCTAAGGTTGTCAAAGAAATTCCTGTGCCCTGGATAGTGACACTTGCCTTGTGGGAAGAGATGGGACGGAGTTGAGCTGCAGGCTGTGGCATGCACTGCAGAAGGACATTGGAGCACAAAGAAGCACATGGCAGCACACAGAGGCTTGTCTCCACCTGACCTTGGGGACAGGAGGTGCCACCAGGCAGAGCCCTGCAGAGAGGAGCCTGCCCGAAGCTGACAGATGGGGGAACAGCACATGATCACCCATAGAAGAACATTAGGAAAGCATGTTGTTGATGTGGCGATGTATGATAGGTCACTTAGTGAGAATTACCATGTAAGGAAATACTGTGTTTTGAAAAAGTATATAAACCCAGCTCGTTTCTTTGAATAAACAATTCAGATTCCCTGCCAGTCTGAGTCCGTGCCTCAGTCGTTACATTGCCTCATCCTTGAAACACTTTTTACCAGAAAAGGTCTTTGAGATAGAAGTCTGATTTTCCGCAGACACCTCAGAGGTTTCCTGCTGCCTCCACTGCTGACTGCAGTCACATTCAAGGGCTGAGGGTGTGAGTACAGCCCCACTCCTGATGTTCCTGGATGTCCCAGTGTCTCCCGTTGGAAGTGCTTTGCTGAGGGCCAGCAGAGCTGTGCCAGTGGGAGCTGGGGCTCCTGTGCCGTAGTGGATATTCAGCTGATTTACTTGGAAAAAACCATTATCTTTTCTTTCTACTGGCAGGGTCTGCACAGTCATCAAAACAGAATCTTCCAGGAGACAGTACAAACACAGGTTTTGCATAGTGGTCTCTCCCGTCCTCCCCCTTCTAACATCTCATCCCTGTGTCCTCCCCTCCTCACTTCTCCATCTGAGCCAACTCTTCTGTTGCAAGCCCTTACATGGAATCCCAGTGCACAGAAGGAGGGATGAAAGATCTCTAGAGTGGTATGGGAGCTGGGGGGAGCAAGGTCCTTGCACTGAGCATGGGTTCAGGTCCATGGAGTATGTGCTGAGCATTCCCAGGGCTCTGAGGAGAAGAGCAGGGCAGGTACCTTGTCCTTTACCAACAAACTCACACAAACACCCAGCAATAAGCCACCTCCAAAATAAAATGGAATTTTACCCCAGAAAAACCTGCATTGTGAAATTTAGGAGCAGGATGACTCAGGCATCCCAATCCACCTCTGCAAGTTTAGACTAATTTCCAGCTTTGATGGAAAATGCCTTTCTCCATCCTTTCAGCTCCCTGCAGCCATAGTCATGGGAAGCAAAATGCTCCTTTGAAACCCTGGGACCCCTGAGCCCCCAAGGCCTCTGTGCCATTGCAGTTTGTGCAGCTGCTTGAAGGGGTAACATGGCAGCACTGGGAACAGGCACTAAACTCAAATCTGTGTGGCTTCTTTCAATGGCTCTCCATGGTCCCATCCAAACCCAACTGGGAATGGTGCTGGAAATCCAGTATGGATTGAAGCAGAGTGAGTGGGTTATAATTTGCACTTTAAACTTAGTTTGAAATCTTTACTTATCCCATCTTAGAAAATTAAGAAGCAACTTGAAAAGACACCCAGAGCCAATTAGAATTTCTAAATATTGTGACTTGAATCACTCACTTCAAGTTGAAGGAGAGGGTGGACAGGGGAAGGATGAATCCTGATTTCCCAGTGTGGTGGAGGAAAGGGTTTAAAAAAAACAAAATGAGACAAGGAGGTGGTTGCATCTTCATGAGGTGCCAAACTCAGCCAATCTCCAGGTGAGGTGCACACATATATAATCTTCATAACATATTTCACAAACAGTTCCACTCTGCTTCCAGACAGCCACCCACCAGACATTGATGTTCCTTGCATGACAACCATGGAGTTCAGCAGCTCAGGAGTCATGGAGCACAAACCAAAAAGGGAACTGTGTCATCACCTACCTCACGTGGCTTCACCTGGGGCCAGAGGATCACTGCCCAGTGAGGGCACAGGTCTGGAGCCAGGGCAGCAGGGTGATTCCCCACACCACATTTTGGGACAGAATCATAAACTCACACAATGGTTTGGGTTGAAAGGGGCCTTAAAGATCATCCAATACCTCACCCTGCCATGGGCAGGGACATCTTCCACTCAGCCAGGCTGCTCCAAGCCCTGTCCAGCCTGGCCTTGGGAGGGTGCTGAAGGAGGATTCACTAGCAGGAAATAGAAGTATTTCAGCACTGATAGTTTTTGGTCAGGAATTCTTCCTTTGTACCTCATGGCTTCCGTAAAGGCTGACTAGAATTGACACATTGAGTTCAGTTGCCCAAACACACGTGGCTGTTGCTGTCTGAGGTGCTACAAGCTGCCCATGAGATCCTTGGGGCTGGAAAACAGGATATAGAACCAGTGGGAATACTGCACCCTTCTAAAGATACAGCCAAAGGCTGAGGAGTTCCCGTTGCATCCAACACAGAGAGAGACACCTCCAACTAGGTAACCATGAGAAGCCCCATGGCTGGTGAACTGTCCCACTCCTCCTGTTCTGTTCACTGCCTTCTTGCAGCTGAGGCTCAGACACCAGCCCCATGGCAGGGGTTGGAACAGGATGGTCTTTAGGGTCCCTTCCAACTCAAATCATCACAAGGTTTCATGAGGTGACACACCTCATGCCATGTATGGATACCATGGTCACACCCTCTCAAGTGGGATTCCAGAGGAACCCATCAGGAGTTCACTGGAAAAGAAAGGGGA
The DNA here is from genome assembly GCA_013397315.1 of Donacobius atricapilla. Lineage (NCBI taxonomy): Eukaryota > Metazoa > Chordata > Aves > Passeriformes > Mimidae > Donacobius > Donacobius atricapilla. The sequence goes on from WBMY01016478.1 coordinate 57,540, forward strand.
CAAAGTCTCCCTACTGTCTCAGGCAGCCAAGATGAGCATGACTCAGCTCTCCCGGCTCCCAGGTGCCTAAATTTGTGACATGAGCAAATGCAGCAAAACACTGGGATGCAGGTCCTGCTCCTGAGAGCACCTACTGATTTTATTCCACTACATTGATGGATCTGCTATTGGGTGTGGTTGTGAACCTCATGGGAGCAGCTGGGCAGGGGTAGGTTATGAACAGAGGAATTCATGGTCTTCCAGTGTGAGACCAACTCCACTTACCCCTTCCAAGGGTGACATGAACAAAATAAATATCTCCCTTTCCTTCCAGCTCCTGTCGGTCTCCAGTTTCACTTGAGTCCACTCTTCCTGTGGACTCAAATGGACATAAAATCCAATTTGGCCACTGAATTTTGCTTTATTCCACTGTAAAGGGAGAACAAACTTTTGGGTTGTCAGAACAGCAAGTTCAGGTTGGACCAAATTGGCCCAACTTCCCTCCATGTCTTGGTTTGGAACAGAGTCTCAGGCTGGACATTTAGTTAAGGATGGACCAGCACTTGGATTTTTGGCATTCAATATCCCAGGCTGGGAATCTCAGCAAGGCTTGTGACAAAGCCTAGTCATGACTACCTTTTCCCCTCAATTCTAGAACTGGTATTTTCCATTAACTCCTCCAAATGAACAACAACTAGAACAACTAATTATTTTTATGCTCATGGGGGCTTCCAGCACCGATTTAAACTTGGGTGGGATATCAGAGGGTTTATGTGGGCTCTTGTTTATTGAGATCTGAGCAAGAACCCTTTGTACCTTGGAGTGGGCAGAAGAAATAATGCCAGGGCAATAAATATTTGTTCTTTGCCTGCAAAGGAATTTCCCTGTAAGCTTCACAAGTCTCCTGAAATACCCTGACATGTTTTCTCTTTTCTCCTGTTGATTCTTGAAGCTGTCACTGTGACAGACAAAGAAAAGCACTCTGCAAACCCCCCCTCCCAACAGGGAAAGCTTTCAGCTGCCTTTTAACTTTTTGTTTAATTTGGATTTTCCTATCTTCACTGTATTTTCTGTACCAGTTCTTCAGTTCAGGGGGGGATAATTTGTTTCCAGCCTGACTAATTCGCAGACTATCTGATTTTCTCATTATTGTGTGTTTCATAATTCCTCCCTCATATAACCCTGGAAGCAAGTTTTCGATCTGAGAATAAGGTGCTGAAAGCTAATAATGGGTTGGTTAAAAATTAATTGTTTTGTTTTGTAAGGAAAAAAAATGAATAAAGATTAACAGCTGTGCTACTAAAACACACAAAATACCAGTGGCTGTCTCAAAGCTGCTTGGGGAGAGAGATGTTTCTGTGAGCCACTGGAGTGGTGTGTGGAGATAATTCCTCAGATGGATCTACTCCATAGGCCTGGCTTCTCACAATGAGCAGAAGGTATTTCCTGTACATTAATTAACCATATGAAATGGGTTGAATATATTTATAGACCTATTTCTGATGCTTGAGTTTCAGTTCAGGCTTCATTCACAGGCTGGTTCTCTTTTTTTAATCTTTGGGCACAGAAAAGCTGCTTGATGCTTCTTAAGTCTGGTTGACAGATACTACAAAGAGTTTGGAGGTGATTCAGATCTTGGATGCTTCTCTTCATTCCAGGAGAAATCTCCACCAGAATGACAGGGGTGGGATGTGACACAAGGAACAGGGCAAGAAGGAGGCATAAGCTGGGTGCTGGGGCTTGCAGCACAACATGGGACAGATTTCTTTCTGAGGGATTTCTCCTTGGGCAGGACCTGGATAAATTCATGAATGGGATGAATGAATATCAAAAGTGTTTTGGATGCCCTGGTTAACAGCTTGTGCGTGGAGTTGATCCTATGTCTGCTACAAAAGAAAGCCATAGTGCGGGGATGAGACAGAACCTGAAATTTAATTTTTTACTATCCCAAAATATTGCTGTGTTGGCTGCTGTGTTGTGGGGACTGAAGGTGTGTCAAGGTGGATGTGGCAGGACCAGGAGATCATCTCTTAACAGAGTCTTTCCTTCCTGTCTATAAGGTGCTCATGGACATTCCTGTGGGATCCAAACCTCTAACTGAGGATTTACTGTAGCATTTCTCTTTCCTTTGCCGTCAAGATCAATATGCCTTATTTCTATAAGAACGAGGGGAAACTCTAAGGGACTGAAAAAAAGAGTAACTTTGGAAATGTCAGAGTATTTTAACCGGTTTTGATTCACTCAGAGATCTCTGCATTGTCAAAATGGAAATGATTCTTTTGTGTTCATTGCAAGACCATGAAATGCCATTTCACCACTGCTCAAGTGAGTAAAAAGTACAAGATGGCAGATACAGAAGGGGAACTGAGAGAAAGAAATGGCTTATTCCTTCTGATCTGGAATCCCATGGAGTATGTGGGGAAATGCAGTGTGGGGTTGAATGTGTGGTGTTACTGTAGGAGCCCTTTTGGCTCCTGCATCTCCACTGCATCCCTGCTCTGCTGAGACCCCTCTGCTCTGCTGCCTCCAGCCTGAGGATCCCAACTCAGGACCTGGAGGTGCTGGTGACAGTCCAGAGGAGGTACCAGGATCATCAGAGGGATGGAGCAAGCTAGGAGGAAAGGCTGGGAGATGGATAGAAAGGCTGGGAGAGCTGGAGCAGGGACCAGAGGACCAGAGGTGACCTCATTGTGGCCTTCCAGTACCTGAAGAGAGCCTGCAAAAAAAAAAGGAGAGAGACTATTTACAGGGGATAAAGAGACAGGACAGGGAGAAAAGGCTTTCCACTACCAGAAGACAGGTTTAGATGGGATACTGGGAAGGAATCCTTCCCTGTGAGCGTAAGGAGGCCCTGGCACAGGATGCCCAGAGCAGCTGTGGCTGCCCCTGGATCCCTGGCAGTGTCCAAGGGCAGGATGGATGGGGCTTGGAGCACTCTGGGACAGTGGAAGGTGTCTCTGCCATGGCAGGGGGTGGGGCTGGATGATATTTAAGTTCCCTTCCAAAACAGCCCATTGTGTCATTTTGTGATTCAGTCATTCTGTGATTCAAAGGAACAAACCAAGCTCCCCTGGCAGCCAGAAGGAAGTTTAATACAACATCCCCATTAGAAATGGCTCAGTCCTTTTCCAGGTAAGTGAGAAAGAATTGATCTCCGTCCACCACTGAGGGTTGTGGGAAGTGAGACAGAACTTTCCAGTATCAGGCAAAGAAGCTTATTTCCAGGGGCTCTCTCCCAAGAACTCAATTCACAGGTGCCAAACCACTTCCTCTGTAACCTGGGCTGGAGATAATTAGAGAGCATTTAAAGCAGAGCTTCCGACTTTCCCAAGCTCACGTGGTGCTCCCACCCAGGATGGCAATTCTGCAATTTCCATAGGTAGATTTTTGCTGGGAGATTTAATGAAGTCATGACAGAGAAACCACAGGGCATTAGTTACAAGGCTAAGGAAACAAATCTCACAGCATAATCCTGAGGTGCCTTTAATGTTCTAATTAAACCTATATATAGAAACTGCAGGCAGGAAAAATTGTGTGAAAAGTTTCTCAACTGCTGAGTATTTTTCCATCCCTTTCCCTCCCCCAACCCGACCTCCCTTAACACAGAGAGGGGCTGAAAAAGATCCTTCACATTGATTTTGATGGAGAAAGAGAGAGAAATGCCAGGCAGATAGAGATCAGTAACATTTCCATTCCCTGGGCCCTTTGGAAAGACACAGCCCTTCCAACGTCTGCTGATAAGGCTGACTTGGGGCCTGATCAGGCCAGCCCAGGCCGCACAAGGGGTTGAGCATGAGAAGCCTCCGATTTTTCTCCTCTAATTGCAAGGCGGGGCTGGAGATGAGACAATAAACGTGAGGAGCTAGAAAACCACAGAGACTGTCTGAGAGAACTAGTGTTCAGCAAAGGATGGCAATGGGACAGGAGAACCTCATTGCCTTTCCATTTAGGAAGGGTCACAGGAGACAGATGATGAAGGAGGACAAAAGCCTGCTGTCTTTTGCCACGTCCTCAAGTACCACATCCATATAGCTTTTAAATCCCTCCAGGGAAGGTGAGGCAGTGACTCCACCACTGCCCTGGGCATCCTGTTCCAGGGGCTTGACAACACTTTCAGTGAAGACATTTTTCCTAATGCTCAATCTAAACCTCCCCGGGTATGACTAGAGGCCATTTCATTTTGTCCTAGCCAGGACACCAGTCTGGGGGACAAAAGACCCCTTGAAGCAGAAGAGGGTGTGGGGTGAGAGCTGCTGAGACAGCAAGGCCATTCCAGGACCCCAGTGGCTGCAAGGACGTGGTGTTGCTCAAGCTGCTACACTTTTAAGTCTTGCACAAATGGTCCTCCTCCCTTCAATTTATAATCTGTGTTTTGAGCTTTCCTCCACCATGCAGTGGACACAGAAGTTCTCATGGAAACAGCATAGGAACATGCAGGGAGGTGGCACTTCAGGCTTATGCAACACAGGGAGGCTGGATTGAGTTTAAAGCACAAATCCTGAAGAAAGGAATCTTAGTGTTACCAGAAACCTCTTTCAATCATATCAAACATTACTCCAAACCAGGTTTTTGTCACTTGGAAGAAATGCATCTGCTTTGGCAGAGCTCTCACTATTAGTCACAACTCAGTTTGGGGTCCAGCTTCCCCTGGAAGCTCCCCGCCTTATCCATGCAGTGACAGACAATGCAGTGTGATCCTACTCCATCACAGCAGGGCTGTCTTGCTCCTTTCTTTCATTTCCTTTCACAAGGTCTACTTGGAGCTAACAGCCACGGGTATCTTTATCCCTCTTTTATCCCTCAGGCAGCAGAGGGAAGGGCCGAGTCGGCTGATGCGGAAGCGAATTTAGATGTTCATTACCACCCTCTCGACGCCAAAGGAGCCCCTCCCACAGCAGGAATTAGTCTGTAATTAGCTTAGAGAGTAAAGCACTTTTAATTAAGGTTTAAAATTCAGCAGACCATCTGCCTGGTTTTATTTGCAAGCAATAGGCATCTTCTGCTTGCAGCACCATTTTTCCTGGTTCCTCTCTCTAAATCGCTCATTTGGGCGGAGACTAGGGCAGAGCGTGCGGGGTGGAGCCGGGACATCACAGCCACATTGTCCAAGACAATGCACTGCAATCCGTTGGTTGTTACAGTGCAAAACCTCTCTCGGAGACAGCCATGGAAGCTTGCTTTCCTTCCTGCCTTCCAAGCACTGAGAGCTACAAGGATCCCACCTAGGAAATCTCAGCAGGTGATTGCCCATATGAGCCCTTTGCTTTGCTCTGCAAACTCTCAGGGGGCTCAGAAAAGCCACAAGCACAATTCCTGACACTTTCCTGCGTTGCAAGTTGAGGGAGGTAGTTAGATGCGACATTAGGAAGAAATTCTTCCCTATGAGAGTGGTGAGGCCCTGGCACAGGACGCCCAGAGAAACTGGATCACTGGATCCCTGGAAGTGTCCAAAGCCAGGCTGGAGAGTGCTTGGACTTTAAAGTTCCTTCCCATCCAAACCATTGTGGGATTCTATAATTCTAAAATTAGGACAGATCTTATGAACCACAGCCATGGTATTGTTTGGGAAGCCTGAAGAAAACAAACACAATTCTCAGTGTCCAAGAAGCTTTCAGAGAAGTTTGATGTTTGAAGTTAAAACTAAATTATATCTCTTTTACTCCTTTTTTGTTTTCAAGCTGCAAATGGACCAAGCCCAGCAGCATTTCTGCAGTGTTCTGCTGTGAGACGTAGGCTGGTGCTGCACATATGGCCAAGGAGCCCAAGGGTCTCAAGGGCGCCTTTCTACCTAGGGCTTTACTGATCACTGTCATAAAACCAGAGAAAGGCAGGAGGCACACCTGGGGCTGCTCCCTCCATTCTGGAGATGCTCTTAGAAAAGCTTTCTGTGGAGCAGCTGACTCCCACCCATCTGTCTTTTATTCCCAATGATTTCCCATATGCACATGTTAGGTAACAAAACTGCTGCTGCAGCTCTTTCACCTCTCCCCCAGGATTATTATTTTTCTTTATTGTCATTATTACTAAGGGCACAACATGATTTATTTTCTGTAAAACAAGCCATGTTATAGTCAAGGCAAATCGAAAGGGCTGGGTTAGGCAGAGACATTAAAATACATTTTGTATGAAAATGAAAGATCATAAGCAGTTTCTTGGCAGACCTAATGTCTTTCAGGTCTGTTCTTTGGGAATAGCAATTCCAGGCAGGGACTTTGGAAAAAGTAGAGTGCATTGATATAACGAGAAACTGTATCAGAATGGATATGCACGAGCTGGGCAGATTAATATTTAATGAACAGTGAAGCCTGCTATCCCTAATCATGGAGTGCCTGGGATTTGCAAAGTGACTAATTTTAAAGTATTTTGCATGGAATTATTCATGCATTAAAAAGTACATGACTCCCTTGCAGTGAAACGGAATTTAAACTCAATGAAATTTAGTCATCAAAATGTCAGGTGTCAGGTCCAGCTGAGACAACGGGACGAGGGTATCGCTCTTATTGAAGGACACAGTGGAGCTTGAAATGTCAGGATTAGGGCACACAGCTTCCTGCAGGGAGGAATGGCCTCATCCCAGTGGGTTTTCTTGGGAACCCAGAGCAGCAAATAATTTTTTGGGTTTTCAAAGCAAGGAAGAGCCAGGAGTGGAAACAGGACCAGCAAGAGCTCCAGAGCAGGAAAATTATGTGGATGGATGAAAATAGAACACAAGGATTCAAGGGGCAGAAGCAGGGCTGGGTCAAAACCAGTGGTATCACTTGAGTGACATCTCTTGACATCACTATCATATTCTTTATTTTTGTTTGTATTTAGCTTTGAATGATGTCTTCAAATTTTCTTGTTGATCCAGAGTTTAATCAGACTTTCCTTTTGCTTGAACAAATGTTTTTTTGACTTCAGCTCAGACAGTTCTCCTGGCACTTCTTTGTCTTTTCCTCACTGGTTTCTGATAAAAGGAGACTGTTCCAAAGGACATGTCCATTTCACATGGAAAATGGCGTTTCAGTTGGGGGTGGGGAGGAAAGATTTTTTCCCTTGGCATCTTTTAAAGGTTTCCACTTTATCCCTGACAGAAAACAGTTTGTTGAAGTTATTGTGTCTTCTTGAAAGCCCTTGTTTGACCCAAACATGGATTTTGTGCAAATGCAGGAGGTAGAGGAGGCTGAGCCTTCATTGCCACCCAGTCTGTGAGCACAGTAAGTTCATTGGTTTACTGAGAGGAGATCAAAGAGACCATGCAAAAGGTGTTTACAGCTATTTGAGTGCTACTAATTGCACCAAAGAGTGTTCAGGAGAGGAGAGAAAAATCCAGCAATAAAGGTATGGAAAAGGCAGGGGGCGGGTTTGGATTCGAGGTGGGAGATGAATTTCCTCTCTCTGTGCCTGCCCGGGGCTGAGCCAAGGCAGGAACGGGATCCCGGCTCGCTGGGAAGGTGCCCTTGGCAAACACGGCCCCCAGGAATGAGAAAATCTCACCTGCGGCCGTAGCTGTGACCCTGGAAATGAAATGAGTTTTGCTGATCAGGAGGGAGGAAAAGGAGATGGGAATGCCCAGGATCTGCAGCCTCTCCCTGGGTCTGCATTGAAGCAGTTGGAGCAGATGTATTTTGTTATTTTTAGAACAGAATGTTGACTCAGAAAATCAATTTATCCTTTCTCTGACTAATTTAAAACAAAAGGTAAGCCTGAAAATGAGGAGAAAACATTTCATATCAGCTTGAGAAAAATGCTTTCATCAACCTGAAGTAAACAGGTTGGGGTGTTTTGGGTTTTGGATTTTGTTTTTTCTTTGTTTAGTTTTGTTGTGGATTGGGCAAGGATTTAGAACTGGACCTGTTCAAAGATTATTTATTCTTCCCTCATAATTTTTTATTAGATCCCTGAAAAGAAAGATCCATTATTTTCACAGCAATTATTCTAAGTACAGCTAGAAAAAGCCATGTTAAGTCCTAATTTGAATATTAAACATAGTTAAAAGACTTTTCTACATTGTGACTTGTTGTCTTATCTGCCTGCCCATAAATGTCAGTGTATTAATGGTCACGATTTGTCTCAGAGGTAGGAAATAGCTTTTTCCTCCCACTGAATTTTTGAGCAATGGGGAATCAAGCACAGCGGGTCATGCCCATACAACCAGGCAAAAAAGTTCCTGCTACACTTTTGCTTCAGCTTCAGTTGAAAATCCCATCTGTTCTGGCCAACTGATTATATCTGCTCTTGCATACACTCATTAAACCAAGAAATGTTATCTAGGAGCAGAAACAGGAAGAGATATATTTTAAAAGTTTTTAATTTACTAAACAACCAGCCAAGAGAAAATTGGAGAAATTAATAACTCAGAGGTTGGTTTTTTGTTGTTGGGTTCTTTTTGTTTTGGTTTGGTTTTTTTTTTCTTTTTGTTTGTTTGTTTTTTTAATAGCTAGAGAGACAAGGATTTGGAAACTTGATGCTTGCTAATTATGTGGACAAAAGCTTCATCTGAGTGTTTGGGCGCTACCAGATTCTCACATCCTTGTGCTTGGCCAAGGCTTTTGTAAACACTGACATCCCTGCCATCAAGGCTTTCCAGCTCAGAGAACTCCTGCTCTCTGTGATAAATTTCCATGGACTTTGTGCAGGCTAATGGCCTTTAGTTATTTATTGAATAGATTTGAAGTCCATCTCTTGGTGACTGCATCTTTTAGAGATGCACAAAAGGATGGCTCCACCACACACTCCATGAAGTGTTGCACCTTAGGAAATTCCTTGGGAAACACATGCATGAATAATGGAAATAAAGCTATTAAAGACCAAAAGTCACAGACCAAAAAAAATGAACAACAACAACAAAAAACCAACAAAACCCCAAGGTAAATAAAAATAAAGAACATGCAGTTTGTTACTCCTTTGGCCAGACCAAAATCTGGGCTAGGAATAATTGAAAATCATTGTCCTTGTAAAAAAAATGAGGCAAAATACATAAATGTTAGACATAAACATTGCTGTGAAACAGGCAGGGAGATGTGAAACTTGCCCATTTTTGTGGTGTGTGACTTTTCAGAACTTTCCAGGTACACGAAAGAGTTTTCCTCTACTTTCCACTGGCATTTCTTCTAATTTGTACCACTGGCTAAAGTGCCCCACAGGTTCAGCTTTTCAGCTGCAAATAAGGATTTAAAGAGACAGAATGTGCCCCAGAATGGAGTGATTTTGTCAAGAAGATTCAAGTGGAAATTGAAGCTTTTTCCATCTGCTTTTATTGAATTCAGGTGGAGAACGGAACAGCTGTGCCTGGAAGGGGCCCCGCAGGCCACTCTGGGCTGAAGCATTTCAAGGTTTGTCAACACTTGTCCCACTCTCCCAAGGCTTTATTTAGTGAGTGATTTCAACTTGTCCCCTGTGCTGGAATATCCCAATGTGTGTTCTGGGATGTGTGAGCCAGGAGCTACAGGAAATGCAGCAGTTTGGGTGAGCAGAGCTTTGGCTGCTGCTGGGGACCATGGGGACCCTCATGCCCACATCTGAATGTCCCTCACAAGAAGATGCTGTTGACCTTGTCCCTGCTTTCTCCTGCATCTGTAGTGCTTTCTCTCCTACCCCTTTCTGTATCAAGAAAAGGATGAAAACCCCACTTGTGGATTTGTTGGGAACTTGCTGAGCACAACGCTGTGAAACCATCCTGAATGTGAATGAGCCCAAGGAATTATTTTCAGGCCTTTGCTCCTCTACTTCCTCCATCACGTTGATCCTTCTGCCGCTCTGGAGAAAGGTGGGAAGGAGGTGTAGCTTTTCCATGGCTGTGGAGGTCCAGCACAGGACACATGGAACTCCCAAGACAGACACAGGAGGCTGGAGTTGAGATGGGAAGAGAACATGGCAGAAATTCCTCTGCTGGCAGCTCTGTGTGGCTGGCACAGCCCAGATTTCCCCTTTCCTACCGGCCAGGGCTTTCCCCCAGGAAAACTTTTGGCTCTGCAGAGTCTCGGTGCTGCCATTGGCCTGGCAGACAGACAAAAGCACTGGGTTAATTAAAGACCCAAGAACATAATTGCAATTAAACCCAAACAAACTGCTGAATCAGAACAGTAAATTGTCTGGAGATGGGGGAAAGGCTGCCTTGCTTTGGCTTGTTTTTCTCAGAAAGGCTGAGGAGGCACAGGAGGCTGAGCAAATGCTGGAAGAAGGACATGCCACCGGCTAAAGTGCTTAATTGCTGAATAAAAGATAAGGATATTGATAAAGCCAGGATTGGGAGCAGAAAGGTTGCTCAAGCCAATTTATGTTGGTTTCACTCTAGGAAAATCCCATGAGTCTGCATTTGGCAAGTGTCTTTCCAACTTGGCTGGAAGCCTTCCTCAACTGGGGCAACCCCACTGACCCATCCCACTCCTAATTCACTATTCCAGTGCTGCAAACCCATTCTGGAGTGGTCTGATGGCCAAAGCACCCCCTTGGGCTCCTTGGCCCTCAACAGGATCCATGCCAAGGATGTGTTCCCAAGGGACCTGCAGGAAGAATGCAGGATTTGCTCTGCAGCCTGCCTGATCTTCAAGGAAAACCTCATGGATACATCAGGAACCACCAGAAAACGAACCTGTGGGGCATCTCTGTCCTGTGCCCAGCCAGCAATGCTCTAAAGGGCACATGGAGGAAGTTTTGGCACCTTCCCCCATCCATTACACAAATTCTGCAATCCTTGTTTGCAGCAGACCCATCTATTCACTCATTCCAGGGCTGCTTTCTGTAGAGCTGCTTCAGTGCATCCCACTGAAGGCAGAAAGTTGAGAGAAGCCAGTGAATTATAAGGTCCCTGACAGCAGGACTCAGCAAGCAGCTGCTGTTAATCTTCCCTTTGCTACTCAGTTTTTGTTCTGCCTGTAATAAATCCCCATGCCCTTTGCTGTTCAAACTGCAGCCTCACTACCGGGAAAGGAGGAAGGGGGGGAAATGCTGGAGATTGCTGTGTGCAGAAATAAAATAAAGGATTCACGTCTTGGGCTGGCCAATATCTCTCCTTATCGAGGTCTGAGCCTTTGCGTGACCAACCGGTGTTAAATGTAATGCCACGGGAACTCAGGCTGAACCACAACAGATTGGAAAAGGTGCTGGATTAATGGAGGAAATGGGGCAGACAGTGCTCTGTGTTTTCTTTGAGCAGGGTGGAATGGGCAGTTGGAGACATGATGTGACATTGCTTCCAAATCTGGAGTAACAGTGAGCTGGGAAATTGGTAATGGCAGTCTTTCCCCCAAATTCCACCTCTGTGGATTTACAGCTACTTGTGCTAAAGATAATATTCATAATAAAACTTAAAAAAAAAAAAAAATCTGAGACTATCTACTATTTGCTTTTTGATATGAGCAAAATAATAATTATCATTTTGGTTCACAATTTCTCCAATCTGGGGATTTGTATAAAACAGAAGTTAAAAACATTGAAAAGTAGTAAGAGAACACAGCACTTGGCAGCACTTGAATTTCTGCACTTCTATGTAGATTCTTCATTTGTGAAAAATTCTGGATTTTTGACTATTCACCTGCACCTGCAGCAGGGGAAAAAAAAAAAAAGAAGGAAATTCAGAGAAAAATTACTTGAGGACTTTGTTGCAGAGAAGAAAAGCAGCAGATGTGATGGTGAGAAAAGCTGTGTTCTGGTGACAATTCAAGCTTCCCCATCATCCCTCCCAATTCCCTGGTTCCTCTGTTCACACACTCCTGGGATTCATTTCCTGTGGCTCAACAGACCCCTAATCCCAGTGCTGATTTCATGGCCAGGGGGTGTTTAATGGGTAGTCCTGATCCCTGTTGACAACAACCTAACTTTATACCGCTTGTCAGAATTGGGAGCACTGAGGAGGGTGCAGAGCACCATGTGCTGCCAGGCAGGAGCTCTGTGAGATTGGCTTTGTGTCACCAGGGATCACATTCCTGCAGAGCTGTCACTGGGATCACATCCCTGTGGAGCTGTCCTTGGAGCAGAGCTCGTGCCTGGTGCCACAGAAGATGCAGCTGGGCATGGAGAGGCCATAAATGTTGTGGCACAGGTGAAGTTCACAGGGATAATGCACCAACAGATAGAGCTGGAAAATGGAAAAGCTTTTGACACCACGCTCTCTGCCCCCACCCTTCTTCAGGGCTATAAATGTTATTGGCTCTTTACAGCCGTACAAACAACCAGTTCTGGCTGTGAGGCTGTAAAGGATCCTCCCTGCAGGAATTAAAGTCAAGGTGGAAAAATGAATGCCAAGCCACGCCATCCACCAGAGCAGGCAATGAGGCTTTGATCGCTTGGGGAAGGAGCTGGAGTGGACTCCCTATATTTTAAAGACTTGAAACATCACCAGCACTGCTCCCACCTGGGACACAGCCTCTCACTCCTTCCAGCCTGGCTCCAGACAGACCCACCAGTGGGACACAAGTATAGAATGAGTGGAATTGTTAAGGTTGGAAAAGACCTCCAGGATCATCAGTTCCAACCTTTGAATAAACCACATCCCAACATGCCCAGTCTGCTTGCTTTTTGAGCACCTTCAGGGATAGGGACTCCACTCCATTTCCAGGGCTTGACAACCTTTTCTATGAAGAAATTTTCCATAATGCCCAATGTGAACCTGCCCCTGGCACAGCTTGAGGCTGTTTCCTTTTGTTCTGTTGTTTCCTGGGAGCAGAGCCCAACCCCCGTGGTTGTGCCCTCCTGCCAGGGAGTTGTGCAGAGCCACAAGGTCCCCCCCGAGCCTCCTTTTCTCCAGGCTGAGCCCCTTTCCCAGCTCCCTCAGCTGCTCCTGGGGCTCCTGACCCTTCCCAGCTCTGTTCCCTTCCCTGGACATGCACTAGCCCCTCAAGGTCTTTCTTGATGTGAGGAGCCCAAAACTGGATACAGGATTTGAGATGCTGCCCCACCAGTGCTGAGTTCAATCTGCCTGAGACTGGTGGGATGGAGGGGTTGGGCCTGTGGAGAACCTCATGGAATTCAGACCAATCCTAGACTCTGTAACTCCTGGGCCTTGGTTTCTTCAAGCAGAACATGAATGGTTTCCACCTGGATCTTGAAAATTTCCATCAGAATTTGTGGGAAAGGAGGTTTTTAACACCACACTTTCTTTGACTATGATGGGAAAAACCAAGACCAATGGGCTTCTTCCCACCATGTTCCCAGGATGGAACACCAAACCATTCCCTTTGAGGACATTTCTATTTTTTCCATAGCTCCAGTCGGCAAATACTATGGATTGGTATAGAAACCCTCATGATGGGAAGAAACTTGAGCAGGTTGATTTTGACACAGTAGAACTTCTTTTGGCATGAAAAATAATCCTTTTTTGAGCAATTTTCTTGTTTAATTTCCAGCAGACAAGGGGTCACAGTGAAGTATCCTTGAGTAGGAGTTGCGTATGAAAAACAAACTCCTGCAGAGGGACGAAAGATGTGAAGTTAATGAACTTACAGTCTCAATCATATAAAACTGAACAAGAGAACAATGTGTTTTCTCAAGCGACAGTTGTGTTGCTGTTCTCAAACGTTATTTTTTATTGCAACTATGCTAACTGGGGTAATAAAAGATATGACTTTGCTCCCCATATTTTGCCCAGTTGATTTTTTGCAGATGCTAAATCCTGTTTTGTGTCCTCAGTCGATGCAGAATTACCCGGAGTTACCCCCAACTGCAAGCATAAATCTGTTAGAAATGGTTCATAGTAACACACAGGCTTAGCTACCACAGCACAGGGAAAATGTTTTTAAAAATGGTAGAGACTCATTCCCATAGAATGAAAATGCTTGGTCTCCTTGTTCCATTTACATCTTACACTGCTATGTTGATGCTGGTATTTTTGATACATTTTGTAGGATGTACTGAAGGGATTTTTAATATACTCAGATGTTGAATAGTGCTAAATTGTTCACTTTTTTTTTTTATTTACCTAAACCTTTGGACATTATTAAAAAAAACCTTCATGATATTTCTGAGGCAAATGCCAGAAATTCAAAATTCCATAAATGCATTTTCAATTGACGGTGAAAAGCCAGAGCAGCGATTTGAGACTTCCACAGCGTCTGACCCTTCTTCTCTGATGTGACAATGGGAATTGCCTGTGATTTCCTATAAGGGCATTCCTGGTAGATCCGTTTGCTGCTCTGCCCAAAAGCAAACACGAGCCCTTTCCTCCATTTCTTCCAAATTACTGCATCCCAGCAATTGGTTGTGGGTCCTTTGTGTAAAGAGAAGAGAAACCAGCTGGTTAAATCCCAGAATCCCCAAATGGTTTGGGTTGAAAGAGACATTGAAGGGCATCAGTCCCACCCCCTGCCATGGGTAGGGACACCATCCCAGGTTGCTCCAAGCCCTGTCCAGCCTGTCCTCAAGGGTGAGGATGTGCATCCAAATTTGTTGACGGGGGTGTGAACCCCCTCCTGTCTCTGCCCCATCCCTGTCAGGCAGCACAGCTGGGCAAATTAAACAGAGTTAAATGAGCAGCTTGCAAAGAAAATCTCTATGTGTATTTTTCTTTATTTTACACCCTCACCAGAGGTTCCAGGTCTACAGCTGATGACACAGAGTTAAGAAGTAAAAACTTTTTAACTGGGTTTTGACCTTTATGAGGAAAAAAGATGGTTACATTGGGGGGTGGTGGGGCAGGGGGTGACATCCTTTGTAGGGAAACACATGGTAAAGCTGGCAGCAAAATATTGCTCTCCAGGTGAATTATTAATGTTGACATAGGAATTCCTTGGGAATCGGTTATTACTGAAATAAATCCTGCCTCTCCCCCCACCTCATAGCTCTCAGAAAGGGGTTTAGGCCAAGGGCAGCAATCTTTGGGGCTCCAGGGCAAACAAGCTTAGAGGTTACAAGAGAATTTCTCCTTTCATTAACTCCCAACTCCAAAACCTCTGGCTTTGCTGCTGGAGTCCAGCCACTCTCTGCCTTTGTGAGTCATGGCTGGTGACAGGAGATCAGAGGGGTCACGCTGGGCTGTGCAGCACTGACACCCCACGGCTGCAGCAGGGGATGGATGCATGTGCCCAAGCCTCCTGTACCAGGCTTTGGAGAAAAACAGCACTGTCCACAGAGTGCCACTGACTAAAGCCAAATGAATATTTCCATCTGCAGCTTTGTCATCATCTACATCTCCCTGGGGACAGGGGAGTTTCTCCTTTCACTGCCAGGGAGGTAATTTGGGGAAAAATTCCCTTTTATCCCCCACTGTATCTTCCTCATTTATGCAATGGAGCTCAGTCTGCTCAGATGTTCCCTGGAGCCCTGAGGGTTGTACTTCTGGAAGGAGCACACTTTCACTCAGGGATGATTTTTTTTGGTTGTTCATTACTTTGGGTGAGCATTATTTTCTTACAAGGTTCCTTTTGCCTTCTCCTTACATACAGAGTTGCTTTCTGAATGTTGCTGGTAGATTTGTCTGGAGTGGTACAGGACCAGAAAGGGGCAAATCCTGTCCCAGTGGGAGAATGTGCCTCCCTTCTACATCTCTCCCTAACTTTGGGATGCCCAGTGCCAAGGACTCTGGATAGAACCACTCCGGGCTTTTGCCTTTGCAGGCACTACCACCTAGTGCAGTGCACTGGAACTTCATGTTTTCCCTTTGGATTTTATCCTGCAATTGCAATTGATTGGCGGAGCTGGTGAAATAAATGGTGCTTAATGAATTAGCCACTGCTCCGAGGTATTTGTTTTTCTTAACCACTGCAAGCAGTTCTCTAAGGGGGCACGATTTCCACAGCCAGGCAATGAGTTCATTGTCTCCAAAAGGGAATTTGCTAAGTGACCACTGTCTGCTCTTAAAGGAGAGACCTGGGTTTGGATTTTGATGTTGACTCAGTCCCTGTCTAGGCAGGCAGGATAAAACCACAGAATCCTGGACTGGTTTGAGTGCAAAGGGACCATAAAGCCCATCCAGTGCCACCCCTGCCATGGGCAAGGGAGGACACTTTCCACTGTACCAGGTTGCTTCCCATCCAACCTGGCCTTGGACACTTCCAGGGATGGGACAGGCACAATTTCTCTGAGAAACCTGTTCCAGTGTCTCAGCACACTCACAGGGAAGAATTTCTTCCTTATATCTACTCTAAACCATGGGTAGCCATAAGTAAGAGCAAGGGGAAGGGAAAACCCCCCCTCCTGGTAATTTTGTGTGTGAACATCACACAAGTGAGTCAAGGCTGTGGATGTTTCCCAAGTGACCTGGTGAACTGAGCAGAGCCTTCACATGGACAGCCTTCTCCTCTGATGCTTCCCTGCCTGTCTACCCTTCAAAGCTCTCCATGCTTCAGTCTGGCTCATTTTTCATGTGCTCCAAAGGGATGCAGCACTGGCCTGGTGTGCAGGAGGTCTCTGCCCCTCAGGCAGCACCGACTCCTGCTCCCAGAGCCCCCCTGCTGGATCACGTGTAGAAAGTGGAAGGTGCGAACGGAGAGGTCCCTTGGCTTTTCTATACCTGAGAAGTGTCTCAGAGTTTGTCTGGATCATGCCGTGATTTTCACAACCTGCTTTTCTTTCCAGGGTACTGGCATTTCTCCCAAAAACAGAGAAAGAGGGAGCAATGTGACTGCTATCTCCAGGTGAGGTAGCTTTACATTTTTGGTTGCCTTGAGATACTTCTCCAATACTGGTTTCGAACAGAGGCTGATTTTCCCAAATATGAAGACATATATGAAGACAATTCTGGACTTTGTGGAGATTTGCTTGCTAGGGCATCATGTGAAGCCATGGCATGTGCCCCGATTTGTCCCCAAGCCCGGGCATCCTGTTTATGGTCACAACCTGAGCAAAGAACCACAGATCCATTTCAGTTGGAAACGACCTTTAAGATCATCAGGTCCAACAGCCTGCCATGTTTTGTGGGAATGAACAATGAGCAGAGAGCTCCAGGTGGTGGTAGTGCAGGTCCTCAGCTACCTGTGCCCTCTCCATCCCCACCACTCGCTCACAGTCAAGCCGAAGTTTGAAGCAGTGGAAATAACATTACATTTTTCCAAGCAGAGCTGATTTAATGAAAAATGCATTGTCTTTCCACAGCTTCAGTGAAAATATATTGGTTTCTGCCAAATTAAATTAGAAGTCATCTATTCTCAGAACCTGTGAGGAACTGGCACGAGAGGGGAGTGGATATAAGAGACTTCAAATCTCTTGCAGAGACTGAATTAACTGACTGCAATCCTTTGCCTGTTTCCTCCTGTTAAACATGCACTGCAAAATAATAATATGAAAACATTAAAATATTAATTTATTCACAAGTTGAGCTCAGGACATACCAGTTTTCTTTGCACTTGTTTGACAGGCATAGTTTTGTATTAAATGGTGAACCAAATAATTATGAGTAAAACTATTACCCACCTTAAAAACAGGGGTAATTGTAGGTGAAACAGGAACTTGTATTCAAAAAAAAAAAAAAAAAAAAAAATTTTGTTTAATTTAAAGAGACTTNAAGTTTGTTTAATTTAAAAGGCCTTAAAATTCTGTGTTTTTCTGGTTTTCCCAATATCGTACCATGGCAGTTTCTGAGCTGAAAGCACTGCAATGAGAAATCAAGACGCTTCATTCTGCAAGTGTCAAGACAAAAATTCTTTACTTTCCCCATTTTTCTTCCTATTTTCTTTTGAGCTGAATTCATCAAATCGTCATCAATCTTTGGGGCTGTCAAAAAGGACTCAGTGTCTCTTTTTAACCCCTTTCAAACTTTAAAAAGATGAATAAACCCCCATTTGCTAAAAGGTGGTTGAGTTGATCAAAGACTTGTATCATTCTGTTGGCATTGGCTTTGCTACCAGAGAGCCCCAAATACATCTTTCTGCAAAATAAATGGGCTTGAATTAACTCAGTTTGGATGATCTTGAACTGCAGTGAAGTCTCCTTGTGGTTTACCCTCTGACACTAAATTAACCTTCCCCTGTGCAAGGCATTTATATTCTGGAGTAAATGCACTCTCACACAAAGCTATTCTGTAATTACATGAAATTGTATTTGGTCTCAGCATAACAAGAGCAAGTGTGGAGAGCACAGGGTAGGCAGAGGATGAACAGCTCGAGCATCCCCTGCTGCCTGCAGGGACAGGCTCCCTGTGCTCACCTGTGCTGGTTTCTGAACTTGGTATTTGTGCAGTGATAAGCAATCCCGGAATGAACAGTGACAAAAACGTGACTGCCAAAAGTTGCGGTTTGCACCTTGGGAATCCCAGTGAAATCCTCATCAGGATCTCTGATCTCTGGTCTCTGCAGGAGGACAGTATTTTAACAGAGGGGACATGCATCATTATCAAAGAGGTTTGCACATTCTCTGACTTTGCTTTCAAGTGGTTTCATGTCCATTCCTCTTAAACTGTTTGGAAACTGGAGAGAGAATGAAACTAGAGGATGTTTTCAGAGCCTGGAAACATTCAAGGATGGATTCAACTGGGCTTGGAACAGCCTGGTCCAGTGGGAGGTGGCCCTGCCCATGGCAGGGACTGGAACTGGATGATCTGTAAGGTCTCTTCCAATCCAAACTATTTCATGATTCAAAGAATGTAAACAGGAATGTGCCATCAGACAGCTCATCCTGAGAGCAGATCCCACTGCTTGAACCAGACTAGTTTGGTAATACTTGGGCAGGGAACGGAACATAGAAATGCTTCACTTTCCTAAATACCTGAGTTCCACCACTACAGAGCAGCTTCCTGTGGAAGGTTGGCCAGAAAACCGATGGCATGCTGAAAGTGACTCCCCCAGGGCCTGGGGCCCTCCCATATCCCAGCCCTGGGTGCTGTGAATGATGAGTAAATGTCCATGACTGAGCTCTGGCACAGGCTGGGTTGCACTGCTGAGCCTGGCAGAGACTGGGCTGCATTGCTCTGCCTGCTTTTGATTTACAAGAATCGGAGCTGCATCTATCCTGCACCTCTCAACAGTTCCCCTGAAAGGAGGAAACAAAGCAGCTTTTGGCAAGGTTTGCTCAAACAAATCACAATTTTCTCTTTAAGGGCTTTTACCACTTGCAAATTTGTGCTTCTTGTATTCACAGCTCCTTCCTGGCCAGACGCTGGCACATGAGGGTGACCCACAGAAGAAATTATAATTGCAAGGGCACGATGCTGAAGGGTTGGAGAGATGCCACCATGGGAAATGCTTTCAGGAAGATGCTTTCAGAAAGATGTTTTCAGTAGATGCTTTCAGGAGATGGTTTCAGGAAGATGTTATCAGTAGATGCTTTCAGAATGATGCTTTTGGGACATGCCTTCAAGAAGGTGCTTTCAGAAGATGGTTTCAGGAGAGGCTTTCAGGAAATGCCTTTGGGGATGATTTCAGTAAGACCTTTTTGGTAGATGCATTCAGGAAGATTCTTTCAGAAGATGTTTCAGCTCCACCATCTCTGCTGTTTTCTCTAGCTCAGCTACAGCAACTGCACTGGGGATCCTTTCTCACTTGTTGGGCTTTGCTCTGTTCAGAATCCAGACTGGTTTGGGTGGGAAGGGACACTAAAGACTACCCAGTCCAATCCCCTGCCATGGGCAGGGACACCTTCCACTATCCCAGGTTACTCCAAGCCCCATCCAACCTGGCCTTGGATGGTTCCAGGAATGGGGCAGCCACAGCTGCTCTGGGCACCCTGTGCCAGGGCCTCCCCACCCTCACAGGGAACAATTCCTTCCTAATCATCCTCTCAGCACTGCCTCAGTGAGACCTTTCCTGGCCACTTTGTAAGAGTCCAGATCCTTGAAATGCTCTTCCATTCTTAGTAGCTGCAGCTCTGGCAATAACTGCTGTCACACCTGGCTTCTAAGTGCAGATGAGCGACGGCCAATTTTCAGCTGGTTGAGAATTTTCATCTGAAGTTCCCTACCTTCCCTGGAGAGCTCACCACCCTGAGCAGCAGCTGGGATCTGAGTCCCAGCTCATTTTTGGCTAGCAGCAAACCTCCATCACATTCTGCCTGGCTAGAAACATGACCAGACACAGAACTACAGCAGGGAAACAGGCAGTGCTTGCTTTGTTCTTTCATTAGAAGTTGATTTGGTACTGTATTTAAACATGAATTACTGAGAAGTAAAAGACAGGGTTCTGCTTCTCGCTGGCTGTTATTAAAACTCTAAATCAGGCTGCCTACAGAGCCCTCCCTGCTACCTTTGCAAAATGAAACAGGGAATTGGCCCCTTCTGTCTTTGAGGGAGGGTGCAAGCACTCTCAGTGATCCTAATAAAGCACCTAGATTTTCCTGAACCTGCCAGTTTGCAATGTTGTAAATCACCTACAGGGTTGTGGAGGAGAAAGACTTGAGAGACTTGTTCTTCCTAAATGGTCTGTAACTCAGACCAGCAGCTGCTCAGATCTCGTTCAGCTGTAAATTCAGAGATGGATTTCATAGGAGTGGAGATTCATACCACAAAATCCCACATCCTGCCTAAAACTCCAACCCAGAAACATCCCCCTTTCTGGGGCGTGTCTGGAAGGACTGTAAGGAACATTGTGGGAATCCTGGTTTAACCCTAGCTGCAACTCAACCTCACACATCCTGATGGGATGAGAGAAGAGCATCTGAAGGGTAGAAGTGAGAAAACTTGGGCTGAGGTAAACATTTTAATAAGTAAAGCAAAAACTGTGTGTGCAAGCAAGGCAAACCAAGGAGTCAATTCACCTCCCCCCATCACAGGCAGGTCTCAGCCATCCCAGGGAAACAGGGCCTCATCACTGGCATGGTGACTTTAGAAGACAAAAGCCATCACTCAGAGTATTCGCTCTCTTCCTTCTTCCCCCAGTCTGAAAAATCCCTGGGATCAGCTGGGATTAGCTGGGATTCTGGCTGTGCCTCTCACAGCTTCTTGGGCACCCCAAGCCTCCCTTCTTGTGGGGGGAGGAGCAGAAAAGGCCCAACTCTGTCAGCCCTGCCCAGCAAAAGCAAAACATCCTTGGATTATCTCCAGCACAAATCCCAACCACAGCCCCAGACAAGTTACTGTGAAGGAAATGAATTCTCTCCCACCCACACCCAGCACATAGTGGGATGGGGACATTAATCTATTATATTTAGGCTGATATATCTGAGTTTCTGTTTAAAAATACTAAAAAAAGAAAATCCAAAGTTTTGGGCTTGTTTGGATTTTTTGTTGTTATTACACAAGGTTTAGGTTCTTTCAATTTTATTTTCCAGGCAGCCTTTTCCTGCCCTGATATCACTGACCAGCTTCACCACAAAAAGCTCTGACTGACCTGAAAATGCATTTCCACTGCTCAGATAATTGATCTTCAATGCTGTCTGCCAAGTGAGAGCACTGAGTCACACCCATACCCACCAGCCTGGTCACAGCCTCCCCCAGCCAGGCCAGCAAAGCTCTCACCCACAGAGAGGACTCAGCAGAGAGCTTTTCTTGTACGATGGGAAAACAGAACCTTCCTTCATCTTCTGGAATGAACTTTCTGCCCTTCTATAGAGAGGAGACCGGCAAAGACACCATGGTAGAGGACTGGTGATGCATTTCATGCCATCAGAGGGTCACAGACTGGTTTGGGTTGGGAGGGACCCCAAAGCAATCAGCTTACACCTGAAAGATATCTGCTAAAACCAGATTGGGAGGGACCTTAAAGCCCGTCCAGTGCCACCCCTACCATGGCCAGGGATACCTTCCACTAGCCCAGGGTGCTCAAACTCCGTCCAGCCTGGCCTTGGACACTGCCAGAGATCCAGAGGCAACCACAGCTGCTCTGGGCACCCTGTGCCAAGGCCTCACCTTCCTCACAGGGAAATATTCATAGATAGAAATGGACTTGGATAAAAGATCTATTGAGCCCAATTTGCAATTTTTTTCCTCCGAAAGCAGGCAAAATTATTCTTTAGCTTTTCTGGGCCTTTTCTCTCACCCATCACCTCAGATATCCTCTCAGAGAACATGTGATGAGGAAAGGGCTCAGGAAAGGACCCTCTTCTGTCACATCTTACACAAGCTGAAGGGACCTGTTAAGTTGGGGCAGCTCCATGGAGCAAAATGCCTGAGCTGCTCAGCTCTGCCAAGAGTCAGTCATTACTGCACTGACTTAAATCACATCCAAAAGGAACACAGAAATTTCATATCTTCTACCCCCTTGGAAAGGGCAAGGATTTAAGATGAGGTTCATTCTCTCAGTGCAGGAACAGCTTCTCTGGAGTGGATAGAATCCAGCTGAGAGTAAATACCATAATCTGGTCGAGTTCCTGTCCCTGCTGCTTCTCAGCCCATTGAATAACCATGAACTAACTCACCTAACATTCCCAAGGGGTGAAAGTATTAGGCCCATCCAGCACACTGGGGAGCACAAATTAAATTATACGTTCCAGCCAAAAGCATCTTGTGTGGCCTCCAGCAAACTTCACCCCTTATCCATGACTTTGATTTCCACAGAGTTCTAAAGATGCCACAGGACACATCTCCAGTGTATCAATCTGTCCCCACAGCAAACAGTCCTTTCCGTCAACTCACTTCATATTTCTGCCTTTGGGAGGTCCACCTGCAGAGCTGCTCCAGCCCTGGGGTCCCCAGCACAGGAAAGACCTGGAGCTGCTGGAGCCAGTCCAGAGGAGGCCACAGAGATGTTCTGAGGGCTGGAGCCAGGCTGGGAGAGCTGGGGGTGTTCATCTGGAGAAGAGAAGCTCCAGGGAGAGCACAGAGCCCCTTCCAGGGCCTAAAGGGGCCCCAGGAGAGCTGGAGAGGGAACGGAGACAAGGGATGGAGGGACAGGACACAGGGAATGGCTTCCCTCTGCCAGAGGGCAGGGATGAATGGCTCTGAGGGTGGGAAGACCCTGGGACAGGGTTTCCAGAGAAGCTGAGGCTGCCCCTGGATCCCTGACAGTGTCTGAGGCCAGGTTAGATAGGGTTTAGACCAACGTGGGATAGTGGAAGCTGGGATTTGCTCCCAATACAAATGCAAACAGAAGTTTTTTTACCCACTGGCCCTGCACAGACCCCCCAACAACCCCACCCTGGGCACCCCTGGCAGCGCTGTCCAAACCCTCCTGGAGCTCTGGCAGCCTCGGGCTGGGACCATTCCCTGGGGAGCCTGGGCAGTGCCAGCACCCTCTGGGGAAGAACCCTTCCCTGAGATCCATCCCATACCCCCTGACACAGCTCCAGCCATTCCCTGGGCCCTGCCCCTGTCTCAGGGAGCAGAGATTGGAAATGCCCCTGAGGAGGAGCTGCAGCCCCTGCTGAGCTCTGCCCTCAGCCTCCTCTGCTCCAGCTGAACAGGCCAAGTGCCCTCAGCTGCTCCTCGTGTGGCCCCTCCAGACCCTTCCCATCCTTGTGTTCCTCCTTTGGACACACTCCAACACCTTTAGATCTTTGGCACAGAGAGATCCCTCCTTGGAATCCCCAAGGACATCTGTCCCATGTCACTTCCCTGCTCTGCTCTTTTGGCACCAGGATTGCAATTAGCTTTGAGATATTTTTTCTTGTTTTCCCAGTTCAGCCACTTGAGGAAGGACAATCAGGGTTACCATGGCAATGGAAGGATGACTTCTTAATTTGTGGGACTCTTTCTCTAATTATTCTGAGAATTGTAATCCCATGAAAACTGCCTCCTTTGGAGAAATTCAGTTAAGAGCTGCACAGGTACTGAAGGAGAAGTTAAAAAGAAAGGAAAGCTAATGATGGTTTTTTGGGCAAAAGAATGAAAAAAAATTGGTGAATTTTCCATGCTTGTTTCGTGTGCCAACAAGAACAAATGTCTGGTGTTACCCAGAAACAAGGGCCTGGAATGGGTCCTAAACTTGAATTATTCATGAGTAGTTCAAGGTGTTTTTACAGACTTTCTGAGGAACAAGAGTATCAGGCAGAACTAACACATATAACTGAAAATAAAGCCGTGTAAAACTTAGTGGAGAGCAAGTAGGACTTCAAGGTCTATTTAAAAGGAGAGGCACCAGAGAAAATATAATTTTTTAGTACATTTTTTCATCCCCAAATCTCAAAACTCAAGACACAGGACAGAAGCAGCACTGCTTTAATTTCGTATAGGATGAAGAGACACCACGGCTTGCTCAGGGTGGGCAGTGAAGGACATGCAAAAGAGGAAAGAGCCAAAGTCCCTGGGATGTCCCAGCTGGCTTTGGAGCTGAGCAGGTGCAACACGAGTCACTTCTGACTGGAACACCTTGGAACCCCGATGGACACAGCCCCAGAGAGAGGCCTGGTAAAGCTGGTTTTGCAGAGAAGCTGGGAATGTCAGAGGGAGCAGGGCAGGCTCTGAGTGCTGAGAAACATCTCTAAAAATGCAGTATTCCCTCGCTGGGGCCCAGAGCCTCCAGGGGAGTATTAATGTGCATTAATATTTCTGCAGGAGGAGGAGGGGGAGGAGGAAGGCACCTGGAGCATCCTCTCTGCTGCTGGGGGAGAAATCTTCCCCCCTGTCTTGGTTTGAAAGACAGGTATCTGCTAGGGAGGGCAAGACCTCCCTTTGGAATGGAGAATTCAAACCCCCTCCCTTCGAATTATTAAAACTTTGATATTAAGTCGGCTCTCAGGCAAGGATATGGGGATAGGAATAACAGCTCTTTACTAGTATGTACAACAAGGCAAACAAACAACAACAACTACACATTAATAATAAACAAAACCAGGAACCTCGAGGGGCTTTTGTTTCACAAAGCCCGGGGCAGTCTGGTCTCAGTGCAGGGCTCCGAGAGCGCCAAGCTGGAACGGTAGAAAAATCCCGGGCTGGTGTGTGGGATGTACCAAAGCTCCACGGTGGTAGCTGGAAGGGCAGGGATGTCCTGGCAGGGCAGGTGGTAGCTGGAAGGGCANGAAAATCATTCTTCCACTGGAAAATGCTGGTTCAGCTCTCCGCCATATGATTTTTTCATCATCACCTTTCTTTGGAGGGAAATGGGCATGGAAATGGAGCATTTAATTGTCTTACTTTCCAGCAGCTTTGCTGCCCAGAGCAGCTGTGGCTACCCCTGGATCTCTGCAAGTGTCCAAGGCCAGGTTGGATGGGACTTGGAGCCACCTGGGACAGTGGAAGGTGTCCTTGCCCATGGCAGGGAGTGGGACTGGATGATTAAGGTCCCTTTCAACCCAAACCAGTCTAGGATTCTATGACTTTAGAAGGCATTTCATGAAGCCATTTGAATATTTTTTGTTTTCTTTCAAGGACACTTCCTTTCCTTTTCAATTGCTTTCACTGGTTCCATTTTATACCCTATTATAAAGCCAAGCACAATATTAAATGCCTTGCAATCTAATGAAAAATTTCAGTTTTCTCTATATATTAAAAAGCTGTTTAACTGAGCCAAAGATACTTTGGAAGTGATCAGATTTAATTTTAGGGGAAATATCAACATTCAACATTATGTTCCTGTTTGGAAAGGTGGACTCCTTTAAGCAGCTGAGCTGTCTCTGCTCAGGGGAGCTCTGTGTCCCCACTTTGAAGACACTGGCAATAAAAATTTAAGTGACAAGAGAATCCACAAATATTGGGGAAAGTCTGAGGAATGGAGGGAGAGTTACAGATCACAACTAACTTAACCAAAGTCCTTCCTTCAGGAGTCGTTGTTGGCCCAGTGCTCCCTGACTTCCCTTCCAAATGTCTGTTCCTTCTGCCTTCAAAGCCCATGGCAAAAGCAACATCCTGTGAAACTGAAATCCTGTGAAACTGTGGGACATTGATGGGACATTTCCCTGGTGCTCAAGGCAACCACAGAATGATCTGCAGCTGGGCCAGGGAAGGATCTGGAGCAGCTGAGGGAGCTGGGAAAGGGCTCAGCCTGGAGAAAAGGAGGCTCTGGGGGGACCTTGTGGCTCTGCACAACTCCCTGACAGGAGGGGACAGCCAGGGGGGTCAGGCTCTGCTCCCAGGGAAAAGGGACAGGAGGAGAGGGAACGGCCTCAGGCTGGGCCAGGGGACGTTTGGATTGGATATTAGGGAACACTTCTTCATGGAAAGGGGTGTCCAGCCCTGTCACAGCTCCCCAGGGCAGTGGTGGAGTCCCCATCCCTGGAGGGGTTTAAAAGATGTGTGTATGTGGCACTTGGGGACATGGTCAATGGTGGCGTTGGCAGTGCTGGGTCAACTCAGCTGGACTCAGCATCCTCAGAGGACCTTTCCAACCTTAATGATTGTGTGATTGTCAGACAAACCTCTTCCCTGGACTTCAGCCATGATTGCTTTTTTTTTCTTTCTTTCTTTCTTTTTTTTTTTTTTAATCCTTTTTCTCTTCAAGCCCAGAGGCAAACATAAAAAAAAAATGAACTGGCAGAAAACACAGTGATTTCCAAGGTTAAGGAGAGGGCTCTGGTCCAGGGCAGTGGGGATCATCTACTGAGCCACATGGGGGATCAAAGCACCTCATTTTCTCTGTAAAACATCCCACTGCTATGTCTGTGAGGTCAGTCCTGCCTTTCTCATTGCAAACCCTTTACCTGGGCTGTGCTTCCAGGACGGCTCAGGTGGGGCTGTGGAAGCAGAGGGGCTCACACAAGTCGAGACTTTTTCATCCCTTTTTCTTCCTTGAGTAGGGCCCTTTCCCGGTGTTTCGGAGTGGGATCTCGAGCACTGCAGCAAGCGCTAGAGACACAAGAGGGCAGGCACAGGCTGTGCAAAGGAGAGAGGGCTCTGCGCAGCCTGTGCCAGCCAGCCGGGCCCTCTCCACTTCCCTCCATCTCTGCAAAGGGGTGAAAAAGGGGATTTTTCTCAGGGATATGTCTTCTGGCCCTGCCTGGCTTGTCTGCTGAAGTGGATTTGGAGCAGCACACGTTCTGTGAGGAACATCCAGGGCCTGAGACTGGGCTGTGAGCTCCCCTAGCAGCTCCTCCACCTGCCGGGGATGCTCCACATTCCTGGGGCTTTCCCTTGTGCAGGTGTCCTTAGCTGGGCTCTGTCACCTCAGGGCGTTTATGGGACCAGCCAGGCGGCCTTGTCCTCCCCCTGCATGTCCCCTTAGAGGGGTTGTTCACAGGAGTGGCCAGAGGGGCCATCAGCCCTTACCAGCCCTTGCATCCCATGTCCCTCACCCTTGCCGGTGTTACCCCACAGCACATCCCCAGCCACTGCTTGCTCGGCTCCCAGGACATCGCGGCTGATGGCAGCTCTTGGGCACAGCCTGAGCCACCAGCCCTCACCAGAGCGTGGCAGTGCCCAGAGAAGCTGTGGCTGCCCCATCCCTGAGAATGTCCAAGGCCAGGTTGGACAGGGCTTGGAGCACCTTGGGCTAGTGAAGGTGCCCCTGCCCATGGCAGGGAGTGGGATGAGATGATCCCTTCCAACCCAAACCATTCCATGATTCTGTGATTTGTCTCCTGGTTTGTGCCCATCCCCAGGGCAGCGGAGCAGAGCCAGTGCCAGGCAGCTCTGCTGGGCATGGGGCTGTTCCCTCCAGGCTGCAGCCAAAGCTCCCTGCACAGTTCAACGATGAAAGGCAGCAGATGGTTTATGGTGTGAATTACAGCAAACGCGATTGCAAAGGCAGCACACACGGGGAACAAATGGAAGCATTAACGGGGAACTAATGAAAGCATTGACACACCTCGGGCCAGTGCAGGTGGGGAAGGGAGGTTTTTGCAGATGGGCTGGGAATGGGTAGGAAAGGGAGCCCATTCCGGCCAGGAAGTTTTTAGAGGGGAAGGGTCTTATCCCTGACCATGCAGGGCAGGTGATCACAAGGGGGGTCAGGCAGTGAGGTCTGGAGCCAGGAGCCAGGCTGCTGTGGCCACTCTGTCCTCAGCTGCTTTAATTCTGGGCCATAGCTTGTTTGGGTGTGCTCAGCTCTGCCTTTTTCACTCTCCTGGAAAGGGCACCACAAGGTGCAGGAGGTTTGTGCATCTCTCCTTGTCTTAATTTCTGTGTAATGCAGGAGGAGCATAGCTCTGTTTGGCCACCAATGGACTGTATTGAGAGCCTGGCTTCACTCACAGGCACAGATGCAGGAGGAGGGACCATATTTTACATTTCAGGGTTGATGTGGATTTGTACAAGAGGAAATCAGATTCTGGAGGCAGCTCCTGCTCCCTCTGCACCCCAGCCATCCATGACAACACAGTGCTGAAGCCTTCTGGCTATGGAAGGAGGGTTCAGCTTCAGGGCAGCAACTTGGTATGCTGAAAAGTTCTCCTGGGAAATCCAGCTCAGGGCTTCCAAGTCCGTTGTCTTCTCTTTGCCTCAGATTCCCTGATGTAAAATGGAGAAAGTAGTGTAGTGGCAGGGCTGGTATGGGTAACTCAGACGGAGAGACATTCCCATAGGAACATGTGTGCTGGGGGATGTCAGAGCTGGGCTTGCCTTTGGCTGCCAAGGCCAAATGTAGAGACAGCAAAGCTGAAAATTTCTTATCTCTGGGTGAAAATCATCAGAGGGAGGACAGGGTGGCTCGTGGCCTGGGAACAGGAGTCTTGGGGGTCCATCAGTGAAGTCAAGCACCTGAAAGGCTAAGGGGCCAAATGGTGCAAATGGTCTGTTGTCATGGTAACAGCATTCAGGGTTATAAATCCAGAAACTGGGCTCATTTTATCCCATATAATCTTTAACGGTGCCTAAGGGTCACGAGGCATTGCCTTGCAGACTGTGACAGGCCCTGCCTGTGCTTCAACCCTCTGCTCCCATCTCATCCCAGCTGGGAAAGTCATGTTCTGGGTTCTTCCATGCTCTGGGACCCTCACCTGCTGTAGGGCTGGGTGCTGGACAGAGACAGAAATGCTGGGTTTTAATTCTGGATCTGAGGAAAAGCAAGTCAAGCCCATGCTGTTCATGGAGCTGATATGAAAGGGAGTTACTCTGGCCTTGCTCAGACCTGGCACCTCACACCTCTGGTATGGATCTCCCTCGTTCCCACTCCTGCAGTTGCACCACAGATGCTCTCCTTTTCCGAGGCATCGTCACAGGATCTGCAGCATCTCCTGGGTAGAAAGCCCAGTTTTCCTCCCCTCTAGCCCCTCCTCCTTCCCAACCTCCCGGCTGAATGCACATCTGGAAGCACCTTCCCCAAACATCCGTCACAGCTGCCTCCCAGCGGCAAACAGAATATCTGGAGATGCTGCTGGTTCAGAGTCTTCTGAGCCTCGGGGGGGCTGAGCTGGGGGGCTCAGGAGCTGCTGGGCACAGCCCCCCTGGCCCCGCCGAGGCACAGCCATGTCCAGACTCAGCCCAGGCTGGAGCTGGGGGTCTCGGGGTGCAGCTCCCTCTCCCTGCCCTGTCCCGGGGCTCCGGATCCATGTGTGACTCGGCTCCCAGCGCTTCTCCCTGAAAGTCCTGTAGGGAAGGAAAGCTCTGAGACAGACAGGAGAGATGCTGCAGCCCCTCTGCTGCCGCTCCCCGGGTCTTGCCCTGACTGGGTTTTGCTCGGAGCTGCAGTGTGGAGAAGCGGGTTCATGCCACTGCTTTCTAATCTGCGTGTGTGCATGCATGGAGCTGAGCAGCAATCTCCTCCTTTGCTTTTATTTTTCAGCCTTTCCTTTTATTTTTTTCCCTCCCCCTTTTGCTCTCCTATTTCTCCCGCTGAATTAGCTGCCCATCTTTCCCTTGCAAATCACAGCGACAGCACAGGCTGGGTTTTCAGAGTGGTGTTTTCTGCCCAAAATGGAGAGGTGGGGAGGAGGAGAAATGCCTAAATCCTGCAGTCGCATCCCCGGAGCTCGGGGACCATCCTCTGGTCGGGCTAAAGACATCCGGGAGGCAGCATCCTCGGCTTTCTGCACTAGTTAGCAGCCTGCGAGCTGCCTCCACTTGTTTTAGGCTCTCTTGCTTAATTTCAGCTCCCCTCGGCGGGAGTGTGCCTGTGTGTGTGTGCAGGGGGAGGACTTTATTGCCATTGGCTCAGCTTTCACTGCCCACCCACATCTCTTCCACATCACCTTGGTGTCTCCCTAAATAAAACCAGCCCTCCTTATCGCACCGAGGAAATCAAGAGCGAGAGTTTGAATGGATTTTATATAAATATTTACCCATACGAAGCTACTGCTGAGCTCGTGGGATAAACTCGCAGCAGCTGGTCTCACTCTGCTTCCCTCGCCCACCTCTTAAAAGGGTTTAATTACCTTGGAGGGGAGAAGGGAGAGATCCAGATCCCTGTTCTGCCTTCAGACTGACCCAAAAAGCAGGACCAGGATTTAAATGAACTATGGATCTGAAGGACAGCACCAGCGAGGGCAGCATGGGCAGCCTGCAGCCTTCCAGCATCCAGATTTTTGCCAACACCACCACGCTCCATGGGATCCGTCATGTCTTTGTCTACGGGCCAGTGACCATCCGGCGCCTGCTCTGGACCTTGGCCTTTGTGGGCTCACTGGGTCTTCTCCTGGTGGAGAGCTCAGACAGGGTGGCTTTTTACTTCTCCTACCAACATGTGACCAAAGTGGATGAGGTGGTGGCGAACAGCCTTGTGTTTCCTGCTGTCACCATCTGTAATCTCAACGAGTTCCGCTTCTCCCGGCTCACCACCAATGACCTGTACCATGCTGGGGAGCTCCTGGCTCTGCTGGATGTCAACCTGCAGATCCCCAACCCTCACCTGGCTGACCCTGCTGTCTTAGCCATCCTCCAAGAAAAGGCCAACTTTAAGCAGTATAAACCCAAAGTTTTCAGCATGCAGGAGTTCCTGGCACGGGTTGGCCATGACCTGAAGGATATGATGCTGTACTGCAAGTTCAGAGGCCAGGAGTGCAACCACAAGGACTTCAAAACTGTGAGTATAAGCAGACACTCTGCTTTTCTCTTCTCTGGGCATATGGACCATGGTGTTGCAGGACCAGGACAGCCCTGGAGGTCACTGGCCAAGCTGTGTGGATCTGGTGTGATAAGGCAGTGGCTGCCAGGCTCTGTCATGGCAGAGAAGGAGCAGGAGGAAGCCTGTTGAGCTGAAGTTTCTTTGTTGGAGTCCTAACGGGTTTTGTGGGGCCAGACCTACAAGGGGCTTGTAGCAGGTCCAGCCTTCATCCTGCATAAAGCCCACGGCTCTCAGTGTCTGCTTGGGGTCAGATGGGTGCTGTCAAGCATCACAGGGGGCTGAGGGTCTCTGCCATGGCCAGTGCATGTCAGCTAGCTGAAAGAAGCAGAGAGGGCTGGACAGAGCCAACAAGAAGGGCAGGTGCTCGGGGCTAGTCTGAGCAGTGTCCAGCTGTATTCCTCCAAGTGTTGCAGCTTTCTGGAACTGTGGAAGGGGAAAATTTTCTTCTTATTCCTGGTGTTCATGGCTCATAAATCCTGTTTTGCTACAGAGTGTGGGTAGCAGCTGGGTATCTGTGTGGTGCTGTGTCCTTCCTGTGCTGTGTTAGGTGAAAGGAGGGGAAAGAGAAGGAGAGGAAAAGCAACGGAGAAACCGAGCTCTGATCCCAGTCTGCTCTGAGATGGGAGCAAGTAGAGTGAGCCAGGTACTTGAGCATCCTGAGGGAAGCAGCTGCTGCTGAGTTTCCAGCTTCTGGCTGGCACCCTGATGGCAATGCAGGCTAGCCTGGGTGCTGTGGTGGTAAATGTGTCAGCATAAAACAAAAATTACTAGGAGGTTGTCTGGATGAAGTGATGCCCATGTGTGCTGCTGGGGCAGGTTAGGGGACTGGGCAGGGGGCTGCAGAGGGGGCTGAGCCCCATCCTGGCTGAGCTGGGGGGTGCTGGGGTCTGGGCTAAGTCCCACTGTGCTCTCAGGCTAAGCTGGGCAGTGCCTTGGCTCTGTGATCCTGGAGTCAGGAATGTTACAGGTTTCAAGTGGTTGTTTCTTAGGAGTGCTGCTGCTTGTTCTGCTAATTACAGTGTGTCCTGCAGAGAGCAGGTCCTGGGCCAGATTTGTGATTGCCTGGTTCATCATCAGAATCTTTGTCTGGTTTTGGGAGGAGGGAATATTTGCTTTCTGTGCTGCTTTGGATCTCTGAGCAAATGAGTCCAACTGACTCCAGCTCCAAAGTCATTGCCATCCCCTGGACTGTGCTCTCTTTACACCTCTGAGCAGGAACATAGAATTTTGTGCCTCAGTTATCGCCTGTGCGTGACTTCAATGCTGTGCCCATTTCAAACTGGATATTCAGGCAAACCATTCCCTTGTTTCTGCTCCCTGGGCAGGTCCGAGCAGCGCTTGGGTCATCTGAGTTGTAGGAAGGCGTCAACCAAGTTCCAAGGAGAGGAGTTTGCCAAAGAAAAGCCATGTGTGAGCAAGTCTGGAGAATGGGATAAAAAAAGGAGAAACAGGTGCAAAAGTCCAGGGGACAGAAGAGTTGGAGAGTGAGGTCAGATCCCAGGAGGATGGGCAGACCTCCCTTGACTATAGCAAAGTGTGGGCATCGGGAGGTATTCTGCCTGTGGACTTGCCAAGAATGAAATAAGAGCCAGCCAAAAGCAAAACCCTCAAAGCCAGGGAGCAACCAGCACTTTCAAAGCACCTGCAGGGCTTAAAAAGGGACTTTAAAAAGCAGGTCCTGTTCTCAGGGAAGACAGGAGCTCCTGGAACCCAGCAGGATGTCACCCCTGGATGTCACCCTTTTTTGAGATAATTGCTTCTGAAACAATGATTTTCTAATTTTTTATTTTTTTTTTTAATGGGGGATACTGTAGTTTCCAGAAAGACAAACATTCCCTGTCTGCCAAATAAATACTCTGCTAAAAGAGATCAGGGCAAGCTAGAAAGAGACAGGGTATTATGGACTGACAGCGCTTGTCCTTGTCAAAGTGAGAGATTGAGTGCAATACTTCTGTCCATTCTGAAAAGCAGCTCCTACCTGAGCCAGAAGACATTGTCTCTCGCAGAGTCAGGGCTTCAGCCTCACTGACTCCAGATAATCCCCCAGGTTATGGAAATCCAGGAAGCAGAACTCAATAGGGACACAACAACCCTGTTTTCCTTCCAGATTTTACCTCTTGGAGATAAAAGGTAGGAAAAAGTGTCTTTTTGAAGGATGAGTAGGTGTTTCCACAGGGAGAATGCTGTAAAGGTCTGTGAGCTGCCTCCAGGCTGAATCAGAACCTCATGTCCTGGGTGAATTTTGCATTTAATCACCACCAACCTGTTGCAGCTGCACATGGGCTCAGTGAGAGCACATCCATCCTGCTGCAGCACCCACTGGAGAAGTCTCATCACTGAAGCTTGATTTGTTTCCTGAAGGAAAACGGTGTAAATCCCAGAGCAGTTCTGCAATACGTCAGCAGGGTGAAGAACTACGAGGTTTTTATATACACTCTGCAAATTCTGGCAGCTGAAAGCAGAGGAGGCAGGAGCTTTGCAGCAGAGGGCTGCGCCAAACAGGAACTCTGCAATAAGGTGCTGCTGGAGGGGTCAGTGCTGTGCTGCCTCTGGTCAGCTCTGCCTTCTGGTGCCTGAGGGATTTTGTGTGCAGGGTGTCCTTGAATAAAGCCCACAGTGCTGCTGCTGCATGGAGAGCAGGAGCTGGAATGGCAGCCTCTTGGCACTTTGAAAACACTTGACTTTACCCTCCTTTCTCCTCCACTGCCCTGTTAAAATCCTCTGTCACTGCTTTATTAACTGGATTTGAGCTGTGTTTTTTCCCTACACTTCCTGTTCCTTCTCCCCCTAATACCTCTCAGATAACATTTCCCATATTAGGGTCTGCTCACTGGAGCGAGTCCCCACAGCT
Source organism: Donacobius atricapilla (assembly GCA_013397315.1). NCBI lineage: Eukaryota > Metazoa > Chordata > Aves > Passeriformes > Mimidae > Donacobius > Donacobius atricapilla. The sequence continues at coordinate 91,017 of WBMY01016478.1, forward strand.
TTTCTGCAGAAATACCCCAAAGGGAACAGCTAAGCAGGATGTGCTGATCCTGTGCTGGCACTGCCACGCACAGAACAGCAGAGAAGATAATGCAGAGCTCTGCTGTAGGCAAAGCAAGTGAAGAAGAGAAAATTGGAAGAGCATGCTTTAGAAAAGCCCTTCCCTTGGAGTATTTGGAGGAGGAAAGCCTCATAGCAGCAGCCAAGGAAATCTCCTCCTTGTTTTCTGCATTGCCCACCCCAGGAGGTCCTGGTTGGAACTGACCTTGCAGATGGCATTTTCCTGGAGGAGCTGTGATCCTGCTGCTCCATGTGACATCAAGGTCTTCCATCCCACTGCTGCTGAGCCTGGCAAAGCTTGGGCCCATCAGCCCTCATCACACCAATGTGATGTTCTGGGAGTCCCTGGGGGTGTGTGGAGCAAAGCCTCTTTCCCAGTGCTGGTGCGGCTAGTGGTCCTTCACTGTTCCAGCCTGAGATGGGCTGGGTGGTGGCAGGGGACACTTGCAGGAGCATTTTGTGTGTGGCCTAGCAAATGTGGGGGCAATGGGGAGAAAAACTCTGAAAACCCTTTCAGCCCATGGGACAAACACAGAGTGAGGGATGGGATAGCCTGGGAGTGGATACTGGCAATGTAAGCAGTAGGGGAATGGGATCCCTCAGACACCCCTTGCTGAGAAATGCTCCCCAGCAGCACCGCCCAGCCCAGCACAGCCCTGCCATGGCTCTGGGGGATATTTCAGGTGTCTGTTCTGGCTGTCTGGGGCGGTACTGCGTTCCTCAGTCAGGCTGTTTGCTAAATACAGTGTTGGGCTGTGCTTCCTCACACATCCAGTCATTCCAGCTAACACAAACTTTATCCTTGTGCCCACTCTGCCTCATCAGGTGTCCATTTATTGCCAGTGGCCATAACAATTGAAGGATAGAACTCATTTATTTTCAGTATACATTCTTCTGACCGACAGGGTCCTCATAGTGAAGCATATCTCATGTGAATATTGCTATTTTAAGACACGTGTTTCTGTCAATCTACCTGGCTTCCTCTCTACATATTTTTTCTGCCATTCTTTGTAGCATACCTCTCAGGCCAATATTTAGTGAATAGCTTTGGCTTTTTAGACTAACTAGTCCATTCTCACCTGTTATACAACTTCTACTTTCTTCAAGGAAAAAAGTCAGGATAGTGCATACTTGATTCAGAAAAACATTACTTTTCTATTTAACAATTCTTCTGGAGAGTCATGACTTTTTCCAATATTTGCTCCAGAATCTGAGATGCCATAATGAAATCTGCCATAATGAGATGTGCAATAATGAGATGTGCAATTCACTGATGCCTTTTATACAAACAGGCTATTCTTCCCATAAGAAATCAGGTCTTTGGGCAGCCTTCCCAGTCTGCACTGGAATATCTCAATTTTGCAGGTGCTGTTAAGGGTCTGGGTGTGGGCACAGGCACAGAAGGAGTGCAGGGTTATAATTTTGCTACCGGTAGTGTCTCGTTGGGTGCCTAAAAGGAGGTGGATTGCTCCTGGCTCAGGCAGCTGACAAACCATACCCTTGGGAAATGCAGAGCCTCATTCTACCAAGCGCTTTCCTGGATTAAATTTCTCTGTCCCATAAGGATTTATGGGTGTGGTAATTCCCTGTTACACTGATGGGGTTTTTATTTCCTTTATTGATTAAAAAATGGTAGGCTAATGCTTTATATTTTGCAGGAAGTTTCATGGATGTATGACACTTGGGATCAATGCTCATGAAAAACCATTCCTGGGTTGGAATGGTTAATAGAGTTAAAATCTAATGAAAGTTGTGGAGCTTCAGTGAGGCCTTTTCAGGGCAAACCCAGTTTTAAACCCTTTAATATTGTGTGTTGGTTTAGCACAGCCTGGTTTTTGGTAGAGGGTAGGGGGCACATAAGTGGCTTCTGTGAGAAGCTGCTGGAAGCTTCCACCGTGTCCAAGAGAGCCAACCTCTGATAATTCTGAAGATGGACATGCTGCTGGCCCAATTGGAGAGACTGCTAATTCCTCTGTGATGACGTATTTAAGAAGAAAATCAAAACAGCATCCGCTGATTTTCTCCCAGGGGTGGTGTGGCACCACTGCTGTGGCCATCCCGGTGGCACCCCAGATGAGCCTGGCCTGCCTGGCCGCCCCCAGGCAGCCGTGCCATGGGCAGAAGCGCAGGGGCAGCAGGGTGGCTGCCCCTTTGTCCTGGTTCAGGGAAAATCTGGGAGGAAACCTCGGAATGGGGTTCCTCTGGAAAGCAAACCGGTCTGTGAAAAGAACTTCTTTGGAGAAAATGGAAAAAACTATTTATTTAGCAAAGTTCTCAAAAGCATAAGGAATGAATAATACAAAATAATAAAACTTCTTGTTTTGAAGTGAGATGGTAAACTGAGAAAGTCTTGTGGGTGTAGCTCAGTTTACTTAGTCTCTTATCCATTTCTCTGGAGCTGACAAATGCTAAGGTCTTGGGCCCCAGTGGGCTATAGGTGTGAGCTTTTTGTGCTCCTTTCAGTTTTTAGTTTGGAGCAGGTCTAAATAGTTTTAAGAAAAAGGAAAAATAACTAGTCTACAGAGCTTCTTTACCTCAGCTAGCTAAACTAATTAAAAGCAAAGGAGATCTCTGTCTTGTTGCTGTCTGTGTCTCAGACAAACAACACTGACTGAAGAAAGGAATGTGTAACAGTCAGGCACTTTTTCTCAAAATAAACTCTCTTTCTCCTTGCTTTACTTTCAGAACTAGTCTTAAAGGTACAGAACTTAATATACAGCACAAACAGAACAGATGATTGGGGATACAAGCATTATAAAGTCACCCTAGGACACTCTTCCCGGTGCTCTGCATGGAGAGGGGCGTTACACAGCGCCAGCACCGTGGCTGTGCCCGTGCCATGGTGGCAGGGCTGGCAGCAGGAGCGGGACAAGCCATTCCCCAACCCAGAACCTAGACAAGATCAACTTCTTGGTGCTGTGGGATCTTGCAAGTACCTTTGAGTTAGTGGAACTTGTTGGCAATGGTATGTATGAGCAGCAGTTTTTCTTCTAGTCAGAGAAGAGGAGGAAGTGAGGACATGTGAGGGAAAACATGGTGACACCAGGTCAGTGGAAAATAAAGAGGGAGAGGAAGTGCTGCAAGTACTGGAGCCGAGATTCCTCTACAGGCCATGGTGAGGACCATGGTGAAACAAACTGTCCCCCTGCAATCCATGAAGTCCATGGGGGATGCAGAAATCCACTCACAGCCTGTGGGAAAAGTGTTCACGCTGGAGCGAGTGGATGCTGGAGAAAGCTGTGATCCAGTGGGAGACCCAAATGGAGAGAGAGGGACCCTACTTCCAGAGACAGAGAGACAGGGCCCTTGCTTCCAAATTAGAGCAGCCTATCCTTAAAAGACTGCACTCCATGGACGACTGACCCATGCCACAGCAGTTTTGGGGAGACTTTTGCCCATGGGAGGAACCCCATAGCATAGCAGAAAAAAGACTCCTCTCCCTAAACGAACAGAAAAAGATCTGGACTGATGAACTGACCAAACCCCCCTGCTCCCTGTCTCCCTGCGCTGTCGATGGGAAGGAGGGAGAGGCTGGGGGGAAAAAGGTGTTTTAGGGGTTTATTTTACTTCTCATTACCCTTCACTGACTCTGTAATAATAAATATACCTTATACCTTTAAAATTAAACCTGTTTTGCCCTTAGAATGTTTTTCTCCCAGTCCTTATCTCAACTCATGAACTCTTTGTGAATTTTAATTTTTTTTTCCTCCTTCTCCTCTGCCCACCTGTAGCAGAAGAGGGTAAGCATATGACTTTCATGGATACCTGGAATTTGGCCAATATCAAATGAAGACATACTGGAAGTATAAACACTGGGTGAAACAACTCCAAAGGAGAGAAACTGCAGAAATGGGCTGTAGGTTGTTAACTTTGGGACACTGGTGCTCCATATTTGGGATGGTCATCTGACTGCAGACCTGACCAGAACAGTGAGAGTCTATCGTTATAATATTTGGGATGGCTCAAATAAAGATACAGTAAACTCCAATTTCTTGGAGGGTGTATAACAAAAATTTATTAAGAGGCACATCCTTTTATACAGTGTTTTGGTACTGTATGAATATGATTGGTCATTTACAGCCTACACCTCTTTGTAAACATCTTACTAGTAAACAAGTTGGAAAACAGCAGTTGTGAGATTGGAAATTGTTTGGAATATCTTCTCACAGCTCCCCCAGAGCAAATGCCTGAGAAAGTCTATCTGACTTGCTTTCTCACAGGCTCTCACTGCTGCCTGAAGCCTAGGAATTCCTCTTTGACCACTGTCAGGTCCCACAACAGTCCTCCTTAATGATCTTTGAAAAGGGCTGTGTTTGGATATGTTTTGAGCTCTTTCTTAGCTAGGCATGCTTCCCTCCCTCACTCAGGCTTTAGGATGAGGACTAATTTAAACAAGTGGGAAATGTCAGGAACAGACACAGCTGAAGTGTCAGAGCCAACTGGAGAGCGGAGAGGGATGAATGACGAGGGAGATTAGGCACGGGGAGGGCCCTGGGAGAGGAAGCACGAAGAATTTATGTGTTTAAGAGCCAGATGTGGGCTCAGCCTTCCCTTGCTGCAGCAGCTGGCACTTGGTTTGGAGGAGAGCAAGAACCACTCCTCACTTCTGAGTGACTCCCATTTGTTAGAGTTATTAATCAGGAGGCCAAATGAGAGCTCCTCTGTCCTCCACACTTCACCTGCCCAGGGATTTGCACTCCAAATAGCTGGAGCAAAATGCAAACTCATCCGTGGTATGAGGAAGAACTGCGGAGCAAGGGGGGTATCATTGGAGTTCCAAGGATAGAGATGCTTGAGGGCTGCCAGGATTAATCAGAATTGTCCTGGGAATTGTGTGAGGCTTTTCTTAGTGTTGGAAATGAGTGCAGCTTCTTGTGCTTCAGCTCATTTCTCCCAGACAGATGCTGAGAACTGGAGTGCCCAAAGCTGTGGAAAGCCAAGGTTGTGAACAAGAGAGAACAAATCTGATAAACGTCTTCCAGCCACCATGTCCTGGTGCCTCCTTTGCCTGTGGCTCTCTGTGACTAACACAGTTCATGTCACAGGGTCTCTCTGACAACTGGCCTTGGATGAGTTCTCCTGGGTGCAGTTTTCTGTCTGCAATGGGTGGAGGGTGAAACCACAGGAAGCTTTCACATGTGCTTGTGCTCTCTCTACAGGAACCACACTTAGTCTAGTCATATCCAAAGCTAGAAGTAAAGGCCAGGAAAGACAAGGAATATATAAAAAACCCAGCCTGGTTTCCAGTTAGAGAAGTAAAGTGGAACAACATTGGCTTGTCCATACCCTCCCTGTGCAAGTGTCCCTTGGAGTCTTCTTGGCAGATAATAAACAACCTCCCAGATGTCCCCTCTTGAGGCATCTTTGTGTTTATGTGACCAAGTGCAGTGATGCCCTGTGAGAAATCATGGTGTGACTGCTGTGGGTTTAATCTAAACCTTCCCTGAGAGGTTCTGACTACCAGGTCCATGATCCCCATGGACAGAAATGGGTAAAAATCTAAACCAGTTGTCATGAAGTGAAACAGGAGAAATTCCCACTTGATTTAAAAAGAAAACCAGTCTGACTTCAGTGAGGGCCTCTGGCCTCTTGAGGTCCCTTCCAAGCTGAATTATGATTCTATAACAGAAAGCAGGTGCAGCCCTGCTGGATCTTAAATCCTTTTGCTACTTCTGGAGTATTTTATTTTTTCATAGAAACATACAGCCCTGGAATGGTTTTAGTTGTAAGGGACCTTTAAATCATCCAGTCCCACTCCCTGCCATGGGCTGGGACACATTCCATTATCCCAGGCTGCTCCAAGCCCCATCCAACCTGGCCACGGACACTTGCAGAGATCCAGGGGCAGCCACAGCTGCTCTGGGCAGCCTGCACCAGGGCCTGCCACCCTCACAGGGAAGCAGGTTTTCGTAATACCTAATCCAAACCTACTCTCTTTCAGTTTAAAGCCATTCCCCTTTACCCTGTCCCTTTCCCAGAGCCTCTCTCCATCTCTCTTGGGCCCCTTTGGGCACTGGAAGGGGCTCTAAAGGAGATCAGGCTCCCTGGACCTTCTCCAGGCTGAACAGCCTTGCAGGACCTTACATTTGGCCTTGATGGACTTTGTGAGGGTCACACATTCCCACCTCTCCAGGCTGTCCCAGTCCCTCTGGATCCCATCCCTTCCCTCCAGCATGTCATACAGCTTGGTGTCATCAAGCTTGCTGAGGGCACCCTCAATCCCATTGTTCATGTCACCAACAGAGATGGAAACCACAGCTCTGACCTACTCTCATGCTCAGTTCACCCTCAGCCTTCCTGGGGAATGACAGCCAGTTTGGGAAGATGATCACCTTCCTCTCTGTGAACTCTGTGCACAAGTTCAAGTTTGCATTCTTGACCTAAGGACAAAAATTGCCCTAAAGTGCAGAGTTGCTGACAGCTCGATCTGCACTGAACATTGAGGCATTCACAGCTCTGATTCCATGATGAGTCCACCACAGTTTCTCTGAGAAACCCCCTGTCATTTCCCTTTTCCCGAAACTATCCCTATTTGCTTTAGAAGCAGATAGTGGCAATTCCCTGAAAAAAAAAGGCCTTAAATCCATCACTCAGCTCCTGCTGACAAAAAATGTGCCTGGCAGCTCCCAAAGAGCGGCAGGATGGGGAACGTCATGCACAGCATCTCCTCTGGCAGGGTCTGGAGTCCCTCCTATGCCTTCATAAAGGCATTTGTCACAGGGATTTATGCCTGGAGTGCCGTCCAGGCTCAGGTCAGCAATGCAGCAGAGTTCTGCATCCTTTGGTGTGCTTAGGGTGAGGGCAGTAAAGGTGATAAGCTATCATGATAAGGTGAGTGTGAGCAGGGTGTCGGGTGATTGTGTTGCTGCCACAGCTGCACCAGCTCTATATGGGACTCAAAAATACAAAAAGCATTCTGCCTACTGGACTGATGAGACCCTGCAGCATTCCATAGGAAAAGTTCTTTGGGAAAATAGACCCATGGAAAACTTTCTTGCTTACCAAGTGATGACAGCTATGAGAGAGCTGGGAGTGGGGAGGACTCACATCTTCCTGAGGAAGGAAATCATGATCTGTGGCTAGATGTGAAGATTGTGAAAGTTTGTGTCTATTTTGACACCTGCATCTGCTGAGAGGTCATGATGAAAAACCTTAAACAGATTGACTTTATTGTGGGATGAGTGCAACTGACTGGTCCTCTAGAAGCTTGTTGGGACTTCCCGATCTGTGGAAATCCATGAGGAAACCTCTCAGGCACCAGAAGCTCAACAAGCTAAGAGGGAAAATGAGGTAGATGAGGTGGTCATCTCTGACTCCATTTGCCACGGATTAATGTATGAGACCTACATCAGGAAAACAAAATAGCCCCTTGGAGGTAAAAGAGACTGAGAGTTGTTTCAGCATGACTGACACCAGTGTGCTCAGGGCCATCAAGAATCGATTTCCATCCAGCCATGAATATTTACAACCAAGCATATGCCAGTACTTGAAGAAAAGCTGAATTGTTTCGATCATTTGTTGCTGTTGTGCCATGTAAGGAAGGATTTAGCCTGTGTGTTAAGGCAAGGAGCGTGAAGTGAAGGAGTGAAGGGTAATGGGAAATACATATATATTTGCTCAGGGTGAGATGGATGAAAGAAGGATTAATCTGCACTTGGATTTCCCAGAGGAGCATGTCCAAGGGAATGGGGCCATCAGGGATTTTCATGTGCAAGAGAAGCTGCTCAGTTATCTGCTCCTTTCAGAGGAGCCAGTTCTGCTTCACGATTTCCTCAGAGACTGAAATTTGAAAAGAAAATCTGAAGTGAAAAACACTGAGTCAAATTTCATCTTCTCCTCAGGTACTCGCCCACACTGGTCTGACCTTGCATGAGAAGGGGATTCCAGGCTCTTGTCTCATGCCAGGTCTGTAGGCTTCCCTTTCTTTTAGTCAGTCCAAAGATCTCACTTCAAGTATGAGTTTCACGGGAATTGGAGTTTTTCCTGAGGAAAATCAATAGTGCTGAGTCTGTCCTCCTTGCCTATATGAAAAATATTCCAAACCAAAACCCAAAACCCCCAAACTAAACCACTGGAGGTCCAAAGATTTTAGAAAATTCAGTGGGACCAAGTGTTAGTTGCTCTATAAAATTTTCATGATGCTGTTTCAATGGTGAGGAATACTGATCTATAAATGTAACATCACAGGATCACAAAATCATTAGGTTGGAAGAGACCTCCAGGATCATCAAGTCCAACCCAACCCTAGCCTTACCAAGTGTCACATCTAGTCTTTTCTTAAACACATCCAGAGATGGCAAATCCACCACCTCCCCAGGCAGATCATTGCAATACTTTATTACCCTTTCTGCAAAAAACTTTTTCCTAATATCCAGCCTATATTTCCCTTGGCACAACTTAAGACTGTGTCCTCTCATTCTGTCAGCTGCTGCCTGGAGAAAGAGAGCAACCCCACCTGGCTACAGCCACCTTTCAGGAAGTTGTAGAGAGTGATAAGGTCACCCCTGAGTCTTCACCATATAAAGATGGGCATGACATAAAAGTAATTTAAAATGAAATTAAAATTCAAAATTATTGAAACTTATTTTGCTTTTTGAAGGTTTTGTCATTATTGGAAGAAGAAAATCAAAGCAACCCATTTAGAAATTTTTTGGTTTCTCAATCCATCCATGTTTTCTTGGCTCTCTGAAATCCCAATCTCATGCAGTGAAGGATTCGTGCAAGGATTTCACTTTATGAAAGGGGCTGAATCCCATAACAGTGATTCAAACTGTTGGTTCACCTGAAGGTTTGAGGGACATTTATCTTAGGCCAGGAGAAGACAATAAATAAACCCCAGCAAATGCTCTCTGGTGATTCAGCTGTGTTACTGTGAGAGGGGTAATTTAAGGGCTCCGTGGCAGGAGATTTCTCCCAGCTCAGTAAAAAATGATGAACTGGAGCTCTGGAACAGCAGGAGGATAGGACAGGACAGGATTCAAGTGGGGTTGCTCAATGACAGCCCAGCAAATACCACTGCAGTTGCCATAGGCAGGACTAAATTAATTGCAGAGGAGAGTTAATGAGCAGTGGGAGGAATTAATTGAAGCTTAACCCTTGATTATCTAAACTTCCAACACCACACTCCACTGCTCCCTGGCACTGAAACAGACAGTGAATCCTGAGATGTCCAGGAAAGTCTCTCTATCCCTTCCAGTGCTTCCTGCAAGGCTTTGGAAGAGCAGCTTATGGCTCTGTCACAGGTGAAGTGGTGGCAGCAGAGCTATGGACTCCTCAGCAGTTCTCCAGTGATGGAAGAACCTGTGAAAGCTGAACCAGGATGTCAGAGAGGTGTGAGTTCAACCTTGAATGGGGTATGGAATTATGTTTTGGCAGGTGGGAGGGACTCTTGGCCATCTTGAATGGGATGGTTAAGCTGAAGGAAGCCCTGGATGGGAGCTGACATTCACCACCAGATTTCTTGGTGTTTCTGTGAACAGGTGAACCAGAATTCTGCTCAGAAGTGCAGTTTCTGTTCATCATACTGGTATTTTTCTCTGGATAAACTTCTGGGATTAGAGTTAGGGATGGTGATCAGGATCTCACAGAACATAACATGTTGTGTCCTCTTCCACTCAGGAGCTGCTGGTGGGTACAGCAGTCACACAATCCCGATATATTAATTTCCTCCTTTGAAGCATTTACTGTTTGAGGATGTGGGGTTTAGATTAGTTTCTTTTTTACTTATAGAATTTTTTTCCCCTAAGTTGCTAGGAAACTAACTACTGGGTACTTATGGGTACTTATGCAAAATAAAGAGGTAGCCAAAGGAGAGGAGTGTAGCACTGTGGCTGCACTTCTTTTGGTCTCTGGGAGTTCCTTTCAGAGGGGGAAGATACCTGTGAGTTTTGGGGGCAGGTAAAGGACGGAGCTGGGGACTGCTGTTCCCTCTCGCTCTCCACATTGGAAGGAAGAGGGTCAACTGTTGCTTACTGCGGGGAGAATTCCCTGTCATTACTGGAGTCCTGTCCTAGAGACCTACCATCATCTGCTGGTGTGTCCCGGAATTCTGAGCTCGCCTTCTCCTGCCCTGCTGGAGCGGGGCTGCCGCTTCTCCGACGTTGCCCTGGGCCTCTGCTACCACTGCAAAGCTTCTGGTACATCTCACCCACCAGCCCGGGATCCCTGCTCATTCCTGCAGTTCCAGCTTGGTGCTCCTCAGAGTCCTGCAGGGGCACGGAGATCAGACTGTCCCAGGGTTTGTGAAGCAAAGCCTCTCCTCCATCCCTTCCCGTGTCCGCTGAGAAAGCTGTCACGAGGGTCCTGGTTCTGTTTTGTTGTTAATGCCATAGTTATTGTTGTTTGTTTGCCGTGTTATACACACTAGTAAAGAACTGTTGTTCCTACCCCTCGTATCCTTCCCTTAGACCTCCTTAATTTCAAAATTATAATCATTCAGAGGGAAGGGGTTTACATTCTCCATTCCAATGGAGGCTCCTGCCTTCCCCAGCACATACCTGTCTTCCAAACCAAGACAGGGGATTTTTTTAAACCTTTTTTTTTTCCCCTCTTTTTTTT
>WBMY01016478.1:101646-133329 GCA_013397315.1 Donacobius atricapilla
TTTTTTTTTTTTTTTTTGTTTTTTCTTTTAATGAAAAGAGGCAAGTGTTCCCATAAGGCTTTGGGAAAAAATGCTGCTGTGGTCATTTCTCAAACAACATTGCCATCTAAACCAATCTGTATGTAAAAGACGGGAAGAGTTTCCATGGATAGTATGATGAGGGTGTGGAGATCATGCTGGGGAAAAGTAGCTGCTGTGCTGGATGTTAAGATTGATCCTTGTTGACTGAGTTGCATTTTTCCTCCTCTGCCCCGGCCTCAGATGCTGCAGCCGCCATCCCTTGTGCAGATGCTGCAGGATCACTCTAAATAGCCATTAATTAATGCTAAATTATGACGGAGCACCTCCTGATATATGTGTGACATCCACATGAATAACCCATGGATTTCTGTCAGGTATGACAGGGGTTTGCAGCTGCTCCACACCAATCCCAACAAGTCCCTCATAGGGCCCTGTAATTCCAGGACAGGCATGGAAAAAGGAGGTGCTGGGGTGTGCGTGGCAGTTCAGAATGAGCTGTGGGAGGAGACAAGTTCCAGGCTGACAAAGCAGTCCCAGTTTTACAGAACCCCAGTGGAGTTTGCCTCCTAAAGACATTGATGAGGGTGAGATCCCTCTGTTAGCTCCCACAACTGCATCCATCCCTGCAAAAATCATTCTCTCCTCATTATTTCTTGGTAGAACAAAAAGACCCTCAGAGGTCAGTCTTGTGATGATGTCTCTGTACATCTGCATCTCTCCAGGATAAAACAGATCAAGAGGGAAAGGATTTTTCTATGGTGTTTGTGCATGATACCGGAAAAATGTGCAAGTGTCTCCTGGGATGAGATTTGCCATGTGAAAAATGAAAGCTTTTTGTCTTAAAGCATTTCTATTTTCCATGAAATTAATTAAAATAAAAATCTCAGTGCAAAATAAAACATTGAAACCCTGGGATGCCTCATTAAATGGATGATCTGGTTCAGAATTAAGTAATGGAAAAAGTGATGCAGAGCTGGGAAACATTTCACCATGCACTGCCTCTCCATCTTGCTCTTGTAGGTCAACAGGTTCTAATGTACCCAGGTTCTATTTGATCGGGATTTTGAGGCAAAACCTGGTGTCACCTGAGGCAAGTGAGGGGGAACCCTGAGTTACATATTCATATCTGTCTTTCCCTGAATAGGGGGATTTAATTTACTGCTTTCAAACGAGTCCCCTCGCAAAGGGCAGTCAGAGCAAGATGCTTCTGACAGCCCAACCTCTGAGCTTTCTAGAGATGGTTTTATACTTATTTCCTGATAAGAGAAGGTTTCAGCAATTTTCCTCCATTTGAAAGAAGTCTCAAAGTCATGTGATTTCTACAAGTTTCACAAAAGCTGGCAGCTGGGAGAGACCCAAACTGGAGCCCCGGGAGGAAAAACAAGGGTCAGTGCTTGTGTTTTACATTGTGTCTGACAGGGACCAGCTGTCCAACAAACACATGTGCCCCACCTTCTCCAGGAGCAGCCTGGCAATAATGAGACAGCTCACACTTCTCCGGCAGCACAGCAAAAGCAAGACCAAACCGGGATGCAGAGAGCTGTGCCTCCCTATGGGACAGGGGAACCATCCCAGGGGAGGTGTGTGTGTGAAGGCAGGTCCTGGCTTGTTCTGATAGTGCTGTGGGGGTGCTAAGGAACCTGTGACAGAGCAGGGAGAGGTTTGAAGACAAAATCCTCAGGAACACAAGCTTCATTCATTCTTCTGTTTCAAATTCTGAGTAATTCCCAGCACTAGGAGCAGGCCCACGGTGCTGCAGGTGCACTGCAGGACTCGGAATGCATGGAGTGACCTCAACTTTGCATCCTACGCCTCAGGTCCAGGGTGGGAAATCCTGCCCAGGTCAGAGCGTCCACAACCCCCTGTCAATCCAAGGCTCTCACTCCACTCCTTGCATTGGAAATAAAACTGTCAGCTCCTTGGGGCAAGGGCTGTTTTTCTGGTTTATGTTTGCTATTAAACATTTATTATTAAAATTGATTAAACTTTAACTAAGGGAGAGGAATTGCTTTACCCTGCTGCAGAGAATGACATGGGCTGTGATTTTGTGCAGACACGAGAAAATCCATAATTCCTGGTTGGAAGGGATTGAAACCAAACAGATTTTTCTACAAATGTCTTCACTCAAAAAGCATTTTGAAAGCCATTCTTACTGCATTTGCAAATCAAGTACACAGAGTACCTGAGCACCCCCAGCTACTGCAGCTCTGCAAACCCCAGATAGCTTCTGCAAGTGCCTGCAGGCTGAATGGCATCCTGAGGTAAAGCGTCCACCTCCCTTCCACTTTGGAATGCTGTTAAATGTTGATGGGTATTTCTGAGCCTAAATCACTCCTCCATTGGGGGTGCCTGTGGCTGTTCGTTGGAACAATTAACTGCAGCATATTTTCCTCCCATGTTGCAAACCCTAACACCAGGCATTAAAGCATAGTTACCACAGGTAAATTCATGTGACAAACTATTTCTGGAGACAAAGCAAGGACAGTTCAGTTACCAGAGGCAGGGAAATCTGGTGTGCATTTATTTTGTTACAAATCAGGCAGGTTAGTACAGTCCCCATTTGCAAAGCAATACTGAAATCTGGGGAAGCACTTTCAGTTGTTAGCACAGTTATTGCAAGTCCTTTGTGTATTCTGGTCTTTCCATTTTTTTGTGTCAGGAGGAGAAATAAGTGTCTGAGTCAAGTATGTTCTTATAATAGCACTTATCTTTCATTAAACCCAGCAAACCCAGAAATCAGCATTGTGGCTTTAGTGCGGAGAAACCCTTTGGTTCCCCGCTCCTCAGAGCTGTGCCTGAGCAGCTCCATCTCCCTGCAGTGCTTCTCACTTGGAATAATTCTTCTCTTCTGTCAGTCCAGGCACATTCAGGTATGTGATATTCCATCTTTTTGGTGTGCACCAGTGTCCTCCCCTGTCACTGTTGGACACACAAACACACACACACACACACTCTGTCTGGTGAGAAGGCATAAACTGTTTATTACAAAACCTGACTCCACTTTTGTAGTATTTCTACAAAGGCCAGGGATTGGGGGAGAAGGTGGACAACTGTCCATCATCTATCCATATCTCTAAGAAGAAGAATGTAAACTAACTTGAACTAACAAAAACATTGCTTCTATTTATAACACCCATGTGTGAGAAACTACCTAAGAATTATGAACTGTGAGACACAAGAAGGCTGAAAAATCAGGGCGACACTCCCCTGGTCTCATCCATGTGGTATTTGTCAGTCAAGGTGTGAGCACCTGATTGTTAAAGATGATGATGATTCAAAGATGCAGATGATGAGATTGTATCACTTATTGCAACAGTGGTACAGTAAATCTCAGTTTTAGGCATATGATCCTCGCTCCTCACAAGGAATCTCACATTCCTAAAATATTGAGGTGAAGAGATAAAATAGCATCAAGTAGCTCCAGGGGAGGTTTAGATTGAATATTAGGGAAAACTGGGGAAAATTTCTTCACAGGAAAGGTTGTTAAGCATTGGATCTGAGGCAGGGTAGGGCAGTCACCAACCACCCCCGGAGTGTTCAACAAATTATGGGTGTGGCGCTTGAGGACAGGGTTAACAGGGAACACGGTGGTGGTGCTGTGGGTTGGACTTGCTGATCTCGGAGGTATTTTCTAACCTTAACAACTCCCTGGCTCAGAGATCCAGCTGGACATCCCCACAGCAGAGGTTTAGTGTCCTGCTCCTGAGCTGAGTGTCCAGAAACTGGGGTTTTCTACCCTCCCAGTGTCTGCTTGGAGAGGGGAAAAAGGGCTGGGGGAAGGGGAATGGTTAGGAGCAGTGCCTCGGCTGGTGGGGATAGGGGAGGAGATGCAGGGAGGCGAAGGGGAACAGCAGAGCATATTCCCAAGGGGCATACTGGCATGTCCAGCCCATTCCTTGCAGGCACCAGGAGCAGCTGAGGGAGCTGTGAGGGCTCAGCTTGGAGAAAAGGAGGCTCAGGGGAGAACTTGTGGGTCTGCACAGCTCCCTGACAGGAGGGGACAGCCGGGGGGGTTGGGCTCTGCTCCCAGGGAACAGGGATGGGAGGAGAGGGAACGGCCTCAGGCTGGGCCAGGGGAGGCTCAGGGTGGACAGCAGCAGGAATTTTCCCATGTAAAGTGTGCTCAGGCACTGGAAGTGCCCAGGGAGGTTTGGAGTGCCCATCCCTGGAGGTGTCCAAGGAATTCCTGGAGGTGGCACTCAGTGCTCTGGGCTGGGGACAAGGTGGGGATCAGTCACAGGGTGGACTTGATGATCCTGTAGGTCTTTTCCAACCTCAGTGGTTCTGGGATTCTATGACTGATGGAAAGAATGCTTATCTCTATTCTTTCTCCTCATTTTTCATGCCAAGTTGACATAAAAAAAATACTTTCATGCTCAGTTTCATGCCTTTCCTCCCTCCCTTACTAGTAACATGGAATTATATCCCTATTCCAAGCACATAAACTACACTTAAACCCCAGCCCCAACTGTAAAGCAAATCTTCCTTTTCCTCTCAGGGAACCCTTCCTTTGACTTGTTATTTTGAGCTCCATCATGGTTGTTGTGTACAAAGGCAACTTTGTGGAAGAAGGTTAAGTGCTAAGGTTAGAACAGGTTCAAGTATAATCCAGAGTGCCCTTGGCAAAGACAGAAGGGTTTTAGTGGGTCTCATTTATCATTGCTTGACTGCTTAAAGTGCTTGACTGACTCATTACTGTTCTTATATGTCTTTAGAAGAGCTGCAAAAGAGCCAGTGATAAAAGTAACACTCTTTTCCTCTTTTAACCCACACTAAACAGGGAACAATAATATTTAAGACTTCAGAGTGTAAAATGTTTCCTCTTCAGAAACCAGATCCCCTGACATGAGCCACATGGAGCAGCTTGGGCTCAGCTCCAGAGGGGAGGTTTCTGTTGATGTGGACTTACATCCATGGCAGAATTTTAGAGCTGAGAGCTGATCCTGCCAGCTGGGGTTCCAAGGCCTTCCTGAAACCACTCCCTGACCTTCAGCCTTTTCTACTCATCCATTCTGCCAAAGCTTTGCCCTTCCCCAGCAGGGGCTGCAGGCTCTGCAAAGGAGGGAATGGTTGGACCATCCCTGGAAGGCAGGGAGCTACTGGAACAGTTTTCCCAGAGAGGTTGTGGACTCCCCATCCCTGTCAGTGCCCAAGGTTGGACACTGGAGCTTGGAGCAACCTGGGACAGTGGAAGGTGTCCCTGCCCATGGTATGGGGTGTGAATGAGAAGAGCTTTTAAGTCCCTTTCAGCTCAAACCATCCCATGATTCTGGGATCATGAAACACTAAAAAGAATATTTTGGAGCACAGATCTCAAACATCAGTGAGCAAAGACTTGCTCCATGCTCCATCCCTGTCTGTTTGTTTTGCACATGGATTCTAGGGGATACAGGCAGTGCTCCACACCTGGGATTTGTGTGCAGTTGTGTAAATCACCAGGATGACATGGCAGAGGTCCTGACTGGGGTGGAGGGTTTAATGAAGTTCCTGCTTTAATTCGTGGTACCTTGCCAAGGCTCTTTATAAAGCTCTTCCAGAGCTCAAGACATATTAATGCCACTGGAAAAGGCTGTGACTTCATCCCAAAGCAGCTGAATCCAACCTGGAACAGGTACCAGTGAGACTGGGAGGAGGATTAAGGAAAAGAAACACCTGTTCTAGAGGGGAGATGATGAGAATTGAGCTTGTTTAAGTGAGCCTGGTAAAGGCTGTGTGAAGGACTGGGATAACTCTGGAGAAATCCATCAAGGGGATGACAGCTGGGGGAGAAATGGAGCTATTTCAGGCAAACCATGGTGCTGGCTTTAGAGCAAATGATAAGATTGGTCATGGACAGCTTTATGCTAGAAGTTAGAAAGGTTTTTGTTTTGTTTTTATTTTTTGAAGGAACAAAATTCTGAAGTAATGGGGATAAAGCACCCAGCAGGGTTTTAACCAGGATCATCCCTTGGTGGTGTAATTATGTGAAACGGCTGCCAGAAACAGGAGGCTGTGTTCAAGGACCTCTCCAAGTCCATGGAAAACAACCTTTTACTGGACTGAAGGAATGGATTGGGTGTCCACCTGGATTATGGGAGTCAGGCACCTCTCACCGGGGTTAAGCGGTGTGCTGGTTTGAAAGTAAANGGAGTGGTGGGCGCCTGGGAAACCTGGGAAAACACAGCCATGTCCTGGAAGGGTCTTTCCCCTCCATTCCTGGAGTCATACAGTATCAATTCTATGTTTCCTGATCCTGAGAAGACTTTAATACCCAGCTTGTCAGTGCTGGGAATTCAATTAACTCAGCTCCTGTCTATGTCGGCATGGAGATAGGAATAGTGAGTCCACTGGGCTGTAAATCCTGTGGGTGCTTAACCCTGTCCGGGCTGGGTGAAGTTCCCACGTGGAGGCTGCAGCAGCTAGCCTTGAGGGTATTCATGCTGCCTGCAGTGAGAATCTGCCCAAAACATGAGTGCAAGGCATGCCAACTGCAGACAGCCCCTGGTCTGAACTACCTGAAATTACAGGTTAATGTTAATGTTGAGAACACCCGTGAGTGTTACTCAGTTTCTCCGCTGCAAGGGCGGGTAAGAACACCTTGGGATCCTGCTAATGGCCAATCTGACTGAAGTTAAGGCATTAGATGTGGCTGGATTTTTGTTCATCTATATTCATATCCCATCTGGGAGCCCCTGGGATGCTGTTGTATTAGACACCACACGAGAATGGAGCAGAAATGTGGTCTCCCCTCTGTCCCGCTTAAAAATAATGTCATTTTCTCTCTGATTTACAGGTTCTCAGAGAAGCAAGGGAGGAAAGGGAGGGACACCATCGGTTCACTTGATTCTGACCAGTACTCACAATACAACACAGAGAGAAAGGGGAACCTTTTTTTTTTAAATATATTAATAAATTTCCTCTGCAGGAATGAGTCATTTGGGCTCGATTTTACCCACCTGGGAACTCTGATTGTTGTCTCATGAAACAGAGCACCTGCTCTGTTATCCCATAAATAAGGGAGAGCAAATGCATTATGTGTTCATTCCAAAGCCTGGATCCCCTGCAGGGCTGGATGTGCTGCAGCAGAGGGAAGAGATTTGGAAGTTTGCCCTCTGGTTTCCTAGAGAGATAAGGCTGTGGGAGCAGTTAGAGGAACATTCACTCAGCCCGCCGGGGCTCCCCTCCATAGCTCAAAAGTTCTTGTTGCTGCCGTTAATTAGAGTTGTTTGGAAACATCCCCGGCAAAGCTGGAGCCGCAGAAAGTGCCTGGCAGGGTTGTGGTCCAGGCTTCAACGGCAAATCAGCTGCCCTGGAAGATCAGGAATCGCTGAAGGGAGGGAGCGGGAGAGCTGGAGCTCTGGCATCAGGGACGTGGGAATGCTCTTAGGACAAACCAAGGTCCAGATGGGGACTAATTAAGACCCACTTTGCGTTGGCTTAGGGGGTATTTAGCTAATGAAGATGGGACTGGCAGCCCAACTTTGTGCTGAATGTGCAGTTCAACCTCCTTTCTCTTGGTTTTAGTGGCAGCACTGGGAGTTTGCTCTGAGTCCATCCTGAAGCAGGGCAGTGACGACCCTGCTAAGACTAATTTGTGTTGCAGGCAGAGCTGGTACTGCTGGCACCCTTGGGTGCTTTGCAAGGTTCTGTGACCCATCTCTAGAGGGATTATCCTGAGGTAAAGGGTGGATCAGGCTGCTACCAGCTGGGCTGCTCCTATAGCAGAAGGAGGGATGCTCTGCTTAGCCAGTGCAGAGAGCCTAAGGAGTAAATCCATGCTGGTTGTTTGGGATGAGGGGCAATAACGCTGTTGGAGAGGGTGGAGGCAGCTTTACTGGAGTTGCCTCAGACATTGAAATCCCCTTTGGTCAGCAGTACCAGGTTCATGCTGTGAACACAGCCATGAGTGTGCAGGACATGCCCCAACCCACAGCTCAGCCTCACCCTGAGATCTGTGTCAGACTGGGAAGAAAGAGCTTTCCATCTCCTGCTGCTGTGTTCCAGATCATTTGCTGTGACTCTGGGCATATGTTGTCAATTCACCAGCACCTTTATGCAGTCAGTAATAATTCACATTTGCTGGTTTTTAATGAATGTTTGTTCACTGGAGCATTTGCCAGAGAGTGTGCATGGTGTGCAGTGCCAGCCCACATCCCAGCAGCCTCCAACATGAACTGAGGTGAGGAATCAAGCTCAGGAACAAATCAGGAATATATTTTGTGACACTCACTGCCTGCGGCATGAGATGGAGGGGACTCTGTGAATGAGAGTCTTGCAAGAGAGTCCCAGCAGCCACACAGATGGAAGACTTTCCTGCCAAAGCAATGAAAATCCCAGAGATAATCAGGACCCTGCGGAAAGTCTCTTAAAATCCAAAATATAGGCTCAGTCACTACCACTCTGGAGCACCTCACTCTTTGCTCTCAAACTTTGCTCCCACTGCAAAGTTTGTTGTCCTGGCTAGTATTCCCATCATCTGGATGGGGAATGGAAGCAAACCAGAATATGTGGAATGCATGGTGATGAGGGGCCTTTGAGAAATATTCCAGGAGTCCCAGATCCTCAGGAAGGCATTGAGAGACAGAAGGAATACAGACAGAGCTAAGGCTGAGTATGATTGTTCTAAAGATGCAGGACTCATCCAAAAAGGGAATGTGGAGACTTTGGAAACACTTGAGAGGGTGTTGGGAGCCTAGTCCACTTTGTTGGTAGAGAGAGCAACTCAAATTCATAATTACTGTAGCTAAACATGTGGGAGTTAATTACTTCTCCCATTTGCTGGCTGTGTAAAAGATGCCGTAATGAACAGGGACTTCTTCCCCTGTCCTTTGCTGGGAGAGCCAAGGCTGCGGCCTGTGCCGAGGAAAGTTGTGTCAGGAAAACCAAAGAGCTGACAAAAGAGCATGCTACAAAGTCAGGCAGCTCTGGGTCTCACCAGGCAAAAACCTCTGCCCAGGAAACCAGATTTCAGCTTTTCCTTCCATCTCTTTGTCTTCAAATGCAGCTGCTGCTTGAACAAAATCAACCCGGCTTCAAAGTAGGTCAGAGATGAAGTCATCTCAGGATGCTCTTAGAAGAAGAAATACATGTCAGTGTGACACCACTGTGGCTTTTAATAGAGTTGTTCTCCCCTGGCTGCTCCGTGGGACTCAGATCCAGAAGAAAAGCTGCAGCCAGGTGGGACAAGCCATGAATCACAAATCCTACATGATGGGATGCACTCCAGCAGAGACGAGGACAGCGCAAGGGGGAACATGGGAGTAGAGGTCCAAGTTCTCAAACTACTTCCAAAAACATGGACTTGGAGAAGCATCAGGTCCTGAGCACCTTTTTAGCAGCTTTGGGGTCCCAAAAACCTAATTATTCACTCAGAGTCTGGTGTCTTATTGAGTAATCTCAGGGGATTTTTTGGACAGTCTGACAGCAATTCATTCTAGGCTATTTTAATAGCATGAAGACATCTTGAGTACTCCTTTTAGGTCTCAGACACATAATTAGCAGTTCTAGGTTCTAAGCAGCTCATTAGTGTTTGGGCAATCAGGAAGGGGACACCAATGAATTATGATTTCAAGCACCTGCTCAGCAGCTGTGAGCTTTCCCCCTCTTAGCAATGGCAGCAAGTTCCAAACCTGCTTTCAGGGAAGAATTTTCATCAGGCTGGAGAGAAATTAATGCTTTTTTCCCTGCTGCTGTCCAGCAGCGAAATTCTTGGGCCTTGTTCTCCTGGGAGGAGTGGTCCCAGACTGAGCTGCAGTTTGCCCTGCTTGACTGGGCTCTAAAACCTGCGTTTGGTTGAACACTTTAAGCCCATCTGCTTCCCAAATCCAGCTGCAACTCCAGCCCTCCAGGGCAGCTTGGCAATGCTGTTCTGACCCAGCTCGGGAAGGAGGCTTTTTGGGAAGGCAGAGAAGGGAAGGAGAAGGAGGAGGAAGAAGATGTAAAAACAGATCAGCACAGCACCTCGGAGGAGCTTTCCCTTCTCCGTGAGCCACCCACCACTCCACAGACACACAAAAGAGAAGAGAAAAATAATATTTGCTGACTCTCCGAGGAATGCGAGGCTGGAGTGAGCTCCGTGTGAGGGATGCATGCATTATTTATGGCTCTGGGCTGTGCTAGCCCCTGCTGGATGAGCCAAGTGTTCTCGTTCAGAGACCAGCTCTTACCAGGCAGTTTAACCCCCATCCCTCTTGTCTCCACTGAGCTGAGACCTGAGGACACAAAGGCAGAGCTCAGCCCCTTGGTGTACCCAGGTAAGTGCAGCCAGGAGGGTCTGAGCCATGCCTGGGATGGGATCTCCGGCCTTGGAGAATGGAAATGCTGCCAGTGCCCCCCCAGTGCCAGCTGAGCCAGCAGCAATCAGCCCCTGCTCTCCCTGGCCAGACAGGCTTGGAATGATCAGAGCTCCTGAGCTGACATCTTCCAGCTGGGTGGTTTGTGTATCCTTGGGAAATGCTGCTGCTCTGGGGTGGGTTCCTGTCCTGCTGGAGCAGTGACCAGGCAAAGCAGCTTTTTGGTACCAGTTCATGTTTTCTTGCTCCATGGTGCGTGTAAAATCCATCAGAATAAAAATCAGAGCCACACAAAGGTAACCCTGGCATGGGCTTGTTTGCATTTTACTCCTTTATTACCATAAAATATGGAACTGTGTTATAACATGATAGGGTTTTATACTGTATTACATTGGGCTTCATAGATGATAAAGAATTTGTATTAAATATGAGGTTAAGTAGGTTTCCAAGCATATATATTAAGGGGATATTTAGTATATAATATCTGGTTTTATTATTACAAAATGCCATCAATATTTCAGTATAGCAACCTGTTAAAGACCAAATGGATTAAAGAGACAACTTGAAACTGTCTATTTTGCCAGCCTTGAGTAAAATACTTCAGTATTTTTGGAAGCTAAACAAGAAGAGCCATGCGATTCATTTGGAATTTTGATCTGAAGTGGATTTCAATAAATCAAATTGACATTTTGCTGTGAAATGTTAGAAACAAGATGAGACCACATTTTCCTCTCAAGGGTTTTTTGATTTTCGTGGAAAGTGTGGTCAGGGATTAGAAAGGGCTGCCCAGGGCACTGGTGGCGTCCCTATCCCTGGAGGGATTTAAAGGCCTTGTGGGTGTGGCATTTGGGGATGTGGTGAGTGATGGCCTTGGCAGTGCTGGGGTATGGTTGGACTCAATGATCTCAGAGAGCTTTTACAACCTGAACAAAGCCATGGTTCTGTGATAATTTCCTCACACAGCCCCTGCCCGGCCTCAGGAATGAGCATCCTCCAAGCCAGGGCCAGTGGGCTTTGCCAGGCTGGTGGCACAGTGGGAGCCACCAGAGCAAAGGGTCTCAGTGTTTGCGGAGAATATTCCGTGCCTTGAGAAAAACAGCCATGTGTGGGCTCATTCCTCTGAATCCTCTGCATCCTTGTCTCCTGGGTTTTCCATACTACTGGCCTTCCCCAGGCAGCAGAGGGAGAGCATCGGGGCTGTGGGAGCTGCTCATGTTGTGTTGTGCATTTACAGTGAGTAGGAGAGGGCTCTTCAGGAGAGCAGGAATCCCAGAAGACCCTCCATGAGCTAGGAGGTACCTGAGCCCCCTGATACACAACATCCCACAGAGACACAGAAGGAAAACATGCCAGAAACACACAAACATTGATCCAAACTCTGCGGTTTTGGTGGCTGCTCGGAAGTATTAGTGCCTACTCTGAGGTACTCATGGCTACTCTGGGTGTTCATGACTCATACCTTCCTTGTTGGCATAAACCCATCTGAGTGACAGCCTGGGACGGGAGAATCTGTTTTGCTTTATTTTGTCTCTGGATGTCAGATTTCAGAGGAGCCTCAGGAAGTGGAGCAGAGAGAAACTTAGTGAGGCAAGAAGCTGATTTGCCTCCCTGGAAAAGCTTCCAGAAGGCTCATCCAGCCCCATTCAGCCATAGGAAAACCCTTGGAGGGAGCTTTTGGCTGACTTGGGGCAGCAGACATCACAGTCGTGGGAGATGCCAGGGGAAGGCTGGAGCTGTAAGGAAAGCTCTGGCTCTGGGATCTGTGGAGATCTGCTGATGTCTCTGTTTACTGGGCAAGACACAGCCCAGGGGAAGCCTAAGGAAAATTTTACAACAAACAAGGAATGTCAGTGTTGGGAGGCAGCTGTGCCACTGTAGCTTCCAGCAGGAGGAAGAGAAGGGAAGTTTGAGGAGCCATGAGGAATTTCTGAGGCAGATAGTGATGAGTTTGGGCTCAGACAGCTCAGCAGATCTAAAAAGATCCTTCAAGAGAGGCAGTGAAAAGGCCCTACAATTTGGGCCAGCAGGTCGGAGAGTGCTTTAAGGAAATGCAGGATTTTGGAGCTCCTCACCCTAAACTGGACCTTCCCCAATCAAGGGGAAGCTCTGAATCTTTATTGTCGTTATTAAAACAGAAGCAATATAAATATGATTTCTTTATCAGTGGACCATAAACAGTCCTTCTTCCTAAGGGATGATTTCTCTTAGTTTTTTGTCCATGGGGGAAGTAAGAAAGAGAGAAATGATTTCTTTTGGCTCTGCAACCCCTCTGTGATAGAGAAAACTATTCCGTGAATCCCACCCTGGTGGTTCAACCCCTGCAAAGCCCCTGGTTATGGGCTGCCATGGGGATGTGCAACCAAAGAGACTGCCTTGGCTTCCAACATGGGATAACTCCTGGCAGAAGGGGAAATACAGGATATGAGGGGGTAGGGAGGTATCAGAGCTTGGTCCAAGCACCCGGAAGGTTCCTCTCCTGACTGCTGGAGGATTTTCCCACCGGTCCTGTGGCTTTGGAGCCAGGAGGAATTAGTTTTCCCAGATGCATTTGTCAAGGGCTCCATGGTACCTAAATGAGAAGCACTGCAGCTCTGTCAGCATGGCCCTGGGAAGATATCGCTGAGGAAAGCATCACTTTTCCTCTCTCATCAAAGGTCTTTCACTTTTATTCCTCCCATACCCACACAAGGCAAAGGTCAGACTTGTGCTGAAGAAGAAACACCTCCTTCCTTCCAGGAGGCTTTCAGCCAAAGGGGTGGGCTGTAAATCACCCTTGTTTCCACATGCTGTGGGTTTTATGTTCTGGGCTGAGGAGATAAACTTACTCCCAACTCACAACAGAGAGCATTTGTAGCATTTATTTCCAATCTGGTTCCCCCACACACCCACCCTGGCATGACAAATGATAGTCTGTAATTCTCTGGGAGGGAAGTTTTATGGGAAGCAATGCACTTTTCTGTCCCAGATGCTAAACAGTCTGTGGCTCTGCAGCTGATACCAGGTTTGGGCAGTTTATTCTCTGGCAGACTTTCCATGATTTTCCAATTCACTGATCTAACATGGGATAATTAAGAAAAATCTTCCCTTCTTGCTACTGTAATTCTTCCCCTCCACCATGTAATTCTTTCCCAATTCACTTTTGAACAAAGGATGCTCTACTGTCTCCATACAGGTCTGAGTTTTATATTTTCTTTCTGTCTTATAGGACCATGTCCCACAGAGAAAGTTCATGGAGCAATTTTGCCTAGGTGTCTCAGTCCTGTTGAAGTTCAGTGTTCTCGAAGCTGGGAATTGGGTGATATTTAAGGTCCCTTGCAATGCAGGCCATTTTAGGATTTTATGAAACCTGGAGAATTTCTACTGTGACCTTTAACTCTTTAAAGCCATTTAAAAGCACAAGCTCTCCAGAAGAGGGTAATATGCAGCAGTTGACCCCCAGTCCGAGGCACAACTCTTGGCTGTGTTTGAAGATGTTTAGCTTTGGATTGAGGTAAATCAGCTCCTGAGAGTAATCTGTGCTGCCATAAAGCACTGTTTTATTTAAAACAGCCTCAAGTCCCACCAGCCTCAGGGTTCTGTCATTGTCGGCACTGTTTCAGTGGAATTTATTGGCATGTTTGGCTCTTTCTGGATCCTCGTGCAATCTCTGCTGCTGATCCTGGCATTTAACCGGCCATCATCATTGTTTTGACACAATTTGAATGCAGTTCTGTGGTTA
This sequence comes from Donacobius atricapilla, assembly GCA_013397315.1. NCBI lineage: Eukaryota > Metazoa > Chordata > Aves > Passeriformes > Mimidae > Donacobius > Donacobius atricapilla. The sequence continues at coordinate 115,657 of WBMY01016478.1, forward strand.
ACAGGTTATAGTGCAGCTCTTTGCAGCACAAATACCGCCCCGTCCTTCCCCTTAGGAAATGACAAAGAATCTATAAAAAAAAAATCTGTTGTAGTGAGGTGAGGCCAGGCTCTTCTCCCAGGTAACAAGTGACAGGATGAGAAGAAATGGCCTAGAGTTTCACCAGGGTGAGTTTATGTTGGATATTAGGAAAAATTTCTTCATGGAAAGAGTTATCAAGCACTGGTACAGGTTTTCCAGGGCAGTGGTAGAGTCACCATCGTTGGAGACGTTCAAAAAATGTGTGGACATGGCACCTGGGGACACAGTCAGTGGCGCATGTGGTGCTGGTGCTGGCCTGCTGGTTGCACTGGATGTTGTCCAACCTCAACAATTCTGTGATTCCATGGAAGTGGTTTGGGTTTTTCTCCTGATAGCAGAGAAAGAATTACAGATAAAGTCATTGCACTGGGTTCCAGGGAAGCTGAGATTAACAAGGCAACTGTCTGCTTTTGTTTTGGAGCACAGCATAGATGCATCATTCAGGGGAATCTGGTACTTTGACTCTCCAGTGCTTTTTATTCATTCTCTGCATTGGCTGGAGGATGCAAAGTGCAAGGATCTGAAGGGCAGGCTGTGTAACACTGTGAACTGATATGGTAGCACAGAGCCAGGGCCAAATTCCCTCCTGTACTACAGGAATGTGATAATCTTCAACACCAGAGGTAACAGGAGCTACAGAACTGAGATACACCAGCACATTCCCAACCCAGCCTTGGTGGCTTGTGCTGCATTCAGAAATAGCACCATCCTCTTTTGTATTTGCTACCTGTTTATGTTTGTGTTGTTTCGGCTGTGGGATGAGAACATAGCAGGAAAAGAGAGCAGGGAGGGGCAGGGGTTATCACTGGCCTGGGGACAAGCTGAGGACACCACTTGGGACTGAGAGGGAGAAGACAAAGGCAGATCAAGGCAAAGCATCTCAAATAGGGACACAAAGAATATTAATGAACTTGTACATGCAGAAATTCCAGACACACAGACAAGGAATGGATTTCCCTTGACCTTTCTCAGGCTGCCCCCTCTGGCAACACCCAGACCTGGCAGCAGCTGAAAAACTTCAGCAATGACAGCTCCAGAGCAGTGGCCACAATGATCATTCCCTGGCAGGGGCTGTTTGTCCATGAATGGATCATTACTGACCCAGCAGCTCCTTCAGACCCAGCTGGGGGCTGTTGGGACAAACTGACCAAAGCCACAGATTGTGGGAGAGAAATATTATCTTAAATGGGAAAGTTAGGAGAGCCCTTCAACCTATGAACCACCTGCAACCAGGTAGCTGTGTCCCTACAACGTTAGTGGGATGATAGATGGACCTCAAGCAAGGCCTGGCAGTTGTCCATGCAGTGAATATCCATGCCACTGGATTAGCCAGTGATTTCTCTTCAAGGCTTAGCTAATACCAGAACAATTTATCAGTGCTACATTCTGTCCTTGCAAATGTAGGATCATCTGCCCCTGTTAAAAGCACAAGAGTGGAGACAAAGTCTCTTATGTCAAGGCCTTAAATCTAGAGAGAAATCAAAGTGTGCCTCAGGTTCACCCTTGAGAGCCCAGCCTTCCAGCAGTCATTAGTTCAATTTCAGTGTTTGGCTCTGGAGATGCCAGTTGTACCTGTTCATTGGATTTGTAGCTCTGCCTCCCTGCTGGCACAGGCAGGATAATCACTTCCCATTATTTATTAGTGCACAGCATCCTTCTCCTCTCCAAAGGCATTTCCCCAGACTGTGGCTCCCTAATCAAAGGGGTTTGTGATGGGAGATGATGCTTGGGCTGGAGCTGCAGCAACACAGAGAAAACAATGTGTTTGTGGCACATTTACAAGCAGTTTTCCAACAGTTCAATCCCATGGGTCTTTGATTCCCAAATACAATCAAGTGTTTGGTTTTGCATCCTACAAAAGGGATGGGAAAGTGCCTTTGCCTCATTTTGGGGTCATAACTTGAAAGATGACACAGGTGGCATGAAGTGAGCCAGTGTAGAGGAATCTGTTGGACCGGAAAAAGGAGATGGGTGTTTCTAATGCTCAGAGAGTGTCCCAGCTTCCTCTGGAATAGGAATTGCTGCATTTCCTCCAATATTCTGACTGCAGAGTTAAGCAGCTCATTTCTGTCAATCTGATGTCATGAGAAAACAGAGCGAGGAAGACAAAAGGAGCCAACAAACCACTAGTGTTGGTTAAAGAAAAAAAAAACCAAGCAAAAGTGTCTTCTGCCTTTGGTGTGCCACGATGGCTGCACCTTCCAACAGGATGAGATGAGATAAAGACAGTACAAGAAATTAATCCCAGGCAAGACAGGCTCTGATCATTATGAGAATTTTAACCCAGCCTGAAGCTATGTACTGCAAAAAATCTGAAAGCATAACCTCTCCCTGACCTTGGAAAAGATTTTCCCCTGTTTGAAAATAAAATTCAGAAGGGAAGAAAGATGGAAATTGGTAGAATAAGCACTGCAGCCTTTAAACACAGATATTGTTGAACACAGCCTTTCTCAATCCCATAAGCACTTCCTTATGAAAACCCCTCCCTCTTCCTGCATCTCTCCTGTAGTTGGGAGTGGCTGACAGGGGAGCAGGGCGCTAGACTGAGCGCTAAGGTTTGGAGTCCTTGCAGACGGCAGAGTGGAAAGAAGGCCCGGGATGAGGAGTTGTGCTATTACCTGCCTTCTGGTAATGCAGATCCATCCTCTGCATTTCTTGCCAACACCTCCAAGCTAAAAATAGAAACATTTCCTTCACAGTTGGCATGCAGGAAGAATCAGAGTCTGGGGAGTGGGCCAATTACAAGGTTTTATGGGAACATCTCTCCTTTGCTGGGTTGGAGCAGCAATGGCTGAGCAGCAACAGCGACGTCAGAGCATCACCAAGAGGAGTTAGCCCAGAGCCTACGGATACTGCAAGATCTGAGAGCACAAATTGAACATCAGAGATGCTCCTGTGGGAGTGAAATGTCAGGCAGGAAGCACTTGGCATCCCATGGGAATGAAGCAGTTTAGCTCCCACCTCCACCCTCCCTGAACAACATGAGGTGCCCAGAGGAGCTGTGCCCAGGGGGTTTCTTTGCATTTAAAGCTGGGGCAGGTCCCTGCGGTGTCCCAGCCTGGGCAGCTTCATGGTGGCTATGGATGCTGAAGCTGTAGTGGCCGCAGCCCTCCTGTGTCAGTTCTGGGGACCAACTCCAGAGACTGCTGAGTGCAAAATGAACTTGAGAAGGTGTAAAAATCTCACCCCTGGCATATCTGGTCATATCTGGTCATAACCAGATTTTGGGTCAAAGTGAGTTCCTGACAGGCCTGTCCAAAGAAAGCCTGTCTGGGGAGTGTTGCTGGGGTGTTGGAGACAGGGATGTGACATTAACACACTGAGCTTATGCAGCAACAGCCCACGTTTATTGTCCAGCAGCTCCTTTTATAGAGCTTTAAAATTTCCCGTGCTTACAGACATGATTGGTCAAGGGTCTCAACTCTACCCAGCTCACTGGTCAATGATATGGGTGCATCCATGTTTCAGAGGGCTTGGCTGAGGGTCTCTGACTGGGTTTGAATCCGACCTATGGTTGTCGTATCCAGGGGCTTGTTTACTTTGAGCTAGGCTGGTCGAGCTGTTGTCTGTTAAGCCGAATCATCTGTGTAGCTATAGACCAGCTCTATCTGTCGCAGCAGAGGGCAAAGGGATTCCTACCATGGTTACTAAAGGGAAGGGAAGCTGCAAACACAACACAAATCAATTTCTATACTTTATTCCATGACCAATCCACCCTCTGGGATCAATTCACTCACATCCGACTCAGTAACCCAGGATCCATCATACTTACTACCAATAACATCCTTCCAGGTGAGCTGACGGATGGGCTGTGATGTTCCTGAGACCACACTCAGCAATGACAGCTCCTGATATTCTGAAAGCATTCCCTCCTCCTCCAGCCCACTGTCCACAGCCTTATCAACATCTGGACTGCCAATCCCCAGCAGAGATGGATGCCTGGGGGCTCTGGGCCTTTTTGGGAATCTTTGACCCTCCTTGGAACCGCTGACAAAGAAGGACCTGCTGGACAATGCCAGCAACCTGCCAGGAAGAACAAGAAGGCAGTTTCCATCCCCTGGAGCTGAAGGAAAACCTCAACACCTTTTCAGCCCTGTTTCAACTGCCCTCAAACCCTGATGATCTGAGAGTGTTTTCCCTTCTCTCCTGCTCCCTGACACTGCAGTGACAACAGTGCAGGCCCTGGGAACCCTGCAAGGGCTGTCACACTTGGGCTTTCCCAGCCTTTTGAGAGGAACTGCACCCATTGTGGTTGTTCAGAGGGGATAGAGGAACTCTGAGCTGGCAGAACCTGCTCTTTGAAGGAACCTAGTTTGGACTGTCCTTGTTGTAGTACACACTGTTAGAGTGTTGCTACCTTGTCGTGTTTGTCTGGGGGAAAGAATTGACCTGGAATAAGTTTCATCCCTTTGGGGTTTACAGTAGGAGACTCCCCTTCTTTCTGTGGGTGTTGGTGAGGCATCCCCTCTCCTCAGTTCCATTCATGAGCAGGGTGACCATGCTGGGAAATGCCCATTTGCAGCCACACTTGCTCTTTTTTAACAGGTCTTTTTGCTCCTGGCAGGAACACCCAAACACCCCCTCAGCAAGTGTTAGAGGCAGGAGGCAGCCAAGTTCTGCTTTTCCTTCGGGAGGCTCAGCCACCCACTGAGGAACTGAGGGATGTGTGTAGTAACGTGTGGCCCAGGAGGAGTCAGGTATGTGGCACAATCTGTCCCCCATTTGTTAGAACCCTGGGATGGTGTCAACGCACCAGTAGGATCAATCTGAACCTTTCGAATGTGGTTTACTGTGGAGGGAAAGGGGGAGGTGAGGTAGAAGAGATGGAAAGGAAGAGTGTAAAGCTCTTTACGCCAAACAGAGAGATCATGACCCTTTAACTTGGATACTCACCACCTCCCTCCCTCCCTCCCNTCATGTGTTTCCTTTCTCCACAGCTGCCACTGGATGGGAGTAACATGAAGCCCCAAACACCACAGGTGTGTGGTGTGGCCATGCAAGGGAGGAGGAGAAGCCTTGAACCCGATACTTGGCACCACCCCAAGCTCGGACCAGCCGTCCCAGGGAGGGATGTCACTGTGGGTATCTCCAGCGTAGGCATTGCCCAGGAGGTGCCACCTGCTCAGGCATTGCTGTGAGAAGAGGACAGTGGTTCAGGAGTGACTGCAGGAGGAGCAGAGCACCCACTACACTGAATCCCCCAGGCTCTTGTGAAGAACCAGTTCACAGTCAGTGCTTTGAGGAGAGATCATTAGATCCAAGTTTGGATTTCAGACAGCCTTTGGATGTCATCTTTCCCTGTTCCCTGAAAGAGCTGTCATCTCTAGGTTAAGAAATAAGCAAAAAATACAATGTCAAGAGCAAGGCCTCCTCCACCAGCCCCCAGAAGATCCAACTGCTGCATGACAGACTCACATCATCACTTGAAAACTTTTCTCAAACAAGGCTCCTCTGCCTCATTTGTTTCTGGCCGAGGTGGGCACCAAAGTGCAGGCACTGAAATTCTCCTGAATGCATCCCTTGGTTCCTTATTCCTGTGATTGTGGTGGGATCTCTTGTTATTGTATGTCAGGTTGATGGGAAGGTGCAGTGTGAGGAGGAGAAACTGCTCTCCCATGAGACATCTCCTAGGTGGGGATGTCTGGCTGATGGCTGCAAGATTTGGGTGATGGTTGCCGGTGGTTCCTGTTCAGGACAGCTCAGGCTGTCCCCTTACTCTGTAGTGCCATATTCCTGTCTGGGCTGAACAGAATTAGGGACTGATGGACAGGTGAAGATGGCTGAGCCCCTTCTGGAGAAGGGTCAAGGTGGCATCTGCTCCCAGTCCTGCTCTGACACCGGTGAAATGCGCTGAAAGGGAGAGATTTGGGTTCCCCTACTTGGGTACAGAATAGGCTGGAAACACAGAATATTTATCCAGGTGTTTCATGAGTGATACTGGCAGTGAATGAACACTGATGACAACTGCAGGGACTTCACTAAAAACTCTCCTGGAAGCATGGTGCCTCTTCAGGTCCAGGAGTGTCCCCTTCCTGAGTCTTTGGGAATGTCCTTCCAATTGCCTGGTGCAGAACCTGAGGAGGACAGGCGCCAGAATGGGGGGCAAAAATGAGGATATTTGTTATTATCCGGTAATATTTTAGGAAGCTGTGGAAATCAGAAGTATGGTTGAGCTTCCCCATGATTATGGAATCATGGAATCCCTGGGCTGAAAGGGATATGAAAAACCATCCAGGACCATGCCCACCATGAGCAAGGACACCTTCCACTATTTCCAGGTTGCTCCAAGCCCGGTCCAACCTGGCCTTGAACAATTCCAAGCATGGGGCAGCCACAGCTGCTCCGGGCACCCTGTGCCAGGGCCTCCCCACCCTCACAGACGATTCCTTCCCAATATTTATTTCTGCTGCAGAGAACAGATGTTTCCCAGCCTGTGTCAATGCATGATTGGAGGAGTTGATGTAGCCCACGAAGCCCATCACAAGCACCCCAGAAAGGGGGTAGTTCTGTGTTCCTTCTGGAGTTACTTCTTATGGATCCAACCAGCCAGGCCAACCTTCCTATGGATGCAGGCCAGGGACTACACTTGCTAGAAGGTGCTGCAGAGATTTCATATTCCCAGAAAAAGAGAGGCGTCATCCAAGTGTTTTGTGCCTGGGTTAAGAAGAGAAAGATTGAAATGAATCTGCGCAGAAAATGAATCTGCTTTAAATCCTAGTTATTTTAGAACTACATCAAGCTCATGACAGAAAAGATGTCCTGCCATGGCTAATCCTGTTTTTGGATTAGCTGGACCAGGGCTTGGAATTAAGCCAAAAAGAGCCAGAAACTCCTGCTACCAAGTGCTGGCTCACAGTTTGGGAGCACCACACGCTGCTGTGCTTGGTGGGATGCTGGGCTGTCACTCAGCCATTGTAATGCATTGCCCTGACCCCAGTTCCTTGGCAGACTTCCCGGGGAAGGAGGCCAGCGGGATAACAGGCCCATTAAGTGTGTTTGGAGACTGCCCTGCTAAACCATGTTTGGCTGGGGCTTGAGGCGGCAAAGCTCCCAGGAGAGAGCAGATGGAGTGGGAACATCCCACAGCACCACCAAACCCTGCTCATCTCCCCATGCCAGGGACAGCACGGGACAGGCAAAGCTCAGGAATTAACATTCCATGGGAAAAGCCAGCGGGCCTGGGACTTGGAGCTTCTCCTCTGCCAGCAGAGAAATCCACAAGCTGGATGGGAGCTGTCTGGACTCAGGGGATGCCATCCTGCACAGCTTTCCTTCGCAAAGGCCCTTGGCTCCACCAGCAGAGCTGGCTCAGGGTTTTCCAGTTCAATTAGGTTTTGTCTGGTTTATTGAGATTTGGGGCTAAAGTGCAGACTCTTGTTACTTCAGAAACTAAGTTTAGGAGGAAGAATATTCTGTTTGCCATTGGTACAGCAAATCCTGGATGGTTTTGGTTCACTCTGATGTCAAACAAGATCTTTCCTTTTTTTTTAATAACTTCCTTTTTTTTATTTTATGCAAACCCCTACTCAGAATAAATCATCTCAAACCAAAATATTCCATTCCTCTCCCTCTCCACATCTCCATTTTTGTCCCTCTCCACCTCCCCATTTTTTGCCATTTTTGGTGGGGTTGGTTTTTTTTGTTTGTTTGGTTTTTTGTTTTGTTTTGTTGTTGTTGTTTTGTTTTTTGTTTTTTTTTACAAAGAGCAACTGACAAAAAGCTGAGGTTTTCAGAAAGGGTGGTAAGGATTTTTTTAACCCCATACTTGGCAGTTCTCTGCAGGCTCAGGGAACACAACCCCAGTTCATCTGTTCCTCCTTTCCCAGAGGCTGAATTTCCCTTTCACCGCACACCTGCACTGAACTGAGCAAAGGAGCAATTGGATGGTTGGCTAGTGAATAAAGGAAATGAGGAAAAAACATAATCCTCATATCATTAATAAATGGAAAAAATAGTTTTAAAAACCCATGAGAGATGAACTGGTTAAATGTCTTACAATTCTGGCATTTCTTGAGCAATTTTCAGCTAATAAGGCCAATTAAAGGAAGTTTTGAAACGAAACATCCCTTCAACTGAAAAATAATCAGAGCTTGTTTGTTCTCAAAGTGCTAGATTGACACAAACACGAAAACTCCCTGAAATGTTTATGTTCCTATTTTTTGCAATTAATAGCTTGAATTTACAGCACATATAGTAACAAAGTAATTTANCTTGGCTCCACCAGCAGAGCTGGCTCAGGGTTTTCCAGTTCAATTAGGTTTTGTCTGGTTTATTGAGATTTGGGGCTAAAGTGCAGACTCTTGTTACTTCAGAAACTAAGTTTAGGAGGAAGAATATTCTGTTTGCCATTGGTACAGCAAATCCTGGATGGTTTTGGTTCACTCTGATGTCAAACAAGATCTTTCCTTTTTTTTTAATAACTTCCTTTTTTTTATTTTATGCAAACCCCTACTCAGAATAAATCATCTCAAACCAAAATATTCCATTCCTCTCCCTCTCCACATCTCCATTTTTGTCCCTCTCCACCTCCCCATTTTTTGCCATTTTTAGTGGGGTTGGTTTTTTTTGTTTGTTTGGTTTTTTGTTTTGTTTTGTTGTTGTTGTTTTGTTTTTTGTTTTTTTTTTACAAAGAGCAACTGACAAAAAGCTGAGGTTTTCAGAAAGGGTGGTAAGGATTTTTTTAACCCCATACTTGGCAGTTCTCTGCAGGCTCAGGGAACACAACCCCAGTTCATCTGTTCCTCCTTTCCCAGAGGCTGAATTTCCCTTTCACCGCACACCTGCACTGAACTGAGCAAAGGAGCAATTGGATGGTTGGCTAGTGAATAAAGGAAATGAGGAAAAAACATAATCCTCATATCATTAATAAATGGAAAAAATAGTTTTAAAAACCCATGAGAGATGAACTGGTTAAATGTCTTACAATTCTGGCATTTCTTGAGCAATTTTCAGCTAATAAGGCCAATTAAAGGAAGTTTTGAAACGAAACATCCCTTCAACTGAAAAATAATCAGAGCTTGTTTGTTCTCAAAGTGCTAGATTGACACAAACACGAAAACTCCCTGAAATGTTTATGTTCCTATTTTTTGCAATTAATAGCTTGAATTTACAGCACATATAGTAACAAAGTAATTTAGGTTCCTTACACTGGAAAAATTGATCCCATCTCCCTTTCTCCAGACTGACAGAGCTTTACCTTCTCCTTGTTACAGTCTTATTCTGCTGCCAGATTTCAAACAAATCATAGACTTAGTATTAAAAAGTAATCAAAAGGAAGGAGCATCCAATAAAGCTGTTTGCTCTGATGAAGTGAGACAGTTGCTTTCCACATGAAAGTCAGCATTATGAGTAAACTTGAAAATAGCCTTTTTCCTGAGTCTTGCCTTTAAATCAGTATTTCAGTCGAGGATGTGTCTCAGATGCTGAGCAGCACATCTGGCTGCCACAACCTCTCAAATGACCCCTTCTCCACCGTCCTTGGGTGCATGGGGGCTACAGAAATTCAGAGGTGTTTGGAAAGCAGCACCCTGCATTCCCCTAATCCTGTCCTTCATTAAAACCTTCTGTGGTGGGGAAGTTCAAGATCACAGCACTGAAGGGATGGGATTGAGGGTAACAAAGGGAGGCCCTTTCAGGACATTCCCAGCTGGGGAAGTCTGTGCCAGATACCACAGAGAGCATCATAGGATGCGTTTAGACTCTGAACTTCTGGATATCTAAAACTAAGGAAGAAACCCCATCCTCAATTCCTCTGCTGTCATCCTTTTTTTGGAGATAATGGCAGTGCTCTGTTTTTCAGAGGTTGTAAAGATTAATGCAGCCTTCAAATGCAGGAGGGAGAACAGAGAAGAGAAAGGCAGAACAAATTCTTCTGGTGCATGGGGGACAAGATGAGGAATAACAGTTTTAAGTTGTAGGAAGAAAGATTTAGGTTTGATGTGGAAAACCACCTAGCAAAGTTTGACAGACAATTTGAGCCCGAGGAAGCAACACACAGACCATGGGATCTGGCACAGGCCCCTGCTCACTCCACACACATTACATTTAATGTGGTACATACAATGGGGTAAATTTAATGTGTGGCACATTTAATTATCTGTGGGGCAACACACCTCCTTGGGAGCAGGATAACTCACACCTCCCTGGGAGTGAGGATTTCTGGAGCATTTTGAGCTGTGCCAGATTCCAGCATTCAGACATCATGCCTGAATGTTCTCTTTCGGCAGATGACAGAGCTGTCTCCACCTATAGAGCTGAACAGGAGCTGCTGTGCCTGAAAAGGACCTGTGTTGTCTCCCAGGTGGCAATTGTGACCAGGAGGTGCTGAGTGTAAGCAAGTGATGGCTCTGAAAGGTGTGGAGCAGTCCAGCGCTGAATGAGTTAAATGTTTCCTGCCGAAATCCTGGACTGCTGTATTTTATTTCTGTTTCCCTCCAGTGGAAAACTTGCTTCTGAAATAATTTATTGGACATTGACAGAACGTTTCTCTTCCTCCTTAACACAAAAATTTTTTTGAGGTAAGAATTAATCTCACGTGTAAGTCACAAGTTTGGCATGGAAGATGTCCAGCCAAGTTTGGGCTCAAAGTGCTTTTCTCAGCTTTAGTCCTTGAGCTGGAAAGCAGAGTGCAGGCAGCAGTGCCAGTCTGGAGGACACAGAGAAAATCTCTTCAAGTTTGATCCTTCTTCCTCACTGCAGCAGGAACAGGCAGAGACAGTGCTGAACTCCCTGGGCTGATGCCTTTGGAAAGCTCGAAAGAGAAAGGACTGTTCAAGGAACTGACAAACCTGGTACCTCTGAGCTCTGGGCTTGTGGCCTTTGATGAATTTGCTCAGTCATCTTGGTGTGGACGCTCTGCCAGGTACTGAAGAACACAGGGACCACAGGCTTTGAAAAGCCACCAAGCCGCAGCACACTTTCCAGGGGTGCAGAGAAGCTGCCTCTGCCACATCCCCAGAGTCCCCTCCTCAGCCATAGGAGCCCCAGCCCACAGCAGGGCTGGAGCCTTTCGCAGCCTTTAATGGATTTAATCCCACGAAAGCACCTGCTCTCCATGGCAGCAGAGCATGGACACCCCTCCTCAGAACTGGGGTCACAGACTCAGGAGAGGCCATTCCTGATCCAGACCCTCTCTCCAGCCCATCAGGCCTCAGCCCATCATCCCCCTGGGAAGCATCCCCTTGGCTGACAGGAGGTGCTGCAGCCGTCGGCGCTGAGCTCCAGGCAGAACATCTCCCCCATCCACAGGGAGTTGTGGCTCACAGGGCCCGAGGGCAGCAGGACAGTTTTTAATCCAGGGCTTTCAGAGCTGGTGGATGTACGCTGAGGGCTCAGGGGTTTCTGGGGCTGTTCATCGGCGATCGCAGGCTGGTGCAGCACCAGCATGTCTGGATGCAGGTGGAGGTGCTTGGCTCCGCAGGGGAGGGGGATCCTCCCTCTCTGTGCTTAGTCAGCCCTCCCTGCGGATCTGGGGTTTAGAGGGCACAGGGAATCCTCCCTCAGCCTGCTTGGGGCCTGCCCTGGGTGGGGGCCCCCTCACACTCCCAGGGTATCCAACCCCAGCTGGGAGCGGGGCTTATACAGGGGATTTAGCATAAATAACCATTGGGCCTGCCTGGGGCAGGGAAGAGGCAGAAAGAAAGGAGAGAGTTCCATCTGTTTTGAGAGAGGAGAGGAAGAATAGGGGATGTTTTCCCCTTCCTGAAGAGCAGTTTCCTCAGCCGGACTTGGACAGCAGCCCCTTGGTGGCAGGAAAGTGTGTCTGGTTTGTCTGGTCGCGACCTTGACCCTGTCCCTTCCCAGTGTCCCTGAACCACAGGATGTCACCACCGAGTAGGTGGTAGCAGGACAGAGATCCCAAAGCCTCTGAAAACACAAGCTGGGGTAGATTCTGCTCCCAGACTCTCCACTCTAATCCAGACTCAGCTTCCAGAAGCATTGCCTGAGGCAGGTCCCAGCTTTGGCTCCTCCACAGAAACACAATTTGCTCCTCACAGATATATCCTGCCAGCCAAGTCTGTTGCCTCAAGGAATATCCATAACAGAGACAGAAAGACCTCATTCCCAAGAGGAGCAAAAGAAAATACTTTAATTATCAGCCAAGTCCAACAAAGTAAATACATCCAGGTTAATGAGCATCCCAGTGGTGCACACCTTATCTAAGCAGGTAGATATTTCCTCCCTAATTGAAAAGGAAACCTGTTGACTAGGCAAAAGTTCTTTTAGGGACTTTCTTTATGCAATAAACTGCTAATGAGACTGCTTAGTCCTCCTACTTTTCTTGCAGTATCTTCCCAGTGAGGCACCCCCATGTCCCCAGGGACCAGTAGACAAACAGGGTCAAGTTTCATTCCTTGGAGGCAGCTGATGGAATTTTGGGGGCTCAGGGCTGGCAAGGAGGGGTGGCAGGACCCTTTCCCTCTGGGGATCAGGGCTCCAGCTGTAGGCTCTGATTTCTCTGCTCTTATATCCACAAATCCAGCTAGAGCTGCTTGCACCCTAAACTCTTTGGGTGAATGTCATTTTTTCCAGTGACAGCTATATCTAACACACACATTGCAGGTACTTGTAACCATTCCTTCAGAGCCTCCTTCCCACCTGAACTGCTGGGCAGGTCTGCTTCTCTTTAATGCAGTGCTAAAGGAGATGGATACTGGGGCAGGCACCTCTGCTCTCTAATCCCTTAAATGCTGTGAGCCACGGAGCATTCCTGCCTTTCAAGAGTGAAAACAAACAAACAAACAAAAAAATTCCTTTAGGCTAAAACTCAGAATCAGGATTTCCAGCCTACCTGAAACCAGGAATTTTCTATTCCCCCTGCAATGAGACTCCTGCCTTATCCAGTGGAGGGTCCTGGTTGGGTTTGGGGTTCAGCAAGAACCTCGCTGTGTAATTTTCTTATTCAGCCAAGTGCTGAGTCTTCTGTGGATGTGACTGGGCTTGCAAGTGCTCAAACTCTTCAGGGGAATTGCTTGTCATCCTTGGCTGCTTTACAGCTGTAAACATCACAAAGACAAAGGCTTTGGAGTGCTGTACTCAGATTGTGCCTGCTCCTGCTCATAGTTAACAGGAGATGGACTGCAGAAAAAATAACAGCAGAATTCACGGTTTTCCTCTTCTTTTCCTCCCTGAGTGGCAGTGAAATCTTTTCTATCTCCCACACCTACTGCTTTTATTATTTTATTAATGCTCAGCAGTGCCACGAAAGTGATGGAAACATGGGATGGGCTTTATGAGCCACCACCAGGCATGGCTACAGATCTAATTATAGATTCCTGAAATTTGCATTAAAGTGTTTGGAAGCCCTGTGGAAGGGTAGAACATGGCTGTACTAAATAGGAACAACAGTAGTCTCTTGCACAACATTTTGCAGCTTAAGTAGAAAATCAAGAAAGAGATGGGGATAAATTAACTGGTACCAATTATGTGGTGCAGGAGGAGAATGGAGACCAGGGGAGTTCAGGCTGAGTCTGTCCTATGGATCTGTGGTGCAGCTAAGAGGAGAGCCTGGCTGGAATGCAAATGGGTTTGTCTGTCTGATCACTTGATGCCATGTTCTTCCCACTGTCCCAGAATGCCAAGAGAAGGAATTTATTAAATATAGAGTATCAGAATGGCTTGGGTTGGGAGGGAACTTAAAGCCCACCCAGTGCCACCCCTGCCATGGGCAGGGACACCTCCCACTGTCCCAGGCTGCTCCAAGTCCTGTCCAACCTGGCCTTGGGCACTTCCAGGGATCCAGGGGCAGCCTCAGCTGCCCTGGGCACCCTGTGCCAGGGCCTGCCACCCCTCACCACCTTCCCAATACCTTATCTAACCCTGCCCTCTGGCAGTTTGAAGCCACCACTCCTCCTTGCTTCCTGGCTCTCTTCAAAATCAAAAAAACACCCCTTTGCATAGGTTCCAGAGCTCAGGGATATGTGGAAACAGGGAAACACACCTGAGAAAAGTGACAGCAGAGGCAGAGAAGGACAAAGAAGGGACTGAGGAGCCAGAGGCAGCTGCTGAGGGAGCCCCTCTGCTAAAAATCAGCAGATAATCAGCGCATCTAATCATGTGTGGTGGGCTCCATCTCCTTGGCTCTTCAGAGCCAGCAAATCTCTGCACTGCTATTGATTTTCTGTCTGGCCCCTCAGTGATGGTGCTCACTGAAAATAAGGGCTTCCCCCTCAGGCTGCAGCTGAAGGAGGCAGGGAAGGCTCTCACTGCTGGAACAGAAGCTCCTCCTGCTCAGAGCTTGCTGCAGAAAGAGGAATTATGTGCAAAAACCTGCTTGTCTGGGGCGTTTGTGTGTGCCTAGCAATGTAGCAGAAAAGACTGATCCTGCCCTGAGCATCTTGTCACAGGGACTGATGGCCTGGGGACTTGGGAGTTGGCTGGCTTGGGGTTGCAGGTGCCATCACTACATGCTGGATGTCATAGTTCATTTGGGCTAAATAAAAAGCTACTCTGGTTCAAAAGCAAGAAAGGATCTGCTTCTAATTTATAGAGAAAAAATTGTTTGTTTCAATGCAATGGAAATCCTCCATATCCTTATGATATAAAAAAAACCTTGGGTGAGTTGACATTTTTCTAATGGGAAAAAACTTGTTGTCAAAAGAATTCCACTCATTTTACTCCACTTCAATGAGCCCTTGTCACTCCTTGAGAGTTTGTTTTACACTTGACCGGAGCTGGAGACTGAGACACTAGCCGTGCTGGACCACTGCCCTTTTCAGTCCCCTTCCCTGTCTCAGCTCTGCCCTGCTGGGGCAGTAATCTGGCTGTCAGGAGTCAGGAGAGGAATCCGTCAGACTCCCGGCTTCACCCCCAGAGCTGCTCACACCACAGGCTTTAGGGTCTCTCTCCTCAGGTATTGCTTCATGTTGTCCATGAGCCAGCTTTTAACAGGTTAATAGCCAAAACTGGGTTTGTTGCTTTTATTCCTGCCAAGAGGCCTGGAGTCACCTCACCAAAACTGGGAGCTGGAAGAGAAGGCTCAGGGGATGTTAACAGCTGCAGGGGCATTTTCCACCCCAAATGCTGCCTGGGGGGCTCTGGAGCGGGAAGATTTAGGAAAGGTGGCAAGAGCAGCACACACCTGCCATCCTAGAGGTGAAGGGTGGACAGAGATAAGCCCATGAGGAGTGGCTGAGGGAGCTGGGAAAGGGGCTCAGCCTGGAGAAAAGAAGGCTAAGGAGGGACCATGTGGCTCTGCACAACTCCCTGACAGGAGGGGACAGCCGGGAGGGTTGGGCTCTGCTCCCAGGGAACAGAGACAGGAGGAGAGGGAACGGCCTCAGGCTGGGCCGGGGGGGCTCAGGGTGGACAGCAGCAGGAATTTCCCCATGGAAAGGGTGCTCAGGCACTGGAAGTGCCCAGGGAGGTTTGGAGTGCCCATCCCTGGAGGTGTCCAAGGAATTCCTGGAGGTGGCACTCAGTGCTCTGGGCTGGGGACAAGGTGGGGATCAGTCATGGGCTGGTCTTGATGATCCTGGAGGGATTTTCCAACTTAATGATTATGGGATTCCCTAATCCAAATCACTGCCTTGTGCACCACAGGAATGCCATGCTGTGGGATGTTTGTTCTGGGATATTGTAATGGGTTAAAGTTCATAACCAGGCAGAAACACCAAATAATGTAGTGGTTATCACATTCGCTGAATTTGTTTTGTGAAACATAGTGTGGGGATCTAACCTTCATTTTAGTGGAATAGGATTAGAAGAAAGGCAAAACAGGCTGAACTTAAAAATAGAAACAGTTAGATTTATTAACATACACTAAAAGTTAAATAAAAAAACCACAACAACCACGAAACCTTTTTAAAGACACCCCCCTCCTCCTTAGCAACAATCTACTTTTCTACGAAAGAATGTAAAGAGACAAAACATCAGAACTCTTAAGTCAGTAGCACTTATAAAAATAGTCTTTCATTCAGTCTTTTGAGAGAGACAAGTCCCTCCTGATTCTTTGGGTAACTTTCCACAAGAGACACAGTCTGTTTGTGGCTTCCAGTTCCCACAAACGCAGCCCGCCCAACACTGCATCTGTGAGGTTCCCAAATGTAGCCTTTCATATGGCTGCATAAGGGCTGTGGACTTACACATGGGGTTTCACCTTTTAAAGATGCACAGCTCCACAACAGAGGATTTATAATTCTTCACTGGTGACAAGGCTTCAAGACATCTCATAGGATCACTGCATCAATTTCTAATTCAACATTCATTCAGAAAAATTCAAATATTATAGTTTCTAATTAAAATGTCCACTCAGTAAAAATCAGACACCCTTGCTTGAATCCGTTAAAAACATCTCCCCATTTTTAGTCCACAAATTAATAGGAAAATTACAGTCTGTTACCATAAATTAAGGAGATTTAAAGCCCAAAACTAAGGCAACTTGTCATCTTTCCCACTTAAGAGGTCATCCTTTCTTTACTGACTTTGATATCTTCATATTATCCCTTTGCATACCTCCGATTTAGCCTTTCTTCTCTCTTTGAGAAGGGGTAGAGTTTAAAAAAAGTCTCAGTCGGTGTTAAGAAAGAGTTAATGTTCTCCTGCCCGGGCTTGCAGACGGCCACGTGGCCTCAGCCGCGGCATCTCTGAAAGCCTCAAATCCTCGAGTGTAGAAAAAAGCTCAGAAATGGCGGCCTGGGTCTCTCTGCCCCTCCACCCCTCGGTCTTATGGGGTGCGTTTTGGCCCAGCCTGGGCTCGGAGCTGCTCTCCGGGGACCCGGGGACTGGGGGAGGGGGCCGGAGCCATCTCCCTCTGCCCCTCAGCGGCATTTGCGATGCTGGGTCTCGCTCTCCTCCCCCGGCCACCGGCAGCTGCCGGGCTCAGAGACCCGGCCTGGCTCGGCTCGGTTCGGCTCCCGCAGGGCCAGCCTTGGCATGGCCACCCCCAGCCCGACTCCCAGGGCCGGCAGGGCCCTGGGCCCGGGCCCCTTGGCCCGGCCACCCTGGCCCAGCCGCAACATTACTTCATGACCAGGGTCCATCCAAAGGGATGGGATTTCCCAAGATTCCTGTATTTAAGCTGTGTGTCCCCAGGGGTGTACACTTTTTACCTGATTGGCCAGTTTGGCTGTCAATTCCAAAGCAAATCACCGATTGGTTTTTTCTACCATTCATGCCAAACCAATACAGATATAAATCATATCCCTGGGATGTTTGGAGTGGGAAGAAGCAGTGCCCTCTGTTTCGTCCAGCAAAATGTGGGAGAGCGTCTGGAAAAACTGTAGGATTGGCAGAAAGCACCTCACTTTAATCTTTCATGAGCAAACACAGGGATGCCTCTGGGAGGTGCATATTAATGACATAATAAAGCAATATGTATTGGTTTAGCATAAATGGTAGGAAAAACCAATTGTTGATCCATTTTAGAACTAACAGCTAAGCTGGCCAATCAGGTAAAAAGTGTACACCCCCTGGGACACCGCTTAAAAACAGGAATCTTGGGAGACCCGCCCTCTTTCCACAGACCCCTGCCATGAGGTAACAGCGCAGCCGGGCCGGGAGGGGGCCCAGGCCCAGGGCCCGGCTGGCCCTGGGAGTCGGGCTGGGCCAGGGCGGCCGTGCCGAGGCCGGCGCTGCTGGGAGCCGAGCCGAGCC
>WBMY01016478.1:133742-221972 GCA_013397315.1 Donacobius atricapilla
TAAATCCACAAGCCCTTATGTAGTCATATAAAAAGCTACATTTTGGGAAGCTCACAGATACAGTGTCGGGCGGGCTGTGTTTATAAGAGCTGGAAGCCACAAACAGACTGTGTCTCTTGTGGAAAGTTACCAGAAGAATCAGGAGGGACTTGTCTCTCTCAAAAGACTGAATAAAAGACTATGTTATTAAGTGCTACTGACTTAAGGGTTCTGATGTTTTATCCCTTTGCATTGTTTTCGTGGAAAAGTAGATTGTTGCTAGGGAGGAAGAGGGGTTGTTTTTGAGAGGGTTTCGTAGTTGGTTTTTGTTTGTTTACCTTTACTGTATGTTAATAAATCTAACTGTTTCTATTTTTGAACTGAACCGGTTTTGCTTTTCTTTTAATCCTATTCCACTAAAATGAAAATTAGGCAAATGTGATAACCACTACACAATATAAAATGGGCTGTGCAACAGGTACCATGCTCCAGCCCCTCTCCTGGGCTCCCTGGTATTCACTTTATCAGAAGTTATTTACAGCAGTGTCTTGTCCTCTTATGCAAACAGTCTTTTTGTCCCCATTGCAGAATGTGCAGTGCTCCTGTGGAAGGCTGTCCTATGCTGAAAGAGTCAGATAAAATATTGGGTGATATTCCTAGGCTATTTAAATGGAAAAACTCCTCAGTGGTGTTTCTTTTCTCACAGCCCAAAAGCATTTTCTCTTGCATGGTTGAAAGCACAAATTGTGTTTAATCCTATCCCCACAATTCCTCATATCTCTATGCCCTGAGCATGCCAGAATAGCAAACTTGCACTCATCCTTTTGAATTCAGCTCCTTTTGAATTAGTGACTTGTTTGTGGATTCTCTCCTGAAGTATTTGGGTGTATTTGCTAAATAATCTGGACAAACTTCAGTTCTGGCAGGGAATTATCGACTCCCCAGCTGCCTTTACCAGGAAAGGGGCTGGGAATGTACACTCTGGATTACATGGCTGCCAGTTCCACTGATCTCATTATGAATCTTGCAAAACTTCATGTTTTCCTAAAAGCCTCAGCTCCTCAGCTGAAATGTGAACTTGCCCACTTATGTCATTACAAAGCTCTGCGCTCCGAGCTGCAGAAGAGAGGCTGCAAGGGGAACTGAAAAGGCTGAAAATCCAGCTAGAAAATGAAAAAGACTGGTGGTCATTGAAATCTCCCTGATTTAAAGGCAAATCTCATTATTTTGTGGATATCTGTCTGGCTTGGTTGGACTTGTGGAGGGTCAGAGATCTGAGCCCCTCCCCAGCCAGACACAGATACTGACCAGCAAAGCCTGAGTGTGTTGAGCTGTCGCCAGGAGAGAGGTAGGGCTCATGTGCTGCTTTTCTACAAATCCCTTGGAGCTGTGAAATCCTCTGCTGCTCCTCCAGCCCCTGCTTGGGCTCTGCCCACCTCTGCTCTCTCCCTGAGCTCTGCAGTGCTCAGATCCATCCTCTGGGTAAGATCTTCCTTGCAGTGTCTGGTTCCAGGTGTCTGAACCTTTAAATGAGACAAAGCTCCATGTTCATCCCCAGACATCTTGGTGTCTTGGGGTTCTTGTTCCCTCTGTCTCCAACAGACAGAGCAAGTATTTGACAAAATACAATATGAACACCTGCAAAACCAGTTTCCAGCCTGTGCCAGGTGCTGCAGCCCTGGATAAACCCTCTCAGTGTATTTAGAGAAAGTCTCAGGGTGTATGAGAAGATGTGAGAAGAAATAACAACTAGTGCTTCAATGCCAGCTGTTAATCGCAGGATGTCTTGCATGGCAGCAAAGCAAAAATCCCCACTCTGTGCTTCCCAGTGCCGCTTCCTGTCCCGCCTGGTGGGAGCTCAGCAGGAGAGAAAATGTCCAAGCAGGGTGATGTTGATGTGTCACGTCCATCACTGCTCAGTCGGGAGGGACTGCGGGGATGCCAACAAGAGGTTTTGTCTGTGGAACTGCTTGGATTGATATAAAGCACTATATTTGTGCTTCCAGGATGCAGGAGTGCCTGGAAATGGTTGTTATGGCAAACAGGGCAGGCAGCAGTGCCTGGCAGGGGGAGTGAGAGTTGGGGACAAAGTGGTTCCCTTCCCAATGCTGAATTCAGTGGGGTCAGGGGCTGGGAGAGGCAGGAGTGCTGCCTGTCCAGACTGCATCCCAGACAGGGTACAGGTATTTTGTGGCAGGTTTTCACCCCAAAGAGGTGCAAAGATGCACCTGGGCCAGACCTCAATGTCCTTCAGGCTTTGTCCAGTGACTCTGTGATGAAGGAATGTGAACTGCCCCAGGGATGCAGGACTGGCCAGGATGAAGGATCTCCAGGCTGTGGCCTCAACAAGCACTGGAGGAGTCTGGAAATAGCTCCTGGTCTTTGTCTCCTGAGAGCTAGGGCCTCTTCATGGTCTGGGTTGCATCCCAGCTTTTTCACTTGAGCTGCTGCTTTAACCTGTAACTAAACCTCTGTGGAACCAGAGTGAGGGAGAGCCTGGATGTGGTGGGACACACAGCCCATTCAAAGGGAGAACTAGTCATGAGGAGATCACTGAATCTCTTCCACTGGAGGAAGGATCAGATATTTTTAAAAGCAGCTGTGTTTCCATCGAAACCCTGGGAAAGGGTCCTGCTGTCCTATGGAGGAAGGGTAGTTTTCATCCAGTCCAAACAGCTGCCAAGAATTTCAGTGCTGAAGAAGATACAAACCCCCTGTCCCACAGCTGAGCTGGAAGGGGAAGTTACTTTTCTTTTATCAAAGCTTTTCCTGCTGCATTCCAGTAGCTGCCTTTTTCCTCCATGTTCCAGGTGATGCTGTGCTTTGCATGGTACCCATGACCTGGTTTTTGATAAGCAATGAGCTCGATGTCTGTGGAGAACCAATCCCAGCTCCCCTGCTTATCCTCTGACCTGGCTGTAGGTTAGGGCTGAGATATATACTACAGCTGCGGGGTTTATTATTATGGGTCTGCAAACGTGTGCAGCAGCCTGGGGAAACTTCTCCTCTGCCTTGGTCTGACCATAAAACAAGGGGACTTTCTGAAAAAAAGAAGACACAATTTAACCCCCTCAGATGTACTTCCTACTGTGTGTTCAGCACTCTGAAGAACAGCTTTGTGCCAGGATCAGGGCTGAGGGATTGGACTCACAGCATTCGTCAGGATGAGATAAATCCCAACTTCTTGGAAATGCTTCAGCTGAAGCTCAGAGACAGTGAATGACTTGCCAGTAGGAAAACAATGGGGGACTGGGGACAGTGGGCAAAAGTCTTATTTCTTCTCAAATCAGATGATGTCAGGCTTCTGCTGTTTGTGGGCCACAGCAAACAGTGCTGCTCTCCAGTCAGGCTGGATAATCCTTCCAGGCTTAAGTGGAAAATGCCAGCTCACCAAATCAGCAGCAACATCATCACTTGAAATTGGTCACAAGGCCAAACCAGTTTTGCTCTCACTCTTTAGCCCCCCATAGCAGGCCAGGGATGATAATGAACTGCACTGCACTTGACCCTAATAATTCAATTTTATGCCTTAGTGAAGCATAAGAGCCATATTTTGAAAAACTCGTTGTACTCAGGGTACCTTTGGCCTGGGAGCCCAGGATTAGAGACATAAAGTGAAACAGCCCAAAAGTGGTAAAACCATTGGCTCTCCATGACTGATTTTGGGACAGGAATGTTTTGCACATGAGACCCTTGCTGGATGTAAAAGCACTTTCTGCCAGAGAGATTAATTTTTTTTTCCTGTTCAGGGCAGATGAGAGCATGTGAAAATTGACATTCTTGACAAAATTAAATTTCTCTTCATCCACAAGGAGACTTTCTGCTTAAATCCCTATGAAGCTTCCACTTCCAACTCAAAATGAAGAGAGAGAAGGGAGGATTTGATTTACTCACCTTGATACCAAGAGCACCTTGATCTGGGTCTGAAATTATATTTCATTTTCCAAATGCTTCACAGAGAAGTCCTTTCAAGTCTGAAAAGAAACATTTTGACTTAAAAGAAGAGTTGCAAATATTCCATCTTGGCGATTTCCACTTCCCCACTCTGTTTTCTTTATAAATTCATGTACAAAAGGGATTTGGAGTTCTGCACTGGACCTTTTCTGACCAAGTGTTTCCCTGAACTCCCAGCCAGCCCCCAGGACTGTAAAGAGCTTTCCAAGGCAGGTGTATTTGCAATACAGCAAATTCCATGGATTTGACACTGGCGATGGTGAATAAATCCATTCTACACTTGTTAACTATGGCAGAAGAAATGAGTTAAGCTCATTTGTCTCCTTCCCAAGATGAATTTTTCATTTTCTCTTCTAAGCCTATTGAAGTTTGTGAAATGATTTTCTGGCATTTGTTCAGTCAATAAAAACTGCAGCTGGATTTGGAGTCAGCACAAAGACCTGTCTGCCACCAGCCCTGCACAGGGGGGTGTGCACTGGGTTATCACAAAATCTCTGATTCTTATCTCATTTGGATACACTTTGGGTATTGGCTTTTTGTGTCAAGGCTGGCAAGAGTGGTTGATGAATTCTGCCTGTCTCCACCTCTGGAAAACACAATAAAGAATAGCTTTGGAGCTGTAAGGGAATCATCAGCAGCCTGATAAAAACTCTCAAACCCCTCAGTTTAAACTCATAGCCGCTTATTCACACCAAACACATTTCACACAGCCTGACACCTCAGCCTGAGCTCTATGGCCTGGGAAGTTTTTGGGCTAAATCATAGAATATCCTGAACTGGAAGGGACCCAAGGATCACCCAGTCTCACCCCTGGCCCTGCACAGACCCTCCAGCAGTCCCACCCTGGGCATCCCTGGCAGCGCTGTCCAAACCCTCCTGGAGCTCTGGCAGCCTCGGGCTGGGACCATTCCCTGGGGAGCCTGGGCAGTGCCAGCACCCTCTGGGGAAGGACCTTTCCCTGATCTCCATCCCAAATCCTCCTAGCACATCTCCAGCCATTCCCTGGGTCCTGTCCCTGTCACAGGGAGCAGACATGTGGATCCAGAGAACTGGATCCAAAACAATATTTCAGATTTCAAAGTTTAGTTGCCAATTTGTGAAAAAGGGGAGAAAAAGTCTCCTGTGACATCTCAAAGCAAGCCTTTGGCAGGGGGTTGGAATGAGAGGATCTTTAAGGTCCCTTTCAACCTGAACCATCCGATGAAGCTGTGATGCTATGACTTTTACTGCAAATTGAGTAAAGCAGTGATTTAACAAATAAATAAAGAATTCTATTGGCTCACCCTGTCAAACAGGGGGATGAATTAAAAGGAAAACTGTTCCTTTAAACATCTCAGTGCTTAGAAATTGTAGGATGTGCCTCTATGCCCTCTGATTGGGAAAGCGGGGGAGGCAATAGGGGAACTCTCCCAATGAGGTGCCAAACACCGAAAGAATTAGGAAGTATGGATCATTTGTACTGGCCTGACCCAGGGCGTGGCAGAATTCATTGGGAGTCTCAGCACTGATTTCTGAGGATGCCAGGCTGAGGAGAAGAGGAATAGAAGAGGAATAGATTGACTTTGGGAATCTAGTGGGGATCTATCGACTTGTGCTGCTAAAAACCTGCCTGCCCTCACTGAGTCAGAGCATGGGGCTGGGAAGGGAGCAGCCTTTAATTAAGAGTGAGGCAGGTTCCATACTCCTATCTCTCCCTAATTAATCCCAGGATTAATTTTAAAGCTTATTTTGTTCTTTTTTGAATTTTTTTTATTCCAGAGATGCCCTTTGCTGCAGCCAAGGAGAGCTGTACAGCGCTGCCTGCAAAGGGAGGGCTGCTCGGAGAAGGGGAGCAAGCAGCAAAGAGAGATGAAATGTTCATTTTTAAACTGCTAAATAGCTAAATAAACTTTGCTGCCACTTGCCAGCCTGTCAAGTGGTGTTTCAGTGTTTGTGGAGGGTGGTCAGGTGTTTGGGGACAGATCTGTAATTAGAAGAAGTAAAACTTGCCATCTGGAGAGAAAATCTGCTTCCTCCTTGCTGTGGCTGAGGTCGCAGCAGCTCCACATGTGATGCCAGGAGAGTTTGCTTCCTCAGACACCACCAGCTTAGTGATCGGTGTTTATCAGTGAGGGAGGGCTTCTTTTGATCAATCTGATCTGGTTTGGGTGAGGGGTTTGCTTTTCCTGCAGGGAAAGTCAGGCTGACTGAAAATAGTCCAAGTTATGGGTTCCAGAAGGTACCCCATGATGATCCTTCGCTTGTTAGCTCTCCTGATGGCACTGCCCTGAGACAATTAGTGGCTCTCTGAGTTCTTTTGTGAATTGGTGAGATACGCAGCTTTTTGCTCCAGCAGAGTTTTCCTCTGACATGGTTGCCTGGGGAAGCTCCAAACTGAGACCCAGTGACGGAAAAGTTGAAGTATCAGAAAGCCAGTAAGAGAAGCCAAGATTTATTCACCATGGTGTCCTGGGAAGACTCCTGTTGCTTGTTCCATGCCCTGATCATCTCTTTGCCCCTTGGCCCCATGTTTTGGGAAGGAGAAGGAGCTCTGCTGATCCCTTTTGGAGCACAGAGCAGGGGAGGTCGTGTTTGCTGTGGCTTGCATCGGGAGATTGCATATATGCAGTGCATCCCTCACTACCAAACAAGGAATACAGGTGCTGAGGATGTTATTTTGGTCAGAAAAAGGTTTCACTGGAGAAAATAAAACTCCTTTTTTAATGCTGTAGTACGGAGGTTTCACACTCTAATCTTGCAAGTGTAACAGAAGCTCTAATGGGACCTCCAGCTTCCTGCCAAGCCTTGGGATTTGGCATCACCCCATCATCAATATGCAACTAATGACTCAAGCCATTAAATCATCCTGGGTGCCTTTCCTGCTGACTATGAGGAAAAGACCTGTACTGGCTATTTTGGGAGTGTGTGTCTGTTTGGCCGGAAGGACTTGGAGCTTAGAAGAATTAATGTTCCCAAATAAATTACACTGGAAATATTTTAGGTGAACGGTTTCCTTCCCTGCAGTTGTGTCCTTGTGGCGTGGCTGAGGTGGTTCCCTGCTTGTCCTTCCCTGTACTTCTGTCCTTGTTGTCCTGCTCTGCCCTGCTGGAGCACAGCAGGACTTTGCTCTTGGTGTCTTCAGGCAGTACTGAAGATGTGAGAGATCCCCTGATCTGCAATATGGGTGTGGCCAACACGCCTGTCATCCCAGGATTTCTTGACCAAGAAATACACCCGGGAATTGTCAAAGGCTCTCAGTTACCATTTGACAGTGCAACAAAAATTCCCATTTTTTTTCAGCTGAGTCATCCAAGTGCTTGCCTTGACTCAGGGCTGGATTTCTTCTTTCCACCCTTGGGAAGCAGATGACACTGAGTATCTTTTCTTTCCCTGTTGTCATTCCAATGAATCACCTTTCAAATGAGAAGATTCATCCTGGAGAGGTCTTGGCTTTGCTGAAGGTCTGATTTAAAGAGGATGCCTGAGCATGAGGCTCCATGTCAGTGCTGCTTGTTCCTTCCAGCTCTGCCCTCTGCCTTGAGTGGTTTATTCACACAGTTTTCCCAGGGGTCTGGCCTTGGGAACATTTTGGGATGTGTTTTATCTCCTAGGGACACAAAGCTGGAATCAAGCATCATTCAGGTTCTGCATGGGTTTAAAACTGTTCTTTCACTCACTGCAAGAAGCCAGAATTCAGAACTGATTCATGCATTTCCCAATTCATAACCTGAATTAACTCTTCTGGCTGCTGCTGCTGCTGGAAAAAAAAGATAACTTGTCCCATCTGCTTAAGGGATTATTTTGGTACAGAATTATACAAAAGAAAGAAATACTGCTTTAAAGGGCTTTTCCACAGAAAGCTTTAGAGTTCCAAAATCACTTGGGGAGTATCTACCATGACTGAAGGTAATCTCATTGTTTCATTTCTACTTCTAAATATCACTCTACACATGGTCAAAAATGTTTGTTTGTTATTTCTGTGTTTTCATTTGAAATGAAGTGATGGTCATTGAAGTCTGCGATGAACCTCAAGGTATGTGGTCTCCTATTCTGATCAGGGGATGTTCAGAGGACAAGGAAAATATTATAAAGAATAAAATTCTTCAACTGCTTCCCTTTCGTCTCCAGCAGTGGGGTTTGTGTTAATGCTGGGATTCTTGTCAAAGCCTCACCGGGAGACTCGTTTCCTCCCTGAGAATGCCTCTAATGGCATTTTTAAGAAGCACCCGAATAGCTTAAGAATCATCCAGATCCTGCTGAAGCATTCCAAATGGGCTCTTTTGGAAAAGGAGGCAAGGATTTATTGCTTGGGAGTACTTGTTGCACTGAGCGTGGAGAACTGTGACTCCAATAACAATGAGATTTATGGCTTCCAATGAATCAGAGCCTGAGCTGCACGAGAGCTTTTTATGACTGGAACTCTGTCAAGACAATGCAGGCACCTGAAGGTGAAGGCTCTATTTTCATGAGTAAAAGTTACAATTGAACAGTTTTCATTGTCAGAAAAGATTCCTCAATCAGCAGTAAATTAAAAGGAAAACCAGCTCTCCCAGAGGGTTTATTGGGTGCCAAGTCCAGTGAGGGCAGCAAGTCTGGGGGATTAATGGAATCAAAGAATGGTCTCAATTTGTGTTTGGAAAAGGTTCTCCTTTGGGCTTGACACCTCTTTCAGTGGCTGCTAAGAAGGTGCTGTGCTGTGTCATAGAATCAGGGAATATCCTGAACTGCAGGGGATCCAAGGATCACCCAGTCTCACCCCTGGCCCTGCACAGACCCCTCAGCAGTCCCACCCTGGGCATCCCTGGCAGTGGTGTCCAAACCCTCCTGGAGCTCTGGCAGTCTCAGGGCTGGGACCATTCCCTGGGGAGCCTGGGCAGTGCCAGCACCCTCTGGGGGAAGAACCTTTCCCTGACATCCAACCTGACCCTCCCTGACACAGCTCCAGGTCGTGCTCATTGGGGCCCAGGGCTCACTGTGAGCACAGGAAAGCATCGAGGTAAGCCCATGTCAGAGGGTGGAACTGGAGGGTGTTTAAGGTCCCTTCCAGCCCAAACCATCCTGGGATTCTGTGATAGAATTTCTAATAGAAAAAGAATAGCTGCCATCAAATCCCTTTCCCACTGGAATCTTGGGACTGTGTTGTGATGTATTCAGGTGCCCTGCACCCCCTGCCCCTCCTGAGCTCTGTTGATGCCTGTTGGAGTTCTTGGCTTCTCTGGATTTCCAGGTCCCTGCTCCTACCTGCAGGAGCTTCCAAGCTGGTTGTCTTCAGGTCTTGTCTCTTCCCTTCTTACTCACTGCTGAGGTAGAGAATCACCTTTATCCCAACCCAAGAACACTTCCAAGAAGTGAGGTCAGCCTGCACTGCTCCAAATCCCACAGCTCCCCCTTTCCCAGGGTTTCCCAAGCCCCAGCTCAGTGTGGTTGGAAGCAGACTGTGCCCTGAGCTGCCACCTTCCTGCCATGATCTCACCTAGCCTTGGCTCCCATTACTTTCTTTTCCTGGCTCCAGGATTCCTCTCATCTTGATGTACATCTGAAGGAGTCATTCTGGGCTTGCTTTGTAGTTCTTGAGGAGTGAGATGTCCTAGAGGGAAATTCATCTTCCCTACTGTCCTAGAGGGAAATTCATCTTCCCTACTCTCCATCCACTTCCCAAGGGAGGCACCTCTCATTCTTCATGGCTGCTCCTTCTCTCTGATAATTACAAAGATGCCCACTCAGACCTGGATGGGTTTAGTTTGGCTCAGCCAGGGCAGTTAAATGTCCCCACCTGCACAATTAACCAAAAACCCCCACCCCAGTTCTACACACAACATTGAGTAAAAGGACTGCAAATGTACAAATTCCCAGAGGTCAGTTTAAAAGTACACTCCACTCCACTTATGTGTAAAGTTATCCTAAGTAATTCCTCCTGGCAGTTTAATGTTGGGGATTTTGCTGTAATGCTTCCTCCCTGACATTTGCAATGACCCAGTTTACTGTTTTTACAAATAATAATTTGTCTTAATTTTCTCTTTGAAGTAGCAAGGAAAAGCATAAATGAGTGAAATCCAAACCTGGTAACCTTGCTGGATATTGTAGGTCAATAAATTATCTTAGCATAGTGTTCCAGGTTTCCACTTGAGTGGATGAGAGCTCTTTTAATGCTTGGTAAAATAGCAGAGATAAGTGATTGCAGTCTGAGGATGGAAAACATTGAATAATGCAAAGATCTATGGATTTTGTGATTTTGCTTGGCTGGGGGGGAGAAAAATTCTTTGATTCTTTCAGAGCTGGATGATAAAAGCTTCCTTTTCAGTTCAGACACTCCATGTTTTTGAGCCAAACATGGCTCTGACGAGTAATAATGCATTCCTGATGAAATGATCCAGTTGGCTATGCCAGGGCTAGGCGTTTCTGACCTGGTTTTCAGTGTAAAAATCCAGCACAGGCCAAAGATTATTCCATTCTGAAGCCAGGAAACCTTGTCAGAAATACCATTTAGAGCTGCTAGTCCAGCTGAAGTTCTGGATGCAGGTTCTGGATGCTCTGGTGACCAAAGCTGGTGGCCAAAGATGGAGACCTGATTCTAAGAAGTCCTTCAAATCAACATCACTCAAAGCAGGATGAGGCTTCTCAAGGGAAACCCAGGAGTTTTAATGAGGCAAAAATGTTCATGGAATGAGCCTGACTTCCCTAATTTTATTATTTTATCCAGACAAATAAAAATCCTCAAAGCCACAGGCAACTTTTTCAAGACATCAATAATATTTGGCAAGAAACAGAAAAATTTAAACAAAAACCAAGGTTGCCCCTCTTTAAACTTCCATTTCTCTCTGCAAACTTTCTGATGAATGGGCAACCAGATTCTCCAGGGCCCATTTCAGCCTCCCCAAACATCAATTTCATTTCTCCTTCTGTACAGAAGGAATGAGACTCATTTACCCAATTTCTGGGGCTCAGCTCTCACCACAGATGGCCCTCCCTGCACTTGTGCTGTCTCAGCTGCCTCCTGGAAGCAGTGTCTGAAATGAGGTCCATCCTTCGGAATCCCAGTGCCCTCAGTCATTGTCATGGACTCACATTTTCAGCCTTTTAGACTTGCATAATTTTTTTCTTTCTGATAAGCAAGCGCCATGTTCAATGGTTCTAATATTTTATTGCCTTGTCAACATATGAGAAAAGAATAATTACACCTGCTCTGCAGGACTGGGAATTCTAATCAACACCAGAGCAGGATCTGTACATAATTAGAAGCTTGTTTTAGCTGCTTTTTCAGAATTTATCTCTCAAGCAACTGTCAGTGCCAGCAACATGGTTTCAACCAGCAAATCTAAAAGTGACACTTCATTGTTAGCACTGCTCTGCAGATAAAATCACCATTTATTCCAAAACAATGAAGACAAAAAACTGCTGAAAAAAGTTCCCCCAGATCAGTCAGAGGCATTGTGGGGTTGTCTGAAAGGCTCTGGGGTTTGAACCCAGAGCCAGGGTTTGTCTGTACCTCGTTGCTGTGAGATTCAGCGCTCTTCCCATCATCCCAGGTGTCAGGGAAAGGACATTGTCCCTGTTTGAGGTCTGGAGCAGGAACAGACACAGAAATCACATCCTCAAGAGTTGTTCTGGGAGCCTCAGTCACAAAAGGGACATTTAGAAATGGAGCTGAAGAGTCCAAAGAGCTTTATTTTCACTTGAACCAGTCTAGGGTTGGAACTCAAACTCACGAGACCTTTCCAGCAGTTCCTTGATCCTGGTTGCCATTTGTTCTTTGAACTTGGCCGTGGTGCAGGCAGTGATGAGCCCCATCATTTCCCCAAGATCCACCTCTGCCTCAATTCCTGCCCGGCTTCCAATGGTGCCACGCTCAAGTGTCCCTGTAGCATCAGGACACACATGGAGGTGGGAGCAGGTCCAGAGGAGGCTGCAGAGCTGCTCCAAGGGCTGAGGCCTCTCAGCTCTACAGCCAGCCTGGGAGAGCTGGGGGTGTTCACCTGGAGAGGAGAAGGCTCCAGGGAGAGCCCAGAGCTCTTCCAGGGCCTAAAGGGGCTCCAGGAGAGCTGGGGGCAAACATGTTAGCAGGGCCTTTTGCAATAGGATGAAGAGTGATGGTTTTCAACAAAAATGGGGTTGATTTAGACTGGATATATGGAAAAAAATTTAAAATGAGGGTGATGAGGCCCTGGCACAGGGTGCCCAGAGCAGTTGTGGCTGCAAGTGTCCAAGGCCAGGTTGGATGGGGCTTGGAATAGCCTGGGACAGTGGAAGGTGTCCCTGCCCATGGCAGGGGTGGCACTGGCTGGGCTTTGAGGTCCCTTTTCCACCCACGCCATTCTGGGATTCTCTGATCTGGGATATTGGCCATGTCTGATGCTGGAACACTCCTGCTCTCCTCCAGCCTTCAGGACAGGGACTCTTCCAGGAGCAGAGCTGGGCAAGCTGCCACAATGGGATAATATTTCAGGCTGCAGGAGCTGTCCATGCTAAAAGCGAGAGAAACTCAAGCCTTTGTGTGCTCCTGTGTCTGTCTGCACTGCCAGAAGGCAGCTGGTGAGCTGAAATATCATCAGAGATCAAATGTGTGGGAGCTCACAGTGGGTAGAGGTGGAAAAGTGCCTGGGACAAACAATCCTGAGCAGTTTTATTCCCAAAGTGCTCACAGGGTGCTGACTGCATTGGTCTGTCTGCTCCTTTCTGCCTGGGCATCTCATTTATTCCCTCATTGACTTTCAGTCTTTAAGCTGCTGTTAATTTAAGAAGCTCCCTTGTTCACCTCTCTTATAGATTCACGAGCTCTTCTGGCTGAGATGGATTGGGATCCCTGGAAGGACATTAAAATGCTGTATGTGGTGATGTTTTACCCAGCTCCTTCAATCCCTTTTCCTGCATCTTGCTCTGCACTTGGATCCATGGATCCAGGCTACAGTGCTGCTCCTGGGACTGCATTGCCTTCATTAAATGCACACACGTACGAAATTCTCTTGATTTTTGCCTTTTTTTTCCCCAAGCACCTGGGAAGTCTGGGCAAATGTGGGAAGGCAGGAAAAGATTTTTAAAATGCATTACAAATCCTATTTTAACTCAACTAATTATAGCTACAGTGTAATTAAAATATTGTGAAGGAAAAGAAAATAATCCAGCTGAATTGAAAGTGCATTAACACCTTGCATCTGCAGAGTTCTGAATCACTGTGCCTTTGTACCTGACAGCAAAATGCTCAACAGCCCCTTCTGCCAGAAACCCTGAACCTGCTGAGCAAGGCCTTCTTTCCTCCCCAGGGGCAGCTCCAATCTCTGCTCCCTGTGACAGGGACAGGACCCAGGGAATGGCTGGAGCTGTGTCAGGGGGATTTGGGATGGATCTCAGGGAAAGGTTCTTCCCCCAGAGGGTGCTGGCACTGCCCAGGCCCCCCAGGGAATGGTCCCAGTCCAAGGCTGCCAGAGCTCCAGGAGCCTTTGGCTGCCAGGGATGCACAGGGTGGGGTAGTTGGGGTGTCTGGGCAGGACCAGGGGTGGGACTGGGTGATCCTTGGGAGTCCCTTCCAGCTCAGGATATTCCATGATTTCATGATCTGTTGGCTCACTGGTTCTGGTCCGAGGGGGAACATCTCCTACTGCTCCTGTAAACTCTCTCCTATTCCCTTTCCTTAAGGTGAGAATAAACACATTGAAATGTTAGCCACTACAAATCAAAATGTCACACCAGAACAAAAATCCTTGTTACATAAATTTTCTCCTTTTCTATTGATTGGAAAGTTCCAGCAGGAGAAATAAAAATGTTGAACTTTATTTCATGAGCAGAGATTTTTTTTCAGTTACAAGCAGAAGAACAAGCCATTGTACCTGCAAAACAAATGCAACTATTTCCTGCCCAGCTTTACCTTCGTGATTTCAAGACTAATAAATTTGCTGGTGGAAAAATATTATTACATTGAATATTTATCAGTCACAGAAAAGCACCAGATATGTCAAAGGCTGGCGGTAATACATCTTAGATAAATATCCTTATACAGGTCAATCACATCCTTTCAATCCCAAAGTGGGTGAACTACTTTGCTCAGTGCCATGGTATAGTCCTACTGCAGAAATGCAGGGAAGGATGAATGTTTCTCCATGGCTTTAAGTGAAGCAGGGATTATAAAGTGCAGCACAGAAATTACAGAGGGCATTTCCATGTCCCATGTCCTGCTGGACGTCAGGCAGGACGGGGATGACAATATTTCCTTCTGGCCTTAAAGAAATGAATCTGTGAAAATACAATCAGAGCTTGTGGGCCGTTGGATCCGTGTGCTCTGAAATGACTTTTTTTAGCACTAAAAATGACATTATCTTCAAGAACAAATAAGCTGCGTCTGCCAGCATCAGCAGTCGAGCTTGGAAATGGGAAAAGTATGAGGAGAAAATCCCAACCTGCTTAATTGCCTCACAAATCAAAGCTCTGAGAAATAACTCCTGTTTAGGGGAAATTCAGATGAGAAATATGATTACTGCTCTCTGCAGGGGAAAGGCAGCACTTGGACAAAACGTGGGCTGTTTTTCTCTAAGTGATCCCAGTGCTGGGGCCTGACTTTCCAGAGCTCCTTGGGAAGGTTGAAGCTTTCTCCTATTTCAGCAGTTTTATGCAGATCAGGGTGGGCTCGAGCTGGTGCAGCTTCTCCCCTGGGGTGGGTTGATGTCCTTCCATGTGCACCAGGCAGAACTCAGGGCACTCTGTGGTCCAGTCCATGGAAATTCAAATGTTTATGGGAAAAAGAAAGATATAAATCTTCAGCTTCTTTCCAGGAAAGCAGCTTGAGGTTTTACTAATGGGGCAGCTGGTGAAGTGTTTATAAATAACACCTAAGTGAGCATAGTGTTGGTGTTCGCATGCATTAAACTTCCAGAATGTTCTGTGCAGAGAACTAAATACCTTTTCAGTAGGAGAAAAAGTGCATTTTATTTGATCTGAGTCGTGCATAAACCCAGTGCCAAATGACTCTGGCAGGTTCAGCCCATCCTGGAGTGACATGAGGGCCAAGCTGGTATCTGATGGTTGGGACTTTCTGGAGAAGACCTTGAAGGGATGGGAGCAATTCCATGTACCAAAACCACTTGGCACAGATATAAACATGAATATCTGGGTGCAGAGGGGGTTGTGTGTTTTGCACGAACTCTGGGGTTTGGGTTTGGCCATTGTCTGCCTGTTCCTGAGTCTGTTTGCATCCTTGTCTGTCAGATCACCCCCTTTGTGGCTGTGGTTCTGTGCAGCCTTGGGGCAAGCGGCAGCCCCCAGCTCCCTCTGCTCCAACTCAGGTCCCTTTTTTCCTTCCCATTCTGAGACCCAGAGTGACTTTCCTTTCTTCTGGAGAGGGAAAGCTGTTCCATGGGTGGCAGAAGGACTTGTCCAGCATGGCATGGCTGGGCTCAGTCTGAGCCATGGCCACGGCAGGGGTTCTCCCAGCACCTCTGTTCCTTACCCAGGGGATCTGCTGCAGGCAGAGGAGGAGCTGGGTTGATGCAGCAGCTGGGAGGGGAGTGTGGGAGCTCAAGGAGAGGTTGGTGTGAAGGACGTGGTGAAACCCTCTCAGCGGGGGGAGTGTTGCAAGGGTGAAGCCACTTTTCTTTTTTTCTTGACATTATTAGAGGGTTCAAATGGAATTTAATTGGTGCTTAAGCCTTGAGCTGCCCTCAGCATGGGAAATGCAGAGCAGCCACTGAGTGCAGGGCCAGGGATCTCTGGCTCTCACCTTCTCTGTCCTCTCCAAAGCAAACAAACAACCAAACACTCCAATAATTAACTGCACACCTAGACTGTGAGGAGCAGTGCTGGGAGACATCATCCAGGAGAGGGCAGGAGGAAAATGATGAGCCTGAAAAACCTGATCCAGGAAAATAATGAGCTTCCCCTGTGGAGGAGGATGCAAAAGGAATCTGGGCACTTAATTCCTCCTTCTTAGAACTGTAGAATCAGGGATTTTTATAGGTTGGAAAAACCCTTTGAAATCATCAGGTCCAAGTCTTCCCCCAGACCTGCCAAGGCCACCACTGGCCATGTCCCCAAGTGCCAAATCCACATGGATTTTAAGTCCCTCTAGGGCTGGGGATGCCTCGACTGACTCAACCATCACTCTCCATCATCTGCTTGGAGCAAGTAGAAAGGTCGAGTTGCAGTTGGGAATCTTGTTCTGATTATCCATGCGAGGGCTTTCCTGCACTGCTCTGAGCCCTCCCAACACCTGAACTGCTGAGTCGCAACATCAAGGAACAGTCCTGGGCATAAGGACTCAAGGACATGCTGTGGGAGATTTAGACCTGGTCTAAAAACCAGCTTGGGTTTGGACCAGTCCAAAAGGGTTTTTCTTTAAGGAATTCCTATTGGAACTTTGAAGGAACAATTCCCATCCCAGTGTAGAGACAAAGAGTTAAACTGGAGTGACCTGAGCAGCTCCCCATGACTGCCAACAGTGCCCAAGGACAGTCTGGGACTCAGCTTTGCCCATGTCAGGCACAGGGCACTGCAGGGTGATGGAGGAATGGCATCGTGCTCCAGGTTGAGCCAAAGCAGGTCTGGGTCACGCTGCTGGACGTGAACAAGAAGTTCCTTTTCCCTGTGCTTCCTTTCAGCTGAGTCTCTTATCTGGGAGAGTTCAGCAGCAGCTGCTCTGCAGGGAGACAGCGAGCAGTCACCAAATGTGCCATGTGCTGGATCTGGTGCCTCATTTGCTCCATCTGTGGAACGGAGATTAGTTCTCTGTTTCTCTGTGACTTCCTGGGAGATGTAGCAATGGGAGTGTTATATGGGATAGGCTGTTCCAGGTCAAGCACAGATTAGGCTGGGAGTCTGTCCCAGCTCCCTGCTCCCAAGATTCCAACTGTCTGAGAGCACAACCAAAAAAGCTCTTCCAGCAGATGTCCACAAATTCCTTCGTTGGCTGATCCGTGCACTGTAGGGTTCGTCGTGGGAGAGCACTCCAGATCCTCCCAGCAAAAGCACCTTCCACTGTCCCAGGGCACTGCAAGCCCCATCCGGCCTGGCCTTGGACACTTCCAGGGATCCAGAGGCAGCCACAGCTGCTCTGGGCACCCTGTGCCTGGGCCTCAGCACCCTGGTAAAGAATTCCTGAGTTTGTGGAGCATTTCCTGAGTAAAGTCCTGATTGTGGATCCATGTGTGATGGCTGCTGCAGTCAGAAAAATGAGCAGAACACCTTTTCCAAATGTGCATTCCTTGTAGACAGTCCTTGAGCTTCTTCAAGTATTCCCTGTAAAAATGTATCATGTCCAAAACACCCTGAGTCCAGTCCAGATCCACTCTGTTGATATGAGCTGTAAATGTGCCCCAACAGAAAATGTCAAAACAAGAGCCATCACAACAGGAGGTAAAACTGTCAAAACTAAAGGTTGAGAGGTTTAGAAGGTTCTGTTTCACGTCCCACTGAGTGATTCTGCAGAGGACTCATTCCCAAGGCAAACCTGGAAATCACTCATTGTTCCCCTGGGGAGCAATGGAGAAATGGAATTGAGCTGGGAGCAGCTAGGAAAGGTTGGCGTGGCTGAAGGGCAGGTCTGGGATCTGCAAAGGAAAAACTCAGGATTCCCTCTCCTCTGGCTGCATCTGTGGTGTGTCCAGCAGTTCATCTTTAGGGGACAGACAGAAGTGCCAAATTCATCTTCTTGTCCTCCCCAGGGTGTGGAAAAGCCTGAGGAGTTCCCAGGATGATGTTTAGGTGGCCCACATAGGGGGGTGATGCCTTCAGCACAGAGAAACATCATCCAGGGTTGATCAAGAGAAGTCCATTGTGTTGTGGAGTTCATAAGGAGCTTTGGATCCAGCTCTTTATGTAGTTGTGCCAAGGAAGCAATAAACTGCAAAATGCTTTTTATTGGGCTCTGTGAGTGCCCCAGGGAGTTGTGGGGCAGGAGCTCAGGGGGGAATCATTTCCATCTGTCTCAAATGGACTCTGGGAGGTGTTGGTGCGTCAAGTGTGGAATTATCCACTGTACCCTTGGCCAGGTGCCACTGCACAAACATCCCTGACATTTCCATTGCCATCTCCAGCAGCCTTTGCTGGCAGTAGCTCCTCTGATTTCTTCCCACTACACTTTAAAAACTTTATTCAAAGAAAACAATTCTGTGCAAGCTAATTTGCTCTTTCACTGCCCAAGAAAACATAATCTGGCAGGAGCATTGCTGAAATAATGTATACAGCTAAATCCCAAGCATTTTGGCCATTCCAGCCATGGCAGGAAGTTGGTACTACACGATCTGTAAATTCACTTCCAACCCAAACTATTCGGGGATTACAGGATTGTTTGGTTTTCAGCTGGAACCTGCTGCAGATGGAAAACAACCCAAGAAGGAATGGAAAGTGAATTGGAAGAGGCCTTTACCATTTCTGTGTCTCCTCTTCAATGGTTGCTCTCCAGAGTTGTAGGAATGGTCCTGGAACATCTGTGGAAGATGCTGGAACAGAGGGAAATGTGTCTGTTGAGCAACTGCCTCCACACCTTGGTTTGTATCACTGTAAACTGGGACTTTCTGGAAATTCAGCCTGATTCCTCCAATACTGCCTCCAATTTATTAAATTTCCCTTACATATGAAGGAAGAACACATGGGCAGCTGGGTATGGTTCCTGTCTGATCTCCTGTATAGCACAGGGCATTTCCTGCCTGCTGTGTCTGGCCCTCACATCTCCCTTGCAGTGCAGGCAACTGTGGCCCCTGGGGGCCTGTTTTTCTCCCTTAACTGTCAAGAGAATCCAGACAACTCATTCAGATGGAGATGTCAACAGTGAGGACGTTCACATTTGGACAAAGAGGATCAGCCCAGGGTGTCTAAGCACAGAGATACATTTCATCACGTTTTAGGTGTCCAAAGAGGAGATTTCAACAGCTGAGCCAAGGCACTGTTTGCCTTCCCTAGCACAGATAATTCAGTCTCAGATACTGGAAAGAGGGATGACAAACCTCCCCTTTGGCTAGAAAAGGAGTCAGTTTGGCTAGTTGGATGTCAATACAGATTTTGTGGATGACTCTGGGTGGAACCGAGCTCAAGTATTTCACAATCATGAAGCAAAGGCTGGGTCTGTGATTACACATTATCATTTGTCAGAGCTCATCTTGATGGTTTAGGGAAAAATATCCCTGAACCCAGTCCTCCTGAATGTGCTGACTGAAATTCCCCAGACTCCAGCAATAGTAAAACCAAGCCTGTGATGCCACTGTCCTGTCACAACATCTTAGGAAAAAACAGATCACTCTCAGTGGGTGCCTGTACCTCTGAGCACACAGAGAGCTCACCCAGAGAGAAAGAACCTTGGTCGCTGCTGGGGAGGGCTGAGGATGCAGAGGTGATGCTGGCTGTTACCTTGGCAACTATCCCCATCTGGGAGGAATCTGAGGCAGGTGCTCTGACCCCTGGCAAAAAAATGTTTGACATTTAATGACTTAAATGAGGGAATAATTCTTGGCTGTTGGGAAAGGGGGAGTAGCTGAACATCATTTGGAACCATAATGGGGGAACTCATCCAGAGCTGGTTCCAAAGGTTTGGACTTTAGCAAAGAAGGTGCTGCCAAAGCCCATTCAAGAGACAGTTGGAAAGGATTAGGGCCTTATTTTCCACTTATTTGCATTCTGTTATTCCAAATCCATGGAGAATTTCCTTTTAAAAGGAGACAAGGTGGTTGAGGTTATTTGCAATGACCAGCACATGGGTCAGTGATGGCCTTGGCAGGTATGGGGAACAACTGGACTCCATAATCTCCAAAGGCTTTTTCAACTTTAATGAATCTCTGATCCTACAATTCTAAGGAGGAATTTAGTACCCAGATTCCTTTTGCATCCTTCTCCACAGGAAAAGTTCATTATTTTCCTGGATTGTTTTTTTCAGGGTCCTTGTTTTCCTGCCTGCCCTCTCCTGGATGATGTCTCCCAGCACTGCTCCTCACAGTTAATCACTGGAGTGTTTGTTTATTTGCTTTGGAGAGGACAGGAAGGTGAGAGCTGAGTCCCTTGGCTCTGCACTCAGTGCCTGGGGAATTGCAGCTGCACAGGTCTGGTCTTGTAGAATCTGACAATGGAATCCTGTCATGGTTTGGGTTGGAAGGATCTGAAAGCTCATCCAGTGCCACCCTTTGCCGTGGGCAGGGGCACCTTCCACTGTCCCAGGTTGCTTCAAGCCATGTCCAAACTGGCCTTGGGCACTTCCAGGGATCCAGAGGCTTCTCTGAGCAACCTGAACTGCTCAGTTCTGAATTACTTCTCTCATGTTATTCACAGAATTTTCAGTTATTGACCCCAGAGCAGTAAGAAAATGACCATACAGGTCTCATTCTCTCACGTAATTCAGATTTTGAGCTGCAGTTTAAGGTTATCTCTGAATTGTCTGTTAGTATTTATATAACAGAGAAAAATCAGATAAAAATACAGTGTCTTGGTTAGAAAAGACAGGTGTCTGCTAGGGAGGGCAAGANTTGCCAAAACCTCGCGTTATCTCTTTTTTTCCCTCTGAGAGAAAAACTCTCAGAGACCAAAAAAGGGTGTAGCCCTGTGCTACAGCTTTCCTTTAGCCACTTGTATTGTTTTGGTCAAGCACCCATAAGCACCCAGTAATTAGTCTTCTATCGATTTTATGGGAAAAAAATTCTATAAGAAAAAACAAAACAAAACAAACAAACAAATTTAACCCCCAACATCCAGATACCTGGAAGATCCTGAGACATGAAAAACCTTTGTAAAAAATGTGGATTTCCAGTTTTGTTTCTTCAAACATGAACTCCAACTGCATTCAGTACAGTCTTCATATTTATCCAAGGATCGTAAAATTCAGATTTATATGCAGCAGGCAAACAAAAGAGTGTGTGGGGATGGATACAAAGGCAAATGTGAGCTGAAGAGAGATAAATTAACTAAAAGCCTGGATCCTGTGTGTCTACAGAGAAGGCTCTGTTAATTGAAATTAAAACCTTCCCTGGATCATTTCTCTCCATTTAATCTCTTCTTAGAAACAGAAAATGTTCCTGTGCCTGTATCACTGACATTGCAGCACAGAATCACAGAATTGATGAGATCATCAAGTCCAACATCTGACCAAACACCATGTGGAGCTTGAGGCCAGAGGGTGACAACACCACGTCCAGAGAACACTCAATATTCCAAGGATTGTGCTTCCTCTCTGCATCCAGAGAAGGGCTCAAAGCAGAGTGTCCCATATCCCATGGAGCACTGTGGAGCCCAGGCTGTTCATCGTTCCAGGATGGATTGGTCTTTTCCTGTCCTTGATGAAACTTTTCAAAAGCTTCTGACTGTTCTGATGCAAAATGAAAACAAATGTGCAAACCTCAAAGACTTCACAATTCATTTTCTCCAGCCGTGCCAGATTCCCGGAGCATGCAATGAATCTTCCCTGTGGAATCGCTGGGTTTCTCACTAGGGATCTGCTCCTTGCTCCCTTTGGATCCATGGTTCCGTGTGTGTCTTTCCCACACTCTCCATGGATAAAGGACAGTACAGAGCCTGTGTCTTTGACCCAGCCCCTGCTCTTGCTGCTGCTGTTCCAGTCCTGTCCCATTCCTGGTGGCTGAACCCTCATCCAGTGATATTTAAGGATGGCGGCTGTGACATCCCTCCCTGAATTTCACCACTCTCATGTTTTCGCAACCCTGATCCTTCAGGATATCTGGATGTGGCTTTCTAACCAAGGAAGAGTTTCCATTCTTCGCTTGACACTGTTCCCTACTGGTCCATCCTGCCTCGGGAAAGGCTCACATGCTCCAGTGGGCAAACTAGTTCAGGAGCAGAGAGATCCCTCCATATTTGCTGTTGCTACAAAAGCAGACAAAACCCCTGGTGGAAATTAAAAGCAGTGTGACATGGAGTTTCTGGCAGAGCTGTGCTCCTTTTGTCTAAAGGGCGTAGGAAGATGTGGCCAGAACAGAAATTCAATGCATCAGTCTGGCTCCATGGTTACTAAGAAACAGAGGGATGCTGCTACACTGGAGTTATTTCATTCCTAGAGGAGACAGGGATGCTCAAGCTGAAATATAAATTTATTTCTTTGAAATGATTCTGTTTTTCTAAGACAGGAAGCAGCACCCCAATTTAATCTGCACTGCCAGTGGATGTTCCTGGTTGCCCTGCTCTCTGTCCTTCAGCAGAAGAGGATGGGCACCTTTGTGTGCTTAATTAGTTTTTCTCTTTTTTTGCATTAACCCACATTGCCTTCAGCAGATCAGGTTTTATTCTCAGTAAGTAAAAATAAAGAAAAGTAATTGCTCCAGATGAAGGAAAAGTCCCCACCTGTTTTTTAACCAAGCTTCAGGAAATCAGCAGGACAAGGCACAGACAGCAACAAAGGTTGAGAGTCAGGTTTGGGAATAACGGGTTTATGCTTAAAAGGGGTGAGGATTTTCCCACAAATTCTCAGAATCACTGAGGTTGGAAAAGCCCTCCAAGACCATCAAATCCAAGCTGTGCCCAATCCCCACCTTGTCCCCAGCCCAGAGCACTGAGTGCCACCTCCAGGAATTCCTTGGACACCTCCAGGGATGGGCACTCCAAACCTCCCTGGGCACTTCCAGTGCCTGAGCACCCTTTCCATGGGGAAATTCCTGCTGCTGTCCACCCTGAGCCCCCCCTGGCCCAGCCTGAGGCCGTTCCCTCTCCTCCTGTCCCTGTTCCCTGGGAGAAGAGCCCAACCCCCCCGGCTGTCCCCTCCTGGCAGGGAGTTGTGCAGAGCCACAAGTTCTCCCCTGAGCCTCCTTTTCTCCAGGGTGAAATTCCAGTTGCTCTGTGCTCAGTCACCTCTCTTTGCAGGGAACTCCAGACTTAAAAGGCAGCCAAGGCAGAGGAGAAATACCAATGCCTCCACTGCCTCCTCCTCCTCCCCCTGTCCCTTGATTTCCCTCAACAGCTCCTTGGGGAACATCCCCACTCCCTCAAAGCAGCCTAGGGAAGGACAGCACCAGGATAAGCAGCCAAAAGCTCCCCTGGGGTAAGGTTTTCCCACCACAAACCCAA
Source organism: Donacobius atricapilla (assembly GCA_013397315.1). Taxonomy (NCBI): domain Eukaryota; kingdom Metazoa; phylum Chordata; class Aves; order Passeriformes; family Mimidae; genus Donacobius; species Donacobius atricapilla. The sequence goes on from WBMY01016478.1 coordinate 156,630, forward strand.
TCCTATCCCTGCAGGCTCCTCCTGCCTCTCTGATTCATCCCTCCTTACCCTGGTTCTCATCACATCCTTCCTCAGAGAGCTATTGCTTCCCCTGAGCCCTGGCAGGGAATTCCATCCTGCTCAGCTGGTTTATTCCTCCTCTGGTGAAGTGAACACTGCTTAAGTTCATTCCAGCAACAATTGAATCAACAAAGGGCTGAATTAGCTCCAAGACCCTGATGTGATGGGTGGGCACCAGAACTCATTCACTGCTTTCTGGTGCTGCTGTTGAGGTCAGAGTTTGGCTTTGGTGGATTTTAGGTGCCACATTTCAAACTTGGCTTTAAAAATCTTAAATAATGACTGCTGTGGAAGAGAGCAGAGGTTTGCAACGCCTGGCAGGAGTGCGGGGGCTGTCAGTCCTGAAATACATCAGCTATGGAAAATCACAGATAGAGATGGGAGTTAAGATTTCGCTGTGCTCCTTACGTCCCTTGGGAACACTGACAGCTCCCTGCTGCTTTGTGCTATGCTTCAGACAGGCACCAGGGAGTTTGGGATCATTTCAGCTCACTGGGAATCTTGTATTTCTAATGGAAAATGGTGGTCTTTTATTTTGCTTTTCCTTTTTAAACCTATCCAATTTATTTCCATTAAAATTATCAATAAATTCACAGCTTGTGGGATGTTCATATTTTTACTGCAATGTGAACTCTAACCTTTCATACCCCTCTTGCTTCTGGTTCCCTATGACAATCTAAAAGGTTTTACTTTTACTTTTTCTAAAGCAACTTCCATTCTGTTAAAACCTGGATGTTGCTCTTGATGCTGGATGCTGCAAAGACACTGTCAGCATTTATGACATAAAGCAACACCATGAGCTGTAAATGGTGTCATGAAACTTTCCCAATTTAAACGAAGTTTCAGGAGAAACAAAAATATTTACATAGTTCACACCTGTTCCACAGAAAATATGAAATATTGACTTCTTGAAGGTTGCTTTCATCCCAAGTTGCAGCACAGTAGTCAATTGCTCCTGCAAATGTTATTGTTTCTGGTCATCCTTTATCTTTCCTTAAATCAGGATGCCTGGAGAAGAGAAGGCTGCAGAGTGACCCAACTGTAGCCTTTCAGTGCCTGAAGGGTGCCCACAGGAGAGCTGGAGAGGGACTTGGGCAAGGCATGGAGGGACAGGTCACAGGGAATGGCTTCTCACTACCAGGGGCCAGGGATGGATGGGATATTGGGCAGGAATTGTTCCCTGGCAGGGGGGGCAGGCCCTGGCACAGGGTGCCCAGAGCAGCTGTGGCTGCCCCTGGATCCCTGGAAGTGCCCAAGGCCAGGCTGGAACAGTGGAGCTTGGGGCAGCCGGGGACAGTGGGAGGTGTCCCTAGCCATCCCTTCCAACCCAAACCATTCTGTGACAATAAACTCCCATTTTTTCCCACTCTACATTCACCTGGTTTCTCATTTGTTCACTTTGTAGGATTACCTGGAACAACCTAAACATGGGCAGCTTGCAGGGCTCAGATTTCCAGCAGTGCCACTCCCACCCCTCCTGCCCTGCACAGGGTTGGACCGAGGCCTCTGCAGGGGCAGAACAGAGATCGTTGATTGCCTCCTTTGCTCTTTAAACAGTTAAACAACTCCACAAGTCCGTGGTTCAGTAATGGATGAGGATTTGGGAGCCAACAAAGGGCTTTGCTTGTGATGGACACTACATAGAAATATTAAAACTGTTGGTTTATTCCCTGTTAGTGCAATTACCCCTTCAGGAGAGAAACTGCAGTGGTCACAAGAGTTGCTCTGGAATTAAAACCCTTGCAGGGCTCTGACCTACCTTACATGGACTGAGAAATAAAATGCACTTGAAAATTGGATTGTGTTTCAAAGTCAAGAGCCAAAACAGGAGGCAGAGACACTTATCATGAAAGATTTCAGTGGAATTTGCCTTTTGATTCTTTCATGGGCCTAGTCTTTGCTGTTCCTTCGTCTCCCTGGGTTCTGGGCCTTTCTCATTGCTCCCAGTTCAGTGTTGCTGGAAGACAAGGCTGGGAGATGCATCAGATGATGAAGGGAAGTGAGACCAGCACTGACCCTTCCTCCACACAAAAACCTCTGGCGACCCCAGCAAGGCCATGGAATCCTGGGATGGTTTGGGTGGGAAGGAGCTTTAAACCCCACCAGTGCCACCCCTGCCATGGGCAGGGACACCTTCCACTGTCCCAGGGTGCTCCAAGCCCCAGTGTCCAAACTGGTCTTGGACACTTCCAGGGATCCAGGGACAGCCAAAACTTGTTTGGAAACTTGTGCCAGGGCCTCACCCCCCTCACAGCCAGGAATTTCTTCCCAATATCCCACCTAACCCTGCCCTCTGGCAGCTTAAGGTCATTCCCCCTTGTCCTGTCACTGCACATCCTTGTCCAAAGTCCTTCTCCTTTGCCCCCTGGAAGGCTGCAATTCCTCTGTGCATTCCCACACTGCCCCCACCCCAGTCCCAACCCCGGAGGTAGGAGTCACTCCTTGTACACACCTCTGCCTTGCAGTTTTGTCCTGGTCTAAACTCATTCCTCAATCCAAAATTTATTGGAACAGAATGTTAGACAGAAGAAAACGAACTATTGAGTTCCTTTGTCCTTACAAATGTCTTTTGACATTTTCATTCCCCTTGAATGCTTAGCAGAAATTCTTTTCAGACCTTCTAAATATTGCCAGCAGTTCCAGGAAGCAGGACTGTGGATGTATTACTGCCTCCCAAAGGTATCTGCCTGCTCTCCTTCCTCTTCATGGGGAATCCAGGAGGAAGTGATAAGAGCTGGGCTGGGAGGGACTCAGGAATGGCTCGTTTCCCTCTCGAAGGGGATGGCTGAACATACCAGTGGGTGTTGTTAAAATGCTCCCACCTCTGCTCGAGTCTTGTCTGCAGCGCCCAGGGCACAGAGCAACTGCTCATCCTCACTGCTTTAATCTTTTATGTTAATTGGTGATGGCTGTTCTCGAGACCTCAGAAGTCCTCTAAGAATGCCCAGCTAGACAAGACAACTCTCATGGAACGCACATCACTGGGAATTTCACCGCCAGGGTCCTGCTTTTCATTTAATAATTAATAACTGATATCCATTTCTTGGTGCCTCAGTTTACCCACGTGATGTGTTCTTGACACAGCAAGGAGATACTTCAGTTATGGAGCCTTGCACAGCTGGAAACGTTGCTGATGTTTTCCTTTGGGATTTCCTGTCTGGCTGAGATCCTGCAGAGCTGATGGGATCAATTCTATCAACACTTCTTAATTTTTATCTCATTGCAGGGGGTGTTATGCTTTTAAATTCTGGGTTTGGGGTTTTTTTTTTTTTTTTTCTGAGCACCAAGCATCTGTGGGGCACTGAAATAACTGACTAAAATACAGAAAGCACAAATGAAATGTTACATCAACTCATCCATGGTCTCATTAATTAAAGTCCAGTGGCAGTGGAAATCCTGCCAGGCCAATTATCAACCTCGGGCACTCTCAAATGCTCACTCTGCATTTCCTCTTCCTCCTCTCCCTTCCCATGTGGTGTTTTCCAGCACCCAGCAGGAACGAGGGAGCAGACACTGCTCATGCCCAGTGTTGTCTCCAGTTCAGTGAATAAGCCCAGTGGGCAGAGCGGGGCTCCCCTTGTCCTCCCGGATCCTGGGGGGTTCCCAGTGCCCAGCAGGGCGAAGATTAGCCTCTGGTGGGCCGTGGGGGACCTCAGCGCCCTCCGATGCAGCCAGGGACTCCGGCTGCCCAAGGAAAGCCGTGGTCGCCATGGACACCAAAGCGGGGAGGATCCATCGGGAAACAGCGTCAGAGTGAAATGTCAGCGACTGAAGGGGAAATGCGCTGGGATTTTAGGAGGGGGTAATCGTCCTTTAGAGAGGGGACACGATCTCTGACCGAGGGGAGGCTTGGGCTCCAGGGAAACCCAGGGGGAATTGGCACCTTTCATTACCACGGACGCAGTGTCCCAGCGTCCCGGGGGGTTTGGATGCCGCATAAGCAGGAAAGGATGCGGCTGTCAGGTCCCGCAGTTTGCTGTGTGCGACTCCAGGCTGCTGCTGCCAGCACAGCCGGGGCTGGGGCCCAGAAAAGGCCACCCAGGGGGTCCTGTCTTGCTGGGGACCTGCCGGGGGACTTGCCGGGGACCTGCCGGGGACCTGCGGGGACCTGCCGGGACTTGCAGTGGCAGTGCAGGGGGGACGTTATTGCTGCAGTGCAAAGCCCTGGTGTTCCCTGGAGTTCCAACACAGAATTGCAGAGCCACAGAAGGTTGGAAAAGCCCTCTAAGATCAAGTCCAACTACTAACCCAGGACTGGCGGGTCCATCCCTGACCATGTCCCCAAGTGCCCCAGCCACACAGCTTTTAAATCCCTCCTGGGACGGGACTCTACCCCTGCTCTGGAGGGAGTGAGAGGAAGAAAGGGAGAACCCATCCTTTGCACATGGAGAGGAGACCTCATTGGGAATGAGAAAACAACGACTTACCTAAAAATTAAACACCATCCCCCCACCTTTTTTTTTTTTTTTTTTTCCCTAGCATTTCTCCTGTCTCCAAGTCCAAGAAGTTCTATTTTCATCCTGGGATCTTCTGAAAAGGGACTTCCTAATTACCTCACAAGTGCTTGTTTGCTTTTCTCCTTGTCAAGAAACACTGTGCTGTTCTCAGGATTTACATTTCCTGGAGTACCAATCAACAAACTTCTACCTTAGGAAATTGGTTTTTATCCTGTCTCTCACACCTGACATGTGGAGAGAGCATCATGCTATGAGTGCAGCTTTAACCACCTTGATGAAGACACCCCTCAAAATTCCCCCATCTTTCATGACAATTTAAGATCCTTTAATCTCTCAGATCCTGGCTCAGCTCAGTCAGGTCCTATGGCACAGGAAAGCCCATTCTGGGACACTTTCCCTGAACATTAAAGAGACAGATCTCAGTGTGACACAATGTAGGATTTTTAAAACCTGAGACCATTTAAATGTTCTGAGAGTAGCAGAAACAAAATAAAGTCTGTTTGCAAAGTACCTATTCAGATCTGGCATAAATACAGCCAAAAATTGCATTAGTGGTGAATTATTTGCATTCCTTTTCCCTACTCTGGTTCCTTCAAGTACTAAGCTTGGCTCTATTAAAGTCGTCCTTTCCATTTGACAGCCCCTTTAATCCCCTGACTCTGTAATCAGATTCATTCAGAGAACTCCAGAACACAAAGGAACTGCCTTTCCAACCCAGCCTCTGGATGCAGCCTTGGAAATTATAGAGCAAAGCCCAGCAGTAAATCAGTGGCTGATTAGCTCTGGGATTTGAGGAGGTTCTGATTTGAAAATCGATGAGAAAATTCCCCTCTGGCATGATAAATGGGCTGATTTGTAAGGGCTTTGTTAGTTTTGGGGAGAGCAGACTGTACTAAGTAAGCATGTTCCCAAATCCCAGCTATCCCACAGCAGGGTTAAGGGCTGGAACACCTTGTCCAGGGCAGGGAACGGAGCTCGGAATGGGCTGGAGTCCCAGCAGCAGCTGAGGGAGATGGGAAAGGGGCTCAGCCTGGAGAAAAGGAGGCTCAGGGGAGAACTTGTGGCGCTGCACAACTCCCTGACAGAAGGAGACAGCCAGGGGGATCAGGCTCTGCTCCCAGGGAACAGGGACAGGAGGAGAGGGAACGGCCTCAGGCTGGGCCAGGGGAGGGTCTGGGTGGACAGCAGCAGGAATTTCCCCATGGAAAGGGTGCTCAGGCACTGGAAGTGCCCAGGGAGGTTTGGAGTGCCCATCCCTGGAGGTGTCCAAGGAATTCCTGGAGGTGGCACTCAGTGCTCTGGGCTGGGGACAAGGTGGGGATTGGGCACAGCTTGGATTTGATGGTCTTGGAGGGCTTTTCCAACCTCAGTGATTCCACGATTCCATGTGGAATTCTGTGTGCAATCACAGAATCACAGTCATGGGGGTTGGAAAAGATCTCTGAGATCACACAGTCCAACTTTTGAATCCCTCCAATGCCAAATAAATCCCATCACGAAGTGCCACCTCTGCCCCAGAGGGACCATGGGGATGCAGGCAGCTGGGCAGGCACCCAGGGCAGAACAACCCCAAATTGTGTTCTTTTCCTCAGAACACCACTTTAATAATGCACCAGTGCTCATTATTGAGCAGTGTGGCAGCAGAAGGGCCATTCCCAGCCAGCTCTGGGCTGAGATTTCCAGTCCATGTTAATGCTGTTAATGTTCCAATCCTGACATTTTGGTCTTATGTAATCTTATTGAAAAAGCTTTTTTTCCCCTTTGGTTCCATGGGATTTTCAGATTGGTTTTTCAGGTATTTAATGCATGTATTAAACCAACCCTGGTCATTCTCCCCCAGGCAGACTCTGAGGGACTCCTGAACCTCTGGATGGTTTTGTGCTGTTATTGCTGGGTGTTCTGGTGGTTATTCTTTTAAAAAGACCAAAGCAGGGAGTAGGAAGTTGGTTTGCACTGTATAATTAATGCAGAACAAAATCTGTGTGCAATCAGGATGTTTTGATTGCGGCCTAGTGGGATTTCTGGGTGTCCTTTTTAGCCATGACATCAAGCAAATCGGATTTTGGCACCATTAGAAGGGAGGAATTGAGGAGAAACTGAGGATGCTGGAAGTACTTAGGAACAACTCAGCCTAGGGGAGACCGAACCCACTTGATCCATTTGTGCTCACAGGCAGAGGAGAAAATTCAGGGGATCAGATTTCCAGTCTCTAATCCCCACTTAAAGAATTTACATCCAGAGCTGTGATGAATTTTCCCTGTCAGGGTTTCCAAAGCAAAATTCTAGGAGGTTCAGTGTCAGAAAATTCAAAAGGTTGTGTAGAATGAGTCAAACCATCCTTTGCAGCCTTAAAACCTCCTCTTGGAAGCTGGAGAGATTGCTTTGGGATATTGCTCACAGTCCTCATTATCAGTTTTAACTGTTGCAAAGGAATGAAAGGTCCAAATTATCAGCAAAACTGGCTTGGAAGTGTCTCAGGTTTGACATTAAAAGGCAGGTTAATTTATCAGTGCAGTGACAAGAAAGATATGGTTCACTTTTCATGGAAAAATACAGCTGAGTATAAAACCAGATAGTTTCTTCAGGCCTTGTCTTCAATAATTTCTCCTTTCTCAACCTAAAAATGTCTGCAGCTTCTCCAAGTCCTTGCTGCTGGAGCCTCCCAGAGGACTTTTCCCCTGACAGCCACGAAGAGGCTATGGAACACTGACTGCTGCTCCTTTAAACAAGAGCTCTTGGCAGCTTCAGTGCACCAGCCCAGGTTTTCCCAATGCATCAAACAGCAGGATGGGGATGGGGGAGAAATCTGTGGTGCAGGTACAGATTTGTTCCTGAGGGAGGGAACACAACATCATTGGAATAATTTTCAATGCAAAAGATTTTCTAGCAGCCAAACACAATTGTTCCATCGACAGTGGTGGCAGGAGCCGAGCTCCCCAAACCCATCCAAGTTGGGAGCAGATGAGCATTTTCCTTGTTTCCTATTCCATTTTTCAACTGAATTCTGGGTCCTGGATGGAAATGGAGTGGGCAGAAGCTGAGCAGGACTTTCTGCTGAAGTGTTTGGAAGCAAGGACACCACAGCTTGCCTTGGTGGAAAGAGGAAAATAATGGTATCATCCTTAGCGAATCCTGGAATGGATTGGCCTAGAAGGGATCATACAGATCATCCTGTGCTGGCCCTGCCGTGGCAGGGACACCTTCCGCCAGCCCAGGCTGCTCCAAGCACCATCCAGCCGGGCCCTGGACACTTCCTCTGTGGTGTTTGGGAGGGAAGAGGCAGCTGAGCCTTGGGGAATGGTTCCTTCCTTCTCAGGATGGGAATTCCTTCTCAAAGTGTTGCTGAACTCCCTTAGTCCCCACTCCTCCCTTGGCTCACAGATTTAATTTTCTGAGCTGGAAGTGGAGGTGCTGGAGTCTGTGTGTCACTGCTGCTCCAGCAATGCCTGAGCATGGTCCCGGGCATCCATGGGGAGGTGCACACATATTGTGAGCCTGTTTTTTCAGCATTGATGAGCCAGCACCCCCAACCTACTCCCTACAAGTGAAGTGGGAAGCTGGCAAATTCCCATAGCACCCAAGTTCCCGATATCTGCAGAAAACCTGCTGGCCCCTGTTGTCCTTCTCTGCTGGCTGAGTAAGACATTTTCCACAGGACTAGAAAATCAGGATATTTCACATCTCACCTTTTTCATCAGTGCCTCCAATTCCTTGGTGATTTTTGTTTAGCCTTTGAAAGAGAAGGACTGCTGTGCTGAAAGGAATTCTTCCTTTTTGCTGTGGCATTGGAGCATAAATGAGATATGACAGAACATCTTCAGGTTGCCTTTGGCACAGTTGTGTGTTAAATGCTGCTTTAAATGGAAGGGTTTCTGCATGGCAGTGTCAGGACACACCAGGTTTAGTCTCCTTTTCTGTGTAGAGAATTTTCTCTTTTTTCCAGTTTGGTTTTGGTTTGCTTCTAGGGGTCTCTTGTCCTATTTTCTACTGAAGTACAAAGGTAAATAAATGGTATTTAGGTGATTAGAATACCTCAGTGCCCATTTCAGGCATCTCACTGTGCCAGTTTGAAAGCGAAACCAGTGAGACTCCAACTCAGAAATACAATTTAATAGGAGGAGAAAAAGGGTAAAATAAGTTCAATAATACACCCTGTTAGGGCAGTGGTAGCAGTCCGGATGAAGTGGTCTTGTTGAAGCAGTGATCCCGTAGAAAGGTCTGGTAGCTCTTGTCCTCTGGGAATCCAGTGGGGGTTCCGGCCCCCTGTGCTATCCTGGGTTATATCCAGGTGGGAATGCTTGGCTCTTCCCCATGGGTGGAGCATCTCACAATGGAAAGATGCCATTTTATGAGTCATGCAATGGGTCCTTGATTGCCCATTAAACAGAGATAACTCCCTGGGGGAGTTACCCATGAGTCATACAGCAAGGCATTGTATTGCCCATTAACAGAACATAGTCCGGAGGGTGGGGGCAAGGGAAACACTGCCCCACCTGGTTTCAACAGCTCATGAAGATGGTGATAGAATACTGTCTTGGTTAGAAAAGACAGGTGTCTGCTAGGGAGGGCAGGACCTCCCTTTGGAATGGAGAATTCAAACCCCGTCCCTCCGAATTATTAAAACTTGGAATAATAAGTCTGCTCTCAGGCAAAGATATGGGGATAGGAATAACAGCTCTTTACTAGTATGTACAACAAGGCAAACAAACAACAACAACTACAGCATTAATGATAAACAAAACCAGGAACCTCGAGGGGCTTTTGTTTCACAAAGCCCGGGGCAGTCTGGTCTCGGTGCAGGGCTCCGAGAGCGCCAAGTTGGAACGGTGGAGAATCCCGGGCTGGTGGGTGGGATGTACCAAAGCGCCGCGGTGGTAGCTGGAACAACAGGGATGTCCTGGCAGGGCCGGGCAGTGCGGGGATACGGCGTATCCAAAGCAGTGCTAAAGGAAAGCAGCGGCGGTGGGACAGGGCCGGCCCAGCCCAGCAGGGCAGGAGGAGGCAAGCTCAGAGTTCCTGGGCACACGAGGAGATGATGGGAGATTTCCTCAGGACCGGACCCGGTGATGGCAGTGAGAAACTCTTCCTGCAGCAAGAGCGGCCTGACCCTTCTGTCTCCGATGCTGAGCGCGAGAGAGCAAAACTGTCCCCACGCCTGCCCTTTACCTCCCAAAACCTCGCGGTATCTCTTTTTTCCCTCTGAGAGAAAAAACTCCCAGAGACCAAAAAAAAAGTCTGTGGCCTGGTGCTACCTTTCCTAGCCATTTGTATTGTTTTGGTCAAGCACCCATAAGTACCCAGCAATTAGTCTCCTAGAGACTTTGTGGGGAAAACTTCTATAGGGAAAAAACCCAAATCTAACCCCCAACAAATATGTACCTTGGGCATATCTTACATTGTAACCTAGGACACTCACAAAGTAATTAAGGATGGAAAAGAGATGATTTAGGTTCTGGGGAAGTCCTGGTGCTCCAGCTGCTGGGGCTTTGATGGCTTTGTTTGGTGTCAGTGCTCAGAAGAGTTTGCGCATGTTCCTTGCCCAAAGGCCACAGGATGGATCCACCTCCACTTGTCCTGGGCCAAGTTTGAGTATTAGACAACTGTCAGTAACACCATTTTCTTTCATGCTTGAGAACTCTGACATCAGGATTTTTTAGAGTGTAGTCTCAGAGAGCACTAAAAATGCTGCATGAACCCCACGCCATTTACAAAAGCTCTTGGAGTGCAAAGCGTCTCTTGCAAATTAAAGAAAAGCATTGAGGCCAGAGCTAAGAAAGAGAATTGCAACTTTGTGGCAATTACCAAACACAATAATATTCCTATAATGAAGAGACTAAATACGTCACCAAAACTCTGTGATTCTAATTATAATCAGGCAGTCAGAGATGCCCAATCTCTCACAGGACTCTGTAGTGAATTTAACACTTGCAGTAATATTTCTTGAATGCTTATGAACAAAAATGTGTGAATTTCTGTCCACAGATAATGACAGAATTAGATTTCTTTGTCTGATTCAGTGACTTTTTTGTTGTGCAACAGACAGGTGAAATTCAGGTGGAACTTTTTTGTTGTGCAACAGACAGGTGAAATTCAGGCGGAAATCAGACCCTTTTAAGATTTAAAAAGAGTTTCTGATTCCCCTTGCTGGAGAATCTGTTTGCATTTGGGAAGTAGGAGGTGGCTTTTGATGATATCTTAAACTCAACTTACAGCAAGGCTGACGGGTTTAACCCTGGGGGTGACGCGAGTCTTCCTGTGCCCAGCAATTGCTTTGCTCTGAGCCCTGAACTGGGCACTCAGCCTCAGAAAACCCCTGCCAGGTAAAAATTCTTTCCTGGTAGATCAGAGAGTGGGAAGACAGAGTCAGGGGTTTATTCTTTCTGTTTGCTTTCACTTGCTGTAATAAAGTGTAGCAATATTGTTGCTTTCAGCAATACAAGAAACTGATGAAAGAGGCTCTTTATTAAACTCACCTTTGGATACTGCCGTGGAAAATGAAGAGAAGCAGCTCCTGAACTACCTTCTGCAATCTCCCAGTCCTCCAAGCAGTTCAGCTCTTTGTCCCAACAAAAGACCCATTTCCCTCTTCCAAGCTGCTCTGGGCCATGGCTAAGTTGTCACTGTGCCTCCCAGAGTGCCCACTCTGCCAGCCCGAGCTAACCCTGGCACGCAGGCAGCAGGCAGGTACAGCTCCGTCTGCCACGCAGACCGGCTGATCCTGTGGGTTTCTCAGCGGACCCAACTCACGGCACCGGCCCGAGGGCATGTGCTAGCAATGGAGAGGAGGAGAAAGGATGGCTCTGCAGAGGGGTTGCCAAACGAGTTTATTGGGGCCCCTAACGGGACCTCCTCACCTCAGGATTTCTCCTTGGCAGAGAACAGAACAAAGGCTGAACAGTAACTTTTATGCCCAGGTGGGGGAAGGGAGCAGGGGATTCACCAACCAGGGTAAAGCAGGGAGTAACCTAAGGGGTGAGGGACACCCTCGGAGGAGAGGGACCCCTCTGGCTACAGCCTATCACTCGATGCCCTTCAAGGAGCTTTCTGGCAGCAGGGATGGACCCCTGGCTGACAGGCATGTCCTCAGAGGAGGGAAGTAGGGAATGGATACGTGGCTGTGGGGAGGGGATAAAGGGGTACAACCAAAAATGTATAACAACAGGGTTACATGGACTGAACCACAGTTAGCACAAATTATAAAACACCCTGCTACACCAAGTGACCCTGGCTGAGGGCAGGAGAAATGAGGAAGGCCTGAAAGGCTGAAATCCCGAGCTTCAGAGGAAAACAAAGCCAAGGTGTGCATGAAACAGTGCCAGGGTCAAGGTGTTGGATTGATCTTTCCTATTTCTCCTTTGTGCTGGCAGATGGAGTAGGAAGCCACTTAACCCGAAAGATCTCCAAAAGATTCAGAAACGTGTTAGGGAAGTGCTTTTCAGTTCCCTTTTGTTCTGAGGGTGGAGGTGTTTGAGGGCCAACAGGGAAAAAACCAGACAGATAACCAAGAAAAAAATGGTGAATCTCTACGTGACATTGAGATCATCCAGATGGGCACAGACAGACCCCAGGATTTCACAGGAATTTCCAATCATGTGCTTCCAAATAAATCCCACTGTGTCTGGCACTACAACTCCCTGATACACAACAAATGTTTTCAATCTAGCACATTCAAACACTCATACCCCAACCCCATTTTTTTGTCCCCACCCTTAGCCCCGTGGTACCAAAGCTCGGGCCTCACCATGATCCTCCCCTCCCTGAAACCTTTGGAAAGCTTTGCCCTGAAAGATTCCTCAGCCATAAATTTCCAGCCATGGGAAAGAACAGCTGATAAAGTGCACACTTGGTAGCATTCAGGCCAGCATTCAGGCTGTCCTGATGGTGCTGAACTTTCCTCCTGTTTTGTCAACTGTCTCTGGGGTGGAATCTTGCTCTGGTCATGATTTTGTGGTGGTAATGTGCCAGGAGTGAGGCAGACTCTGAGCTGGACAGTCTGTCTGGCTTCCTGCTCTGTCCCTGGAAGCTTTTCTCCTGGGAATGCCTGCTGCCACAGTACCTGGCTCCCAAAGCCAGCACCTGGCTCTTTTTCTGCAGTTGTGACCAGGGAATAGCTCACAGGTTGTGGCCTGGGAGGCTCCATAAGGAGAAGGACTCACTAAAAGTTGCTGACTGTCCTCATCCCTCTGGTAACCCAGACCTTTCCCTGGGGTTTTTTTTTTGTTTTGTTTTGGTTTTTTTGTTGTTTTTTTTTTTTTTTTTTTTAATATTTCTTAAATTAAGACTCATAGCCACATGGATTTCTGGGCTTATTTTCAGTATCACCAAAAGTGGTTGATGCTCAGCAGCTTGACTGCCCAAAGAACAGCAAGAGGTAGAGAACCCAAACTTTCCTGCTCCAGGCCCTTCAGCTTCTGCTGTTCTCATATGCCATTTAATTTAATTTAATTTAATTTAATTTAATCTCTGTACAACTGTTCCGGAGAGCACTCAGTACCATCATGACCTTGAACCAGCTGTGTGCAGGGATGGCCACCCCAAACCTACAGCTCAGAACTCTGCATCAAGAGGAAACCTGAACTGGGGGGTGTTATTTGGGGTGTTACTGGAATTTCTCCCCACTCCCACATGCTTGGCAGCAGGAGCCCTTCTATGTTTCTGGTCAAAGTCACCTTTGTGACTTTGTGACACCATCCTCTGTGGTTGAGGCCCCGGTGTCTGAGGAGTGAATGTAACTCCTGGAAACACTGAATTCCATGTCCTAACACTGAATTCCACATGCCACACTGAACTCCATGTGCCAACACTACTGCTCTTCAGGGCCTTTCTCACATCACACTCAGAAACTCTCATTTGGCAGCTCTTAATAAGCCTTAATCTGTTTTGTTGTCCTCTTTTACCAAAGCTTTATTAGAAACCATCTCCAGTTGATTTTTCTGATGGAAATGTAGTGTCTATCCCAGATAAAAATCCTGCTGCAATGCAATCAGTTGGGAATTACACATGTAATAGATGTATAATTGAATTTTTATTAACACACTTTGCTTGCACTCTTAATTGCTTTGTACAAAATGTGTGGTTGTATTTTTCTCTCCAAGAACTCCAGGCCTTATTTCCCAGGCAGTTATTGTCACCCTTCCTCTAGGAAAAGTTAAAATGTAAAATTTCACAACTCTCTAATTAACTTTCCTGCGCTCTGTAGTTAAAAGGTAGTTAAACCCGTAAGTATTCATTCAACTTTAATGAGGATGGGGAAGTAATTGCATATGTATTTCTTGATAATTATGACTTAATTGCATTAGCAGTAGATTTATCTCTTGCTTATTTAGCCAAGCTCAGTAAAGAATGTATAAGGCTGAGTTGATGGTTGCTTGGGCTGCTCCAAGAGCAACACAATCAGGAGCAGAGAGCTTTGCACACCAGTTCATACAGCAGGCAGCAGGGACAGATTTTTTCCAGGTTTAGCAAAGACTTTTCCTTAAGACCAGCTTTAAATCCTCCATCAGCTGTGGGGACAGTAAAGCTCTTCAAACACCAGCAGGAAGCCAAGATATCCATCTTTCCATTTCCTAGCTGGCTTTGAAGAGCTCAGCTCTGAAAAAGGATCATGATGCTTAATTGTCTCTTCTGACATAATTCAGGCATCAAGAAAATCAGTTTTGTTGGTCCAAAGAAAGCCCTTCATGCTGAATAGCTGTGATGTGTTGGAAACTTCTTCCTCTCCCTTTGCTGTCCATTCCGCTGTGGAACACAAGGATGTTCCTTAAGGTCTGGGAAGACAATTCCCCTGGAATTTAACATGCAAATCTGGAATTCAGGGAAATGGGAAAGGTTGTGATTTGCAAATGAATTACCAAAGCACAGTTATTAGTAGGTGAAGAGAAGGAGCCATTTCAGAGTGAAATTTCAAGGGGCAATAAAAGCTACAATCCAAGAAAATCAGGCTGTGTCTGTCCTGGTAAGCTCCAAGTGCACCTAGGAATAGCCCTATTTGTTGTTAACCTCATGTAACAGGCTCTGGAATAAATTTGTTCCCTATTAACTGGAGCTCTTTATCTCTTGTGTGCCTTTCTGGTAATGATATTGATATTTCCTAATTCTGTTTATTACAGTTCCAAGCTTTGGCTGCCTGGGAATGTGTCTGAACCTGTGTTTCAGTGAGGATTTCTCATGCTGTGTGTCTACCTCACTTTTTTTCTCTTCTTCCAGCAAGATCTGGGCAGATTTTTGCACCAAGAAACAGAGCAGAGGGTTTAGGCAATGTTAGCAAATCCTCTGGGATGGGAAACACAAAATGAAATTCCACTGGATCACATTTATCTTGCGAGATACGCATGCCCCTATGGATTAAAGTCTAGTGCAAACCAAGTGCCTTGGACTATTGTTCAAAACAATGAACATGAAAAATCATTCAGAATGAGAAGTTCATCTAAAATATACAGAATGTATGATAATAAATACATGTGATGTGTATCTTCAATATCCTTTCCAATCCCATTTTTGATACTGGTTTCATTTCAGGCAGAAAGGATACAATCACTTCCCAGAGATTGCCATTCCTCTGGGAATAGCTTTTCCATTTGGACCACAGCTGAAATATTTGTAACATTTTCTGGAAAATGCTCTCCTTTCTCAGAACTTTGTTTCTGTTTCTGCCCTAGAGAAATAGTAAGAATGAAAAGTTCAGCTCAATCCATCTTTCCATTGCCACAGTTATGAAAAATTCAGATTTTCATTAAAACCCAAATATTTCTCAATAGTTGTCACTCAAAAGACCAACTCTGCAAAGCATGGAAATGCTTAATCATCATTGATTTTTAGCATTACTTAGATAATTTCTTCTTTTGGATCTAGGCCTGAGTGTTTGGGCCTTGAGAAGGGGTCACCTCTGAGTTCATGGCAACAGAATCCTGCCTGATGTTCCTTGGGAAAAGCCATAAGTTAAAAGGACAGGACCGTGTGGGAAGGTCAGCCCTGCTCACAGAATGTCCCTGGAAGTGCTGCTGCAATAGAAAGGGACTGGGAGCCCAGGAGAATAGGAGGATAAAATCATTGTCTGCTGGAATTATCTGAAGGAGCTGGAAAAGGAGCTGGGCTGAAGGGGTGTCTTAGGTTGCAATGCAAGACATAACCAAAAGTATGTATTCTATTGCCAGCTGTTAAAACCAGGTGTTCTTTATCGCTTCCTTGACCCATCCTCCCTCCAGGGGATATCTGCTATTAATGGGCCTTCAAGTCTCACTGTGTGACTGACACAAATACATCATCCCATTGGGAGATGCTCCACCCAGGGGGAGGAGCCAAGCATTCCTACCTGGATAAAAATTTGAAAGTAAGAACACCAGGGCAGACTGTTTCCACTGAATTTCCCAGAGGAAGGCCAGACCCATCTCACCACCACTGGACCTTCAGAGGAGAACTACACCTTTCTACAGGATCATCTCTGCTCCAACAGAACCAAATCTGTCACCGCAGGAGGACTGCAGCCACAATTTAATTGGACTGCTACCAACACCCTGACCAACAGGGTGCCAGATTGTATTCTGACTCTGTCAGTGTTTGTTTTTTTTAAAAAACTACTGTATTTTTATTTTAATTTTCCTAGTAACGAACTGTTATTCCTATTCCCATATCTTTGCCTGAGAGCCCCTTAATTTCAAAATTATAATAATTCAGAGGCAGGGAGTTTACATTTTCCATTTCAAGGGAGGCTCCAGCCTTTCTTAGCAGACACTGGTCTTTCCAGACCAAGACAGGGGAACAGTGCTTTGTGCCACACAGAGAGTCCTGGTACCTGCTGTGGTGCTCCAGAAACCATCCCCGGCACTCCAGCTGCTCCCGGAAGGAGCAGGAATGTAGTGGGAATGTGGTTGAGATGGCCAGAGTCAGTTCCCTGCAAGGGTTTGGATCTGGCCACGGGTTCTGATGGTCAGGGATGTAATCAGAGTTCTGTACCCTGCTTCTCCACCTGCTGCCCTGGGATATTTGAGCCAGGGAAAGGAGGGAGCTCAGGCTTTCAGGGGGACAGATATAAAGGAGGGAGCTCAGGCTTTCAGGAGGACAGATATATTTTCTGTTTCCTTCTCCCCCAAAAATTAAAACTAAAGGAGAAAAAATTGAGGGGAGGGGGAAAGTTGTACAGATTTTCTTTGGAAAAGTTCTTTTATTATCTCTCCAGTTGTCAGCCCCTCTCAGCACATTTGGGTGATATTTTCCTACTTTCCATGCAATACAAAGCCACGAATACACTTCCAAGTGCAAACTGAGATTCTCACGCAATTTCCTGATTCCTGGAGCTGTGTCTGAAAAGAACTCCTAACACTCCAAACAACACAATTCTTATTTGAAAAGTGAGGAGTACTAAAGACACCAACAGAGCTGAAATGTGAATCTGATTTGCAAAGTATTTATAGAGGGAAAAAGGAATGAGAAAATAAAGCTGAATTCCAAATGCTTTCAAAGAAAGATGCAGTTAGCATTCAGATTACTTCCAATGAAAATAATGAAGAAATAACTTGTATTTGAGATTTTAATTTTTTTTTTTAATCTCTGTGATGAATGTTGTACCTGGACTCTGAGAGGGCCAACACCAGGCCTGTGTAGGAGCGAATCCTCACACTGGGGGTGGTGGAGATCACACAGCTCTGGAGACACATCCCAGGGAGATGGATTTCAATCTCGCGCAGCAGATGACTCCTGGCATCCTTTTCTTGCGAAATTGAACACTTTTCCCGATTATGATGATAGGCCACCTCTTTTTGCTGAAAATGGTCCTGCAGTGTGGCAGGACATACCAGCCCAGCTGAATCATTGTGCACTCCCAGCTCTCTCTAAATACAGAATAATCTCCAGCACGTGTTGGTTAAAAATTCAAGGACAGATGAATAATGAATATCAATGGACACTCCTGCATTAAAATTCAATGGTAGCAAAGGAAAATGGAAACAGGACATTTTCCAGGATCCTGCAGGACAATTACAAGCACTGTTACTCCTCCCTAGAACACTCACCCCCCTGAGTCATCTGGGATTTCCCTAAGCACTCCTCAAACATAAGAGGAATGCAGCCTCTGAGCAGGGAAAGGTGCAGAGTGCTGGGGTAAAGCCAGGATCTCCTGAGGATCCTTTCCTCAGGATCTTCCTGACTGACTGGAATGTGGAAGGAGGAACTTTTAGAGAATTACACATTCACAAGCTAGAAGTGACCATTCCGGAGTAACACAGGGCAGTAAATGCCAGCCCCTGTTCTCCTCTTCTAGGCCACAGAGCCTTGAGAAAATAACTTAATCTTGATTTCAAGACTTCCCACAGGAACAGGCTGTAAGGCCAGGAGGGATCAGCTGGTACTGGCTCTGAAAATCAGTGCTCTAGTTTAAAAAGGAATTAATTAAAGGAATTCCTTTGCCATGGGAAAATGCCCATAGGTCCACCCAGCCCTGTGACTTCCCAGAGAACTTGAGAAAATCTTTGCTGTCCTCAATAACTTCCTGAGGCTCTCCCTGGGGTAGCTGGAGGTTCACAGGAGTCTCCTGGAAACACGGACATCTCTATATGCAAATATAACAATACAAGCAATAAGAAGCTTTCTAAGCAGATGCAGCACTAAGGGGGTTCCCATCCCCAGGAGTGAGAGGAAAAGTCAAATTTTGGGATTAAACATCATAAAATGGTAAACCAAAGTCACAGTGACTCCAGTTTGTTATGCAAAAGCACGAGTCAGGAATGTGACAGGAGACAGTTTAATTCCCTTTTCAGTTCCTCTCTGCTGCCTGGCAGAGTGGTGGGGAGCCAGGTATTCCGGCAGCACAAAATGCTTGGAGAATCACATTTTCTCATTTACTCCCTCCTCCTCCGTGCCTAAACCTGATTCCAGCTGCCACTCCAGGCGTTCCCACATTCAGCTGTGGGTTCTGGGGGGCTGGAATGTACTGTGACTCCATTTGCTATTGAGTAGGAATTGGATCCAAGGAAAGGCAGCAGCTGACTGAGGCTGATTTGAATGACAATGCCTAAATCTTCTATTTTATAACAGATAGCTCTGTTCCTTGTCTTCCCTTGTTTTATGGATGCCATTGACTGTAGTCACATGGGTGTGTGGGAGCCATCACCTGCACTCAGGGGTCAGTGGGACACAGGTGATGATTTGTGTTTGGATACAGCCTGAATTCAGGATATTCCATTTTCTCCTTGGCTTCCCACTTCCCTGCATCTTCCTGACACTGTGCCAAGCAGTGCCTGTGGCTCACAAGTGAGGGATAAAATTCCTGCATATGGAGAAGATAAAGTGTCTTCATGGGAATTTATTTTTAATGAAAATGGTTGTGAAGCATTGGCACAGGCTGCCAGGGCAGGGGTGGGGTAACCATGCTTGGAAGTGTCCAAAAAAACATGTGGATGTGGCACCTGGGGACATGGTTTAGTGGTGCTGGGTGACCGTTGAACTCGATGATCCTAAAGGTGTTTTCCAACCTTAAGGGCTCTGACTCTAAGGTCAGGTCCTGTGAACCTCACCAAATATTTGAAAGGTTCCAGTCTGGGTTTTGCTTAATGAATTCAGAGGGATATGATCCTGCTGTCACTTTATCCCTTGGAGATTTCCACCTCTATTGCAGGGGAAGCTGATCTTGGGAGGCAGACACTGAATCCCACAAGCTCAGCTCAGTGTTAAGGGTTTTTTTCATTCAATGTGCTGGATTAGGTAGCTCAGCTGTGAGGAGGGAGCCAGAACTATGAATGGATTTAGTCCAGCAGGAGATGGAAGTGGGTTCCTGGGGAGGTGGTGTTTGCAAAAGTTCAATTGACTGTACAGACTCTTGGGGAGAGCTTGTTCTGCTCAGGGGTCACAGGGTGAAGTCAGTGAGTTTCTGCATTATTTCCCTTTCTTTCCTTTTGGTTTTTCCCAGTGTGGCAAAAGGAAAAGGCGCCACATTGAAGGTTTGGTTTGGCTGCAGCCCTTGGGTGGTTGTGAGCTCTGGCAGCACTTCCATGGCTTGTCCCCACCTGTGTCAACTTCCTGGGCTGCCCAATTCCCAGACTGTTGTGTCCTTGGGGCACCTGGACCCAGGGATTCAAAGATGAAGCTCTGGAGAGGCAGGGCCGCCCTTGCAGCATTTAACAAAGGCTGCAGCAGCACAAGAGCCATCTCACCTCACAGGAGGGATTCAGAGCTGAGCCATGTCAGGAGTGAGGGATGTGAGGGTCCAATGGGCCCTGTGGGGATGTAAGGAAAATCAGGATTCTGAATCCCTCTGACTCCTCAGTGACTCCTGCAGCATCCCCTCCACTTCCACAGGCTTATACAGAAACCTAAGGGGCAAAAGCCCTGCTTAAACTCAGCAGGAACTTCTCTTGCCAGCAAAATCTTTTCAAGTGACTGTGGCTACCAATGCAAAGTTGGACTGGGGGGGGAGTGTGGGAAGAAGAAGGGGGAAAATGAAGTAATTCAGCAATTCCCACACATGGAAGCAGGAAGTGACTGGATGCGCTGCAGCCCTGTCCAGCTGCCTCTCTGAGCAATCCAGCTTCAGCCTGGTTGGGATGCAGGAGGTGTTTTTGCAGCCAGGTTAAACTGGGAGCTGGTAATGACAGCAGACACTGTGGAAATGTCAGAATTAACATGTGCTGAATGAGGGCTGGGTGGCCCCAGCTTGGTCCAGAGGCTTGGAAAAGCAAGGAAAAGGAAGGCTGAGGAAGGAAGAAGGGCTCCCCCCTGGCTCTGCAGAGCTGTCAGTGCACCACATGGACAGTTCCTGACAGAGCTGGTGCTTTGCCAGGGCTTGGAACATCAGAAAGAACAAATGTCCGCTCATTGAGGCAGTGTCTCCCTTCTCCAGGAAGTGGTGGGGAGCAACGTCTCCTCAGCCAAGGGTAGGTTTGACCTTAAGGAAAGAGTTCTCCACATTCATTTCCAGATCTCCTAGGTCACCCAAGGCAGGGAAGGCTCCTTTGTGTCCAGTCTCACTGTTTCCCCCCAGCTGATGACTTCCAATTTTCATTTTCCCCATCCCCTGTTGTGTTTAGAACAAAACGAACAAAACAAATCCAACTGGAACAGAGGAGGTGTTTGTGAACTTCAGAGCTGCTCATTGAGTCCCTAAAAACCTGGGGAGGGCAGGGGGTGGGGGGCGGGAGTGTTATTGCTTGTACCAAATCCTCTTCTGTAGGGACTTTGTGAAATTGTTCCAGCCCAACTCTACAGCTGAGGAAATGAGGAATGAGCTCAGATGGATGCACAGCCTTTCTGGTGGAATCACAGCTTTGGATCTCCTAGGATCCGAGTGTGCTCAGCGTGGCAGGAATGTTTGGAAGCTATTCCTTGGTTGACTGAGACAAGGAAGAAGAGAAGTGCAGCCTGTGCTTCCTTTCTTAAGTTCTCCCCCACTCAGAAATGCTTCTGGAAAAGGAATCACAGAGTCACAGAATCTCAAAGGTTGAAAAATATCTCCAAGATCCAACCTTTGACTGAATCCCACCAAAGCACATCACCAAGTGCCACTTCTACTCATTTTCTGAATACTTCCAGGCACGGTGACTCTGCCAGTCCCCTGGGCAGCCCCTTCCAAAGCCTGACTACTCTTTCAGTGAAGAGTTTTTTCCTGTTATCCAACCTGAACCTTGTCTGGTGCAACCAGAGCTCCCCTGGAGCTGTTTCTCTGCTGTCTTGGCAAGGGCAGCAGCACAGGGTGGTTCAAACCAGCTCAGGGAGCTGTGCAGCACCAGCGTGGAGCCCAACCTGTCCTGTTCTGTTCTGTGCAGGGGGCAGGTCCCGCTGGGAACCCCTCCATTGCTCTGAGATAGTTTTGTTAACACCAGGAATACAAAGGGAGACAAAGCCCTTTTCCAAAATCAATGACAAGTCTAGCTCACAGGAATTGCAGTGATTATCTGCAAATAAAGCAGAGGCCACAGTGTGCAGATGCATTTATTGCTTTAATTCCATGCTGAATTTGTGTGTTTGTTACCTGGTGTCATGGTCGCGTGCTCAGCACAGGAACCTGGATTATCCCTGCAGGAGAGAGAGCAGCAGGCTCGGAGCCAGCTCTGACTCATGTGCCAAACACAAGTGCCTGGGTATTTTTGGGTTGTCCCACCTCTTGTTAAGGTGTTGGGCCACAGGAACTGCAAAAGGAACACTTCTTCCATTTTTCAGGAGGAGATACTCAGCTCAGCCATTGTGAATCCAAGGCTGAAGCAGAAGAGGGATAAGCAGGAGATGAGGTTAATTTGCCTGATGGAACTAAAGGGATGAAAGGACCCTTTTTTCCCTCTTCATTTTCACCCCTTTCCTGGAATCTGGATTAACATCATTAATTTCTTCCCACAGCTCCATTTGCTGCATGCAGCTAAAATAGGAGTGGAGTTCTCCTTCTCCGTGGCTTACTAGGGAGGGGCTGGGAAATTAATTCCTGCATGGTGCAAATTTGGAGCCTTGCTGGAGGCAGGGAAGAAAAAAGGAGAGGGGGAGATTACTCTTCTTGAGAGCCCAGCATGAGGATCTGCTCTTTGATATTATTAGGGAAGTCACCAAGCATGTATTAATAAGATTTTTTTAACAAACTAATCAGCAATATTGGATTTTCAAGGATTTCAGAGGGAATTCTTGCTAATTGAGGTGTTTTTTTCCATTAGCAGCTCCCAGCAGGAGGCTTGCACACAGGTGGAAGAGCACTACGTATCTTGTAAAATCAATAATGCAGCCAAATAATAAAAAAGAGCACAATTAGTGTGGCTGATTCAAATTAGAATTGCAAATTCCTAATGGATCCAGATGTCAGGGCTAGGCAAGGCTGGAGGAGCCTGGTGTGCCTTAATTCAAGGGAAAGACTGGCACAGTCTATGCAGTGATGTGAATTCCCACTCCCTTCCCCCAGCAAAGCAGCTCCATGTTCCCTGGTATCGTCACTCATGCTCCCAAATTCCAGGAAGGTTTAATGACAGCCCAATGCTGATCAAACATTTCTCTATCCCACAGATAAAGGGAACGGTCAAGTGTGGATTTGTGTCCTTCCTGGAACCCAATAAAATGATGATTTCCAGCTGAAAATCCACTCCCGTGTGTCTGTAGCCGCTCTGAGATCCAGGGTAGCTGCCCTGCCTCCCTTTGATGTGATAAGATCAGACTTGATTCCTCTGGAGGACCGGGGCTGGGATTTCTGCAGGGAAAAAGGGTGAGAACAGAGCAGAACTGAGTCTGCTGAGTCTGTGGGAACCCCTGCAAGTTCTTCCATGCTTGGTCAGGAAATGCAGGTGCATTTGGAGCACAAATTCAGGAAATTCAGAAAATAAATTCAGACGTTTTTCACTGTGTAAAGAATCACTGGGCACAGGGAGGAGCAGTGAGAGCAGCCTGAGTGGTGCAGAGGAGCACAAGAGGCAGGAAGAGGAACATCCTTTGGCTTTGTGCCGTTGCACAGGGAGCGTGCTCATGTGCTGAGTCTCTTGTTGCCCTGAGAATCCTCCTTGCAGAGAATAGGGTGTCCTGGAGTGCTTTTGCTGGGAAGGAACCTCAAAACACACACACCTTCCACTGTCCCAGGTTGCTCCAAGCCCTGTCCAGCCTGGCCTTGGACACTGCCAGGGATGGGGCAGCCACAGCTGCTCTGGGCACCCTGTGCCAGGGCCTGCCCACACTCACAGGGAGGAATTCCTTCCCAACATCTCACATAATGCTGCCCTGCTTCAGGCTAAGGCCATTCCCCCTTGTCCTATCACTACATGCCAGAGACAGCCTTGTAATCTGATTTCCTGTTTCTCTCATAAATTCCTGTTTACAAAATATATCCTAAACAATTATTTTTGACCAGGCAATCTGAGACATTGCCTGAACCAGACAAGAGACTCTTTTCTATTGTGCAGCTGCCTCAGAAAATCTTTTAACATAAAGCTGAACATCAGAAAATTCTCACAATAACCATTGCTAAGAATGTATCAGTGATCCTGGGGCTGTGCCCTTGACCAGCAAAAGAAATGATCCAGGATTACAATAAATATCTGCTCCGGCATCTGAACTTGTGTTGTTTGCTCTGGGAATTTCTGGTCTCCCCAGAGAGGGGGCTGTGCAGGGCTAACCCTTTGGTGAGGGAAGGAGGGAGTCAGTCACACACAGAGTGACTGCAGGCCACGCTCCCCCAGCTTGTACAGATGTGTTATTGTGCGTGACAAAGGATTCATTGCTCAGAATTCTGAGGCTTTGGGGCATTCCTTTTTCCAAAGCTTCCTTTGTATCACGTATTTACGGGAGACTTCTGGCAGTCGGGGCTCCAGATTACCATAGACAGATCTATATCCTCCATGCCTTGGGCTTTATGCAAATGCTGCAAAAGAAGAAGGAAATTTTCCATAAATACAGACCCACACACACTGTTGCCCATTCTTTTCACACATGCTGATTTTCAGCTTTTTGCTGCTGGATTTAATTGCATTCCCAAGCTGCCTCCCCTCTTCCCTTCTCAGTAAAATAAAACACAACACCTGGGCTCTGGCTCTTGTGTCATCCTTTATTTTCTTTTTTTGTTAGCACAGCACACAGAAAAGAAAGTACAAAAAGTGCATTGTTGAGTCTTTATTTCCAGCTTGCCATGGAACACAAACCAGCTGATGGAGCCAGCTCTGGTTACAAGACTTTTTCTGCCTCTTCTTGTTTAAATAGGAATGGATGAGGTGCTGCAAAATGTATTCAAAGAAACTGTTCTTGGGGCTTTAAAAGAACTGAAAACATCCTTTTTCTTTCTTTTTCTTTCTTTCTTTCTTTCTTTCTTTCTTTCTTTCTTTCTTTCTTTCTTTCTTTCTTTCTTTTTCTTTCCTTCCTTCCTTCCTTCCTTCCTTCCTTCCTTCCTTCCTTCCTTCCTTTCCTTCTTTTTTTTTCTTTTTTTTCTTTTTTTTTTCTTTTTCCTACTTCAAATTCCTTCATTGCAGCTTTTTCCTTCAACCTTGAGTGAGTGTTAAGGGTAGGGGTACAGCACTTGGGTCTGACCCAGATTTGGTCTTCAGCTCTTCTTCATAACAGGCTTCTATTGTATCATTCCTGGGCAATTTTCCTGTATTTTCCTGGTTAGGCTGGATATCAGGGGGAGGTTCTTCCCCCAGAGGCTGCTGGCACTGCCCAGGCTCCCCAGGGAATGGTCCCAGCCCTGAAGCTGACAGAGCTCCAGGAGGGTTTGGACAGTACTGCCAGGGATGCCCAGGGTGGGGTTGTTGAGGGGTCTGTGCAGGGACAGGGGTGGGACTGGATTATCCCTATGGGTCCGTTCCAGCTCAGGATATTCCAGGGTTCCAGAGCTGTGTATGCAAGGAGGAGAGGATTGGACAACTCACTGTGATTCTCAATTTGGCTGGTGTGACTCCGTTAGCTGAGGAATGTTAAAACAATTGAAACCCCAACCTGCTGATGCCAGCAGAACTGCCAGCAGGGATGGGGCTCTTCTGCCAACACCCCACTGCTGCTAGCTCAGCTCATGGCACTTGGGGAATCTTTGTATGGAAGCTGGCAAGTGCCACACACCGAGTCTGGTGGGGCAGTTGGGCCAGAGAGGATCTCTGCCATTCCAGCCTGTTCCCCAGCCATTCCCTGCTTCCCAAAGACTCCTCTGGTCTCACAGCCCCCAGCTGGTCCCCAGGAATGTATTATCCCCCTTGAGTCCAGCATGCTCCAGGCCATGGAGAATTTGGCCTCTGGTTTCCTCTGCAGCTGCTGGAGCAGTACAAGGCAGAAGAGTTTGGATTTCACCCTCTACAAATCTAGTCCAGAAGTGGTGTCAACCCAATGCAGCACATTCATGTTGGAAGAAACCTGTGTGTGCCCCAAAATGTGGCTTTTCCAGGCTATGGAGGGACTCCCTGGAGCTGCACCCATGTCAGACTGAATGGAAAGGGCCAGAGCTCTGTTTGAGGTGCTCCTGTCATCCTTACATGAGGATTTTTCAGCTAATTGGCATCACCGTATGGACATTTGCTGTTGCTTGGTAGCGCTTCCCTGCCACCAAATAACTTCTCCTGAAAAATGTGATTTTCACTTCTCTCCAGCTTCACAAGAGACAGTTCCCAACACTCAGTGCATGGGCTTGGTCTGCTGAAAGGCCGGGCTCCTCCAGGGGGTATGCAGACCTCTGAGCAGGAGCCAGTCTGCAGCCCTGCGGAGGAGCCGCTGGCCCAGAGGTGGAGGGGCCATGTGGGAACAAGGCATTGGTACTTGAAGCTCTCTTTGGCTTTGTGTCTTTCCCTACAGCTCTCCCACAGAGCTAATGAGAATTGTAATGAACTTTGGCCAGGCCTACTTTCTAATATCTTTAATTTATCTGTCTGGTGTAGTGGCCAGGACACCGCAGGGTGCCTGAGATGTGTTCAGATCAGAGGCGTTTGAATATTTCAGTGTGCTAGTTTCTCTGTTCTCAGTGAACTGGGAAGACCTGCTGGACACTTGGTCCAGCAGAATGTGGGACAGCTTTAAGATAAAACCTTTCAGGGCTGGGAGCAGGCTGGCTGAAGAAAGCCAGAGCGAGCTCTGGGCAGGAGCTGGGTGGATGTGCAGCTTCCAGGCTGAACGTGAACGCCTGGAAAACCCCAGAAAAAAACCCATTACACACCATAACCGGTACCAAATTCCAGTAAACAAATGGAAAGGAGCCTGAGTACCCCACTGCAGCCCACCCTGGAGCTGTGCCCTGGATATACAAGGCTCTGCAGGAAAACAGGCTCCCTTCCACCCGAGCTGTTTGCAGCCTCACACCTGGAGAAACTCTGAGAAGCTCTGGGGCCACATTCTCCCTCTGTCTCTCCCAGGATTCAGGGTCTTTGCATTCTCTTGCCTGAGGAACCGCGCCTGTTTAACTGGCAAATTGTCCCATGGACATTTTCCACTCCATTTTCTCAAACGTGCAGCTCAAAGGCTGAGCTGACCTCCTGCATATTTAAAGTGCTCAGCGGTGATTTAAGAGGGCAGCAATTACTCCTCACATCCTTCTGAAGGCTAAATGGCTCGATTGCCTGGGTTTAAGGCTAATCCAGGGTGCCTCATTCCATAGCAAGAGCAGTAAAGGCAGTTTTGAAGGCCAGCAGCTGCAGGAGGTGCTGCAGGAGGTACCTCAGAAGCAGTTCAAGCTCAGGCTGTGTCACAGTCATCTGGTCCCTGGCTGTTCCAAGGGCTTGGGGCTGGCAGGGTTGGCTGGATTATTCAAGAGTATTCAGTGTGTGGAGGGGGGAGCTGTCCCCAGGTATCTTTGCACCGTCAGGGGATTGTGCTTCCTTAATTCCTGCCCACACCCAGGCAATCCCACGGGAGAACCACTGTGGGGCTCAGGGAATTGTCATTCCAAGAGGCAATTATGTTAAAGCTTTAGGAGAGGCCTCCAAACTGCACAGCTGCTCTGGCAAATCTGCTCAGACGATGAAAGAACATTTGATGTCTGACAACTTCATTTTCCTCTACAAACACAAGTACCAGAGGAAAATACCAGCTGGGCAAGCTGGATAACTGAGGAGTGGGAAGGGTTTTTGAAAGGAGAGCAGTGTCTGGAGACTGAAGCACTGATAGTTCTGGTACTTTATTTGTAGTGTGTGTCTGTGCAAAGTCTCTGTGTGAGCTTTGATAAATGATTTGGGATCCCAAGGCCTGAGGCCTCTGGGAAATGAGCTACGAAGTGCTGAAATCCTGATCTCCCTCTTCTCCAGTGGCCAGTGGAGAGATCCAGCTGTTTCCAACATGGGATCCAATCTTTCCATGTTCAGAAAAGGGCTCTAAGCTCTCCTGGGGCAGCAACAGCTATAAATTATGGTCATGAACTCCACATTCTTCTTATTCCTGGTAGAGTCAGAACCAGACAGATCTCTCTAAAGTGTATCCATGGGTGTATTTCTTTAAATTTGCAGATAAGGGAAAAACAAACTTAAATTTAATAGTATAGCTTTAATGAGCTGAGTGAATAATGCACTCAGGGTGGAAGTTTTATCTGGGAGGGGAATAACCTGATATTCAGTTGGGAATTTTTAGGAGTTCTGTGGAAACAGCGCCATCTTGCACATGGGTTTGGTGCCCACTTTGGAAATAGCTCCATTATAACCATGATTCTCAATTTTAGGAAATCTTTCTTCCCAAAGTCCTGCTGTTGTTATAGAGAAATTCCTCTAGGCATAGGTCTTTAGCTCACACTCTGCAGGTGAGCACAACAAAACCGGTTGACCAAATGACCACAGGCTCCTGCTTTCACCCTGTACCCTCCCTGGAGCTCACATTTCAGAGCTTTTGCATTTACCAGGATTTATATGACCTTTGGATAAACCCTAAATCCTCATGCTGGCATCTCTTCCCTGCTCCTGCACATGATGCAGGGTTATGAGTTCTGGAATCTCCCTGTGGAGGGCTGAGACCAAAGGCAGGTTAATCCCCGTCTCACGCCTATTTCAGGAACACCAGGCTCTGAACAATAAGACTGTGTTGGAACTAATCCTTCAAAAGTCTTTCTTCTTGGAAAAGGGGAAAGCTGCAGGGAGCAGAGTGGAAAAACAGTGTCTTGGACAGATTGCTCCTCTGTGAGTTTTGCAGTGAAAATGGAGACGTGAGGTAACTCCTCTCTAACAGGAGCAGAAATGGTTTTAGTGAAGCTTAAATCTCTCACCTCTCCCAAAACAGCACCTGAGGAGGCTGGAGATGGCCCAAAGCAGCTCACAGTGGCCCAGCTCTGCTCTGGTGGTGTAGGGAATATTCTCATCTCCTGCTGTTTTGCACATGGATCACTCTGTTTTCCCTTCCCATTTTACCTGAACTGTGCTGTAGGATCCTCACGGTTCAGGGTCAGATGGAGCAGAGATAGCATGTTCTTTCCTCATTCTGCCTGCTCTAATTACTCTTCTAATTACTAGTTGCTCATCATCAGCCCATTGCTCCTCTCTAATTCCTTTGAAATCCTGTCTCCATGTGCCAGGAACATCACCTGGGGAGCAGCAGCAAAAGCTCTGGGAGTGGAATTTCTCTTCCTGGGGCTGGGAATACCTAGGTCAGCTCTCAAGGGTATTTTCCAGAGCTATTTTAGACATTGGGGGTTTCTATTTTGGACATCTTGATTACTACTGAAATCTTTTTTGGCAAAGTAGGCTGCCCTGCAAAAGCCCAGACTCCAGGAAGTGTTTGGAGAACACTCTCAGGCACAGAGTGGGATTGTTGGGGGAGTCCTGTGCAGGGCCAGGAGCTAGACTTGGTGATCTTTTTGAGCCCATTCCAGCTCAGGATAGTCCATGATTCTGTGCCCATGATCCCAGGGAAATCAGTGCAATTCTGGGTATAATCAGAATAACAAAAGAAATTTGCCTTCAAGGGGTTTGCTAAGCCTGAATTCTGCCTGGTCCTTCCAAGTCAACTCCAGGCTCCAAAGGTGTCTCTGAATATTTAAATGTGATCTATGAGAATTCCAGCTGAAGCTCCAATTCCAAACTCTTGGTGACCAGGCCTGAAATCCAACCCTGGGAGGGTGGAGAGGCCCTGGCACAGGGTGCCCAGAGCAGCTGTGGCTGCCCCTGGATCCCTGGCAGTGCCCAAGGCCAGGTTGGACGCTGGGGCTTGGAGCAGCCTGGGACAATGGAAGATGTGCCTGCCATGGCACGGGTGGCACTGGATAGGCTTTAAGGTCCCTCCCAACCCATTCCACGATTCCATGATTCTAAGTCTGGAGATGTCCATGAACATCCCAGAGCCACAAGAGGTGGACAGAGCCCTGCTGATCCGAGGCAGGCAATCACCAGGGTTCCAGAAGAGAGGAAAAGCAGAGTTGTTACCCCATTGTGCTCCCTCCAAAGCCATCTGTGTTTGCAGCCCTTTCTGGGACGTGCTCGGGAGGGAACCATCTGTGTTTTTCTTGGGAGAGACAGCTTGTGGGGAAATAGACGGGTTGTTAATGAGACAGGCAGATGGCAAATCCAGCCGATGTCGTGATGACTGCACTCCAAAGGGATAATCAATAATCAGGTAATTAGGCTTGGCTTGGATCAGGAGGAGACTGGAGACGTTCAGGAAGATGTGTTTTCCAAGCCTCCTTTGGAGATTCAGGGCTGGAGCTTCTGCAGCAGCAGAGTTTTACATGAACCTCCTGCAGATCATTGAACACAGACCCTTAATCACAGCTGATTGTTCACAGAGCAGCTGATTGGCAATATGGGAATATTTTATGGACTATAACTTTATTTTGTTTCAAAGTGAATGTCTCATCTCCCTCCATGATTTCTCTCATTTTCTTCCCTTTTTTTTTTAATGTGTGGGAATTTATTTAAATTTTAATTTGCTTAAATTAAAATTTCTGACTTCACAAGATAGTTTTAAGATAAGAGTCAAAAGCTTGCATGAAAAGAAAAAATCTTTGACATAAACCAATTCTCTGGTAATTTTACATGTGGATTTCAAAGAGTTTAAACTTACTGAAAATGTTTTGGTGTGCTGACTTTCACTTTAATGAAGTGAGTTCCATGAAACAAATATGGGTTCAGTCTAATCAAATAGTTTATTAGTCTAGGAGTCTAATTAACTTCCTGCACAACACAGAAAAAAAGATGGCAAGGAGAGGTTGAAGTTGTTAAAATGTGGATGTTTTTTACTGGCCAGGCCTGGTTGTTCCTTTTTGAAGTTAGTGTTTGAATTTAATTTTCTTTTTTTACTACATGAAATACATTTGAATATGAAAGGCAGCCCTTCTAAATTACTAACATTAAATATTTACACTGAAGCAGACCAGTATGAAAAGGAAGAGTTAGACTGTGAGTATTGATGGGTTGGGAGCAATCCATCAAACCTTCTCTCCCTGCCAAAATCCCCAAACAAACCCCAAATCAAAACATCTCTTGCAAAATGAGTTGTTAAAAGCCTTGGGAGTTGGGCCCTCCATGCAAACCAAGGAGGAAGATGAGACAGGGCTGGAAGACTTGGAGATTCCAAATGTTTTATTTGCTGGAATCCTCAGCCTGCACTCAGCAGAGTGAGGAGACCAAGCACGAGGAACTTAAACCAGAGAAATTCAGATTGCAAGAAAAACACATATAAATGTTTAACAGAGGTTAACCCAACTCTGGAACAATTCACAGTAGGCACTGTTGGATTCTCAAGCTCCAGCAATATTTAAGTAAAAAAATCACTTTTTTCTTTCCCTCAGAAAGATATTGTCCAGTTGAGATACAGAGTAACCCAAACAGAACCAATGACTTGGATTATGCAGAAAAGTAGATCTCGTGTTCAATCCTTTTTGTCCTGAAGTCTGACTTGTTTTGACAGACCTTGGACCGTGTTTCCCTGCCAGCTGTCACCTATGAGAGCTGGAATTGTTTTTCTCTCCTGCTGAGATTGGCTGCCTCTGCACTAAAGCTGTGTTTTCCATGAGCTGTTTCTGGAAATCCCTTTTGGAGTTTATTGTGCACGCAGTGGAATTAGGGACTTCAGGCCAGAGAGGAGAAAATGTTCAATTTGTGAAGTTTGGGGCACCTGGTTTTTGAAGAGTTTCCCAAAAGCAATCATTTCAGGAAGAGAAGTCAAATCATTGCTGGACTTATCCAGAATGTGACACTTAAATCAGACATGCCTGAAATGTCCATTTTATGTGTCCACACAAACACTGTTATTATACCCCAATGCTGGGACTAAACCAAATTGTCAAAGTCTGAGCTTTGGACTGAGCAGATACTTCTTATTTTATATTAGCTAGCTCTAAATTAATTAATCTCTCACCTATATCCGCATTTTTGGCCATGGTCTCTCTGCATTTTGCCTCTAGGCTGATGTCTTGAATTATGTCCATCTGGGTATTGATGAATTCATGGAATCATGGAATGACTTGGGCTGGAAGGGACCTTTAGGATCATCCAGTGCCAGCCCTGCCATGGGCAGAGACACCTTCCACTGTCCCAGGGTGCTCCAAGCCCCAGTGTCCAACCTGGCCTTGGACACTTCCAGGGATCCAACAAAATATTCCCACAAATACAGCAGAGAAGATCCATAACTCCTTGCCTTGTTCTGGGATCAGGGAGTAGCTCCTCTGATCCCACACCACTGATGGTTTTGCTCCACAACCACACATTCCAAAAGAAGCAGATTTTGGTTAAACACCCTGGGCTACCTTGAATATGCCCCTGCTGGAGTTCAGCTCCAACTCACTTTATCAAGAGCCTCCTAAAATCCATCCCCCTCTTGCTCCAATTCCGGACACAGTGGATGCACCATAGGCAGAGCAAACAATGAAGAATTTGCACCTGATTTGGGGATGCAAACTGTGCTCCTGGCTGGTCCATATTCCTCATGAATAATGAGCTCCTCACCGGGACAGGCACTGGAACAAACCCATCCCAGCTCCACAGGCAGAGCAGGTGTTGTTCTTCAGCCTCCTCAGCGATTCAAGGAGAGCCTGATGGCAGCCTAGTGGGGTCTGGGAGCTCTGAGCTCAGCAAAGCTGCACCACAAACTGCACAAAGGGGTGGGGAACCCCAGCAGGAAGAGCTGACTCAGGGCCCTGCACACTGCAGGCAAAGATGCTGATGTGGCTCCCAGGGATAAATGACAATCTCTTTTCATCAGTGCAAACTCACTCATTTATGGGACAGCTTCTGCTTTTACTAGAAATGTGTTTGGAAATTGTGATACTGAACAGCAAAATCTTTATTCCAGATGTTTCAGCTTTTAACTTTCATCCTTATTTCAAAACTTCTGAGTTTCATTCTTCCAAGTCCTTAAGGATGTGCTGAAGTGGAGGAAAAATGTACAAGTCTGTAAAAGAACAAGCCACAGAAAATATCTAAACTTTCAATTTAATCTTGTTTTAAAATTGTATTTATTTTTGGAGTACTGGAAAGTTCTGTTCTTGGTTCAGTGATTTGCTTTTGGAAATCTTGCCAGTGATTTTTCTCCTCTTTTTGCTGCATTATGTTGGTATCTTTGCTGAAGCAGGGAAAGATAAAGGTGCTTTTCCTCAGTTAGGATGTGAAGGGCTGTGCTTTGTGGAATCCCAGACTGGTTTAGGTGGGAAGGGACCTTAAATCTCACCCAGTGCCACCCCTGCCATGGGCAGGGACACTTCCCACTGTCCCAGGCTGCTCCAAGCCCCGATGTCCAACATGGCCTTGGTCACTGCCAGGGATCCAGGGGCAGCCACAGCTGCTCTGGGCACCCTGTGCCAGGGCCTGCCCACCCTCCCAGGGAATAATTCCTGCCCAAAATCCCATCCAGCCCTGCCCTCCTCCAGTTTAAGGCCATTCACTCTTGTTCTAACATGACACACCCTTGTGAAAAGTCCCTCTCCAGATCTATAGGAAATGTTTATGTTCCTCTAAACTCATCCTGATACTGTTTAACATTTTAGCATTTATACTGTGCATTTTTTCTGTTTGTATTGGACATCAGGAGGAATTTCTTCAGGGAAAGGGTGGCCAGGCATTGGAATTGCCCAGGGAGTGGAGGAGTCCTCACCCCTAGAGGTGTCCAAAGAAAGCCTGGACATGGCACTCAGTTCTCTGGGCTGGGGACGACGTGGAGATTGGTGACTGGCTGGACTCAATGACTCCGGAGGGCTTTTCTTTAATGATTCTGCAATTCTCTATTATTTTCTAGTGCATTGTTTGTCAATAATGGACCTCAACAGATGATGCTGTCAATGAATATCCAACAAAACTCTCTCATGCGTTAGATAAGTGTCTAATGCTTTAGAGAAGTGCAGCAGTTCCTTAGTACTGATTGAAAATCTGATCTTTTCCATGTCCAAATAACCTGTTTGTACTGGAAAGTATTTGATTACAGCAAGCTGCAGACATTTTCATCTAGAAAGAGATGAGACATTTCAATCAGTGCTGAATAGCTGAGGAACTTAATGATGTGAAAAAAACCCCTAAAAGCCAGATGACATTAACTCTTATATGATAACACATTATCTGTGCTAGAGGGAGCAGAGTGTTCATGAAATAATGGGGAAATAGTAAAACTAAGATACACTAGACCAGAATTCCTTTTCTGAAAACAGGGAATATTTTTAGAAAGCTAGTATCTCACAGAATTCCTGTTTAATGAAGTATTATATAATGGAAATGAGTTGTCAGATGTTAATTTCTGCTGAAATAGGAATTCTGAACTTGGCAAGGTCCTTTTCAGGTTCTCTATCCCAATTTTCTAAGGAAATGAGGCTGCTGCACAGGTTTCTGTCTGTGTTTGAACCTATGGGTCAAATTCAAGAGAAGTTGGGGAGGAAGTGTCAAAGGTCAGACAGGTCCTGTGGATTTTGGGAAAATCAGAAGCCATATAAATGCAAGAGAACCCATAAATCAGGAATGGATCAGACACCGTGGTGTCCCAGATGTCCACAGGTGTGAAGGTCACGGCAGGAGCACTGGGTCAGCCCATGAACACAGCAACAATTCCTGAACCCACGGGAATGGCCTGAATTCCTCACTGCAGATCCTGCAGGCTGGAGACATCAATGTGGATTATACCAACCCCTCAGGGAAGCATCTACACCCCTGCAGCGAGACAGAGGAACAGAAGCTGCAATCCCTGTCCTTGGGACACGGGAGGGGTTGGGACAGACCCACACATAGGAAGCTCCTTGGTGCCTTGTCCTTCCCAAAATTAATTTTTGCATTCAGCCACTGGAGAAGCTCCTTGTGCCCCAGCAGGGCTCTGAGGGTCGTTCCCTGTGAATATCTCCGGCATCTGTGAGCAGGGCTGACACTAATTCCGAGTGACAGGAGCGTCTTCTAGCCCAGGGCATCGTCAGCAGGGCCAAGTGCTGAGAGATGACAGCACGGCTCCCTCAGCAGACTTGGAGCTGTCACTCCCACTCTGAGCCTGGCAGGGCTCACACAACAACGGCAGCAGCACACGGGGAAGGGACGGTGCCTTGTGGAAACACTCCGAGGTGTGGAGGGCATAGGGGAGGCTTGTCAGCCCAAACCAGGCTGGAGTGCTGGCTCAGGACATGGAGCTAACACACCTGGAGCCAGGGATGATGGTTCCAGGTTTGGGGTGCTGCCTGGAAGTCCTGCTGGAGAGACAGTCCTGTCCTGCCCAGCTGGGACAGGGTTCATTTATTGCTGGCAGCTCCTGCAGTGCTGAGCTTTGGGATCATTGTGGGAACAGTGCTGGCAGCACATAGGGGCTGAGCTGTGGCCGTGCAGGGCTCACTCTGAATCAAGGTCCTTGCTCTGCCACAGAGGAGCTGCACAGGAAGCCAGGAGGGAGCAAGTCCAGTACAGCTGAGCTGGCCAGAGGGATATTCCAGACCCTAAACATCAGGAAACATCATACAAAGATTATGAACTGTACTAAGTTGTACACAAGGGGCCATCTCCTGTTTTTGGGAAGGGAAATAGGGAAGATCCATCTCTGTGGGTGGGAGGTGTGGACTTTACATCTTGGCTGGAGAAGGGGCCCATGTGCTTTGATCCCAGAATGGCTGGGGTTGGAAGGGACCTTAAAGCCCACCCACTACCACCCCTGCCATGGCATCTCCCACTGTCCCAGGCTGCTCCAAGCCCTGTCCAACCTGGCCTTGGACACTTCCAGGGGCAGCCACAGCAGCTCTGGGCACCCTGTGCCAGAGCCTCGCCACCCTCTGAGTAAAGAATTCCTTCCTAATTCCTTCCTAAGGGCCACTTTCCTTCTGGAGAACATTTCCACAAGAAAAGGGCTGGATATGAAACTGAGCTTGTTCCCCTAAGCTTAAGATCATCCCTGGGAAAGCATGGAAGGATATGAACTTCTTCCAGAGCTGGGATGGTGCCTACAGGGTTACACAAATGTCCAAAGAGCCGTAAGCAGGATATGGGGAGGGAGAGACATCTCTTGGATGTGCTCTTTTAATGCACAGGGAGGGCTGTTCCCTGGTTGGTTCGGTGTCTCTTCTTCCCAACACTTGAAACAAAAATGTTTGTATTGAGATATTGAAGAACAAATATCTTTAATTTTCATGGTCTTAGGGGGATTTGGGGTGACAATCTGGGGTGAATTCTGTGCAATCCGTGCAGCTCAGGGGAAAAGCTGAGCTCTCACAAAGTGGGGGGTCTGACACAGGGCCCCACTGCAGACAGCGCTGGTTGATTGATCCCTCCTTACTGGGATTCACATGACAGCAGCATTTGAGGGAAGCTCCTTGACCTCTCTTCTTTTGGTACTGGAGTTCCTACACCCAGCATTACAGGAGGTAAAATAACTTGGGGTAATGCAAAGCCCCAGGAATAAAACAGGAGATCATGTGAAGCTCTGCAGAAGTCCAGGGAAATCTGCTGGGATCAGTTCTCACATTATTTAGATAGCTGGGACTTTTTTATTTGGCTTGAGAGAACTACCTCTTTTGTGTGCCTGTTCAGAGGGAGTGTTGGGCTCCTCAGGAATTGCTCAGTACCTGGTTTAATGCAGAACTTTAAATCATGTCTAAAAGAGCTGCCAAGACCTGAGTGACACAGGTGCCTTCCCTCCACTTCCCTGGAGTCAGGCCCAACATCCCACCTTGAACCAAAGAGCAAGAAAGCTCCTGTGGGCCAAACAATGGCCCGAGGTGTGTGGGGAACTCATCTGTACTAGGAATATTGACACTTTCACTCCTCAGATTTACCTGTCTCACTGAGAGCTGGGCTGGAACTAATTAATTAGCCCGTGGCTAAACACTTTGAGATTCTCAGATGAAAGGCAGCCTGGAAATCCAAAGGATGTAGAGCATTTATTACCAGCTGAGAGGGACATGAAGAGCTGCAGAGTGTTGAAAGGAAGTCTGCCAATTAATTTACACTTAAACAGAAGTGTTGGGGTTGTTTCACTGAAAGCTTTGTGTTTCTGAAAATTGAAAAATAAGAAGTCATACCAAAATCAAAAAGAAAAACGAAAGGGTCGAGGCTCATTACATAATGCGATGCCTTTCTATGTTCAGTTTTGCTGATTAAAGCTTTAACACTTGAAAATTCAGTGATTCTCTGATTCTCAACAATAGTGCACAGGAAATATGTAAAGGCTCATTTATTGCTGTGAAAAGCAGATAAAATAAAGCTGCTAAGAAAGAGAGAACGCTGTGGTGAACCAGTCTGTCCACAAGGAAGGAAAAGTGGCTGGGCTGCTTTCTCCTCTGAGCTAAAATACAAGATATAACTAGAGCACTTAACCTGGGAAAAAATCATTGGCGTTTGGAAGATATGTTAATGAGGTGCTAATTAAATGTGGAGAAACAGGAGGGAGGGGCAGAGCAGAGGTATGATCTGCTCTGCAGAGCTGCCCCAGCCCTGGGCCCAGCACAGGAGGGATTTGGAGTTCCTGGACCCAGGCAGGATGAGGCCCCAGGATGATCCCAGGGATGGAGCAGCTCTGCCGGGAGGAAAGGCTGGGAGAGCTGGGATTGTTCAGCCTGGAGAGGAGAAGTGTTGGGGTGACCTCACTGTGGCCTTCCAAGACCTAAAGGAGATGCAGGAAAGATGGAGAGAGAGGATATACAAGGGATGGGGGACACAGGGAATGGCTTCCCACTGCCAAGGCAGGGATGGATGGGATATTGGGAAGGAATTGTTCCCTGTGGAGGGTGGGCAGGCCCTGGCACAGGGTGCCCAAAGTGGCTGTGGCTGCCCCTGGATCCCTGGCAGTGCCCAAGACCAGGTTGGACACTGGGGCTTGGAGCAGCCTGGGACAGTGGGAGGTGTCCCTGCCATGGCAGGGGTGGCACTGGGTGGGATTTGAGGTCCCTCCCTACCTGAACCACTGTGGGATTCTATGATTGAAGTTTTGTTTTAAAATCAGCAAAACTCCTGAATGAGAGGTAATTTTATGGCCTCCTTTTCAATTTTGAAAAAAGTTAAAGTTAAACCCCTTGGCTCCAGAGAGGTGCTGCTGGCAGACCTGGGGAGGGATGTGGCTCTGCTGTTGGAGTTCCATCATCAGCTTCTTATTTTAGGATCATGTTTGTAGTTTTCTGTAACATGACAACTGTGGTACATGACAAAGGGGCTGGAGGGGACTTTTCCCCTCTTCCAGCAGCTCCTGGGCACCAGTTCTGGGAGCAGCAGAAGTGCCTCGCCTAGTCCAGAGCCTCAGGAGAAAAACCACTGGGAGCCTCCAGTGCAGCGCAGTGAGGGCAGAAGTGGTGGAGTGGACACAAGGGGTAAAAAACAAGAGATGAGAGACTCTGAGCAGTCCAGGTGGAGATTGAGGGGTCCATGAGCACTTGAACACCATAATTTGGACATTGCAATTAAAAATACAGACCAAGCTTGGGGTAATTACTCAGAGCTCTGCTGTCAGTCCTCACCAAGGTCCAGAGAGACAAGGAACTGATCTGTGCTCAGGTCAAAATCCCTCTTTTGGAAATTCAGGAGTTGAGTCATTCCTTGCTTGCCACAGAGATCACAGAACTCTTGCTTGCCATTCTTGCAGTGCAAAGACCACAAAATCTATAAGTATAATAAAATTATGTGTGTGGGGAGAGGAGGGGAGAACTGTAAATTTGTGTTTTATTGATTTATCTTGGAAAACAAAAAAATCTCATCTGAAGCCTCTGAATAATGAGACTTGTTGATTCCACCTAAATTGTGCCTTTGTTTGGATGCTTTTAAGAAAGTGAATTACATTTGTCAGTAAATACCCACTCCAGCAATATGGGGGATATTGCTTTTTCATGGAATCCCAGA
The DNA here is from genome assembly GCA_013397315.1 of Donacobius atricapilla. NCBI lineage: Eukaryota > Metazoa > Chordata > Aves > Passeriformes > Mimidae > Donacobius > Donacobius atricapilla. Next base: position 194,755 of record WBMY01016478.1, read on the forward strand.
ATGGTTTGGGTTGGAAGAGATATTAAAGCTCTTCCACTTGCACCCCCTGGTCTGCAGGGACACTTTCCTCTGAGCACAGCCCAGGGTGCTCAGAGCCCCTTCACAAGGTTTTGTATCCTCTGGTCCCACCCACCTTCTAAAGCTGAGTGACTCATGGATGGTCTCCAATAGCCTTGGGTGTATTTTGTGACAGAAAAACGAGATGGTCCCAAGGCAGTCATTTCTCATGGTGTTTTTTTTTTTTTAATTTTTTTGTTTTGTTTTTTTTGGGGGGGGTTGTTTGTTTGTTCTGTTGGTTTTGTTTTGTTTTTCTGGCCTCAGTAAATCCATTTCTGAGAAAACCACAGGATAGAAAAGAATGGTTTGTTGTTTCATCATGCATTAACTTGACTTTGGTGGATTTTCAGGACTGGTTTAACCTTTGCCTGCTGCTGGTCCCAACCAGAACATGTGAAGATCTCAAAGGACGGGCTAGGAGCATGGAGAAGGCTGGAAAATAGGCAGGGATACTTTAAGATAAAGCAGCAAACAGATGGGGGGAGCAGTTTTAAAATGAGCAATGCAGAGCCCATCCCACTGCCCAGAATCATCCAGGGGAAGAGTCCTTTGTCCTCTGGGACTCAGAGTGGCAGAAAACCTTGTCTGGAAACTCTCCAACTCCTTTTACACTGAATTCAGATGTTCAGACTTTCACATCAGTTGATAATCCCAGCACAGGGCTCTCATGTGATGCTGGAATTTTGCCCTGAGAGATCCCTGCTCCAGATCCCTTGTGCCCAGGGAAAGATCTGAGTTACAATTCTGCTCCCAGAAACCTCTCCCTGAACCACCTCTCTCCTCTGTAGGGCAGCTCCTGGAGCTGGGGTACAGCTGATGTGATGGTCAGTGACATTTTCCACCTGGTTTCCCAGGAAAGTCTGCAAAGTATCTACAAATCAGCTCTGACCTGAGGTCTGGTTGTGATCAGCCCTTGAAAAAATGAAAATAAAATGTCCTTGCTCTGAGGCTTTCTTGTAAACCAGGAAGGCAGGGAAGGAAAAATGCCTGTCTCTCCAGGAGCAAAGTGCTGCTCCCAAAAGAATTTTGAATGACCTGACAGGATGGATGCAGGGAATGGCAGCTTTAATGGCACTGTAGGAGGTGAGAAATCATTCCCCATGCTAAGGCCTAATTCTGATCTGTATTTTAAACAGTCTCTGATGCTCTTGCTGCAACTCCTGTGTCAGGTGTGGTTTTCAAAGTAGAGGGCCTCCTATTGGAGAAGTATTTTGGCTTTGGATAGCTCAACACAGTTCTGTGGGCTGGCCTTAGTCAGACACAAAATCTAAACAAATAATGAGCACTATCTGCTCTCCTTTCCCTCGGCTGTCTGGCAGAGGAGGGTTCAGCTGCCGGTACAGCTCATTTGTCAGTAATGCCATAAGCCCCAGTGCCTCTGCAGTGCTTCCATGGACTGGTTCTGTGGATCACCTTCAACAGTTCAACAAATGCTCCTGGTTTGCACTGAGGGAAACAAAGGGTAGAACTTGCTAAATATGGCAGGAATTGTGATGTCCTTCAACAAAATGAGAAGTGTTTAGAATGAATCATGGAATCCCAGGGGTTGGGTTGGAAGGGACCTTAAACATCATCTCATTCCATCCCCCTGCCATGGGCAGGGACACCTTCCACTGTCCCAGGTTGCTCCAAGCCCCATCCAACTTGGCCTTGGACACCTCTGGGGGGGAGCCATAACCTCATCCCAACCTTTAATTTCAAATGCCTCTTATATTCCACCACTCTCTTACTTTTTTTGAGCACTCCCACACATAAAGGATGTAAGGCTGCTCCACCCATGTCCTTCCCTGAACCTTACCAGTCTATATTAGACCTAGATTCAGTTGTGGGCCCTCAGAGGCAGAAATAAAGCACCTGCCTTGGCTGCAGAACTCCCATCAGCTCTGGCAATAATTGTTAATCATGAGTAGCTTTGTAGTTTGCTAACCCTTCTGCAGAAATACCACAGACTCCTTGTGTGGGGTGTGTGTGCACCAGGGTCCCAGAGGCCATCTCAGCTCTTCAGAGTTTTACGTACTCAGTCAATTTTATACATACACTCAGCCAACTTTATGCACTCAGCCAGTTTTCCATTGTGCTGAAAATGGAAACCACCTTAGTGCTGGGAAAATCCTACTCAGGCAGGTAATGCCTTTCCCTCTCCTGCACATAAAGCACTGGCTCTGTAAGGATTTTCTCCATCCCAACACGCTTTCTACAGACAGTTCTCCTCTGGACTGGGTCTTGCCTCTGTTACCTCAGAGGTACAGACAAAGCAGCTGTGGAGCTCCTCTAAGCTTTTCCTGCTGGCACTGTGAGAGGTTTCCGCCTCCTCAGCCACCTGAAAATCACCTGTGCTGGAGGAGCGGCTCCTGCCCTTTGCAGCTAACATTCAGGTACTTGTGAGCTCAGGTCCTGTGCTGCTGGACCATCTCCAGACAGCTCCATCCTGGCCTTCCTGGGCATTCCTGGACAGTCAGACATGTGGGGTGACCCCAGCAGACGTTGTGGGACAATGGACTCAGCCTGGAGATTCGAGGTGACTTAACTGTGACCTTCCAGGACCTGAAAGGGCTACAAGAAATATGGAGAGGGATGTTGGACAGGGGTCTGGGGTGACAGAACAAGGGAGAATGGCTTCCCACTGCCAGAGGACAGGTTAGGTGCGATATTGAGAAGGAATTCCTCCCTGTGAGGGTGGGCAGGCCCTGGCACAGGGTGCCCAGAGCAGCTGTGGCTGCCCCTGGATCCATGGAAGTGTCCAAGGCCAGGCTGGACACTGGGGCTTGGAGCAGCCTGGGACAGTGGGAGGTGTTCCTGGCCATGGCGGGGTGGGACTGCGTGGGATTTAAGGTCCCACCCAACCCAATCTATTCTGGGACTCTGTTTATGAAGCAGAAGGGACAGCGAGTGGCACATGTGGTACGTGCAGGGAAATGTGTAATTGGTTATTAACTCTCTTAACCCATTTAGCCAACTCCTCACAAATTCTGGTAAAGAAGTCACGGCTATGGAGCAAGTAAAGAAAATCTCCGGAGCACTTTAATATTTCAAAGGTTGTGCCAAACTTTACAGAAGACATTGTGTGGTCAAACGGTTGCTCCCCTCCAATGGCCCCGGGGCAGTGCCAGGAGTTTTCTCCGTGTGCCCGGAACTGCTGCACACAGAGGATGGCACTGGAGGGCTCCGGGTAGGAGCTCATGGGCTGAAGCAGGATTTGCCAGCTCAGTTTTGATTGACTTAAAGGCCTGGAAGAGTGCTTTAGAGAATATTGTTGTCCTTTTTTTGTTTGGTTGGTTTTTTTGAGTGGACCCTGTTTTCTTCTCTCTCCAACTTCACTAAAGCAAATCCATGGATTTGTTTCCCCAAAGCTTTATCTAAAACATTCTTGATCCAAAGGCAGAACTCAAAATCTTTTCTCTGTAGATACTTTTTGTATTTGTCCTTTTTTAATGAAACAACTTTGTGATTGACTCTGTTCAGTTGTGAATCTGAGCTGTCCATCTGGGATTCATGTTAAAAAGAGGGAAGTTGATGATGGGCTGGCAATACCTTCTCAGTCATTTCCACTTAATTGATATTTTCAATCAAAATGGTGACTATCTTAATATCTTCTTTTTCATCTGATGTGGTTGAGGATTCAGGATTTTATGGCAGTGATACTCAGCTAGAAAACCTGGGACAGCTGGAACCATGGAATTACGGAGTCATGGAATGGTTTGGGTTGGAGGGATATTAAAGCCAATTCAGTCCCACCCCTGCCATGGCAGGGATATCTTCTGCTATCCCAGGTTGCTCCAAGCCCCATCCATCCTGGCCTTGGGCACTTCCAGGGATGATTTTCAGTCCAGCAGCTCCTGTAACCTCCTCCCTTTGAATTTATTATCCTGCCTTCTGCCTTTCCCCTGCTTCACAAACATCTTGTGCTGAGCTGTGACAGAGCCAGGGCAGGTTTAATCCCAGAGTCCAGGCAGGTGCTGCCACAGGCCAAAACAAAGGGGAACAAAGCAGATCCTGCTTTTCCATTCTGTCTGGGCTACAGCATCTGGAATAGCACAGCACCTTTGTGCTCCATCTCATAGCTTTGATGCATCCCTGAGGCAGTTAAAGACTATCTATTTAATATATCTATTATAACATTTATAGCATTGCATGGAGAGGAGAGGTTTTGGGGGAGCTTGTAATGGCCTTGCAGTACCTAAGGGAGGCTGCTAAAAAAGTGGTAGTGACAGGACAAGGGACAATAGGTTTCAGCTGCCAGAGGGCATGGTTTGATATGATATTGTGAAGAAATTCTTCCCTGTGAGGGCAAGGAGACCCTGGCACAGGGTGTCCAGAGAAGCTGTGGCTGCTCCATCAGAGCCCTGAGCACTCTCCTGCAAATTTCTGCAAAACCCAACTCTGCCTTTAAAGCAAAGCTCTCCCTATGTGTATTCCATGGTCCTTGTGCTGGGCTGAACAGTCCCGAAATTTTCAACGTCAACCCTTCCTCTGTACAGTCTGAAATCTCCCCAAGTTGTAAAATTGCGAAGAAAAACTCTGATGCTTTGAAGAGCAATGACATCAGATTTTTCTGCTTCTGTTTTCTGTGGATCCAGAGTCTGTTGTCCAGATGGTGGATCCACCCTCCATATTCAACAGTGAGAGCCTGTTCTTCTTACAGGAAATTTGTGCTAATTAAAAAATAGCATTTTACTGAAAATAGAATAAAAATATTTGGACGTTTTGGAACATTTTTGAAGAAAACAAAAATACTGGGAAGAAGAACAGCAGTTCTGCCTCCCAAAGAAAGCAAGGGTTTCTTTGTCTTAATTTCTTATGAAAGTTGGGGTAAAATTTTTGGAGGAGATGCAGGATGAGGTTTTCCTTTTTAGGGACAACACTTTCTAAGCTGCAGAACCTGAGTGGCATTGAGTGGTGAGAGCGGGACAAATTGCACTCACAGTGCCTGGGGACTGTTCCAGCTCAGGGCAGAGGCAAAGTCCATGTGAGTAAAGAAGGGAGGGAGAAACAAATCTCAGTCCCTTCCTGCAGAGAAAGGGAAGTTCCCGCCTCCACTTTTCCCATCAAGGTGGGGAGTCACTGGCACAGGTTGTGGCTGTCCCATCCCTGGAAATGTCCAAGGCCAGGTTGGATGGGGCTTGGAGCAGCCTGGGACAGTGGAAGGTGTTCCTGCCCATGGCAGGGGCAGGAATGGATGGGCTTTAAGGTCCTTCCAACCCAAACTATTCTGGGATTCTGTAATTCCATGATCTCTTGTTGTTATGCCATGATTTGATCTGGTTCATGGTGCTGGGAATGGTGCCAGCTCTGTGGCAAGACTGAAGCCAGGAAAAAGAGGGAATGGGGAGGAAAAGGGCCCTGAGCCCAGTGGAGTCCATGTCTCTGTGAAGGCTGAAAAGCATCCAAGTCTGTCAGATGAAAATTCCTCTCCCTGATGTTTCTCCAGGTTTTCCCAGTGGAAAACCAGTCAGAAATGGTGGTCTGAAATCAAGTCAGGGACTCACTTATCACCACTCAGTCCTGTGCTCCAGAGAACCAAAAACTACAAAGAAGGCCAGAAAAATACAGGGAGAGAAAATTCTTTCCCTGTGGATCTGAATTCAGGGAAGACAAGCAGGATTTGTGCTTCTGGGAGAGGTTTCCTTTTTTTTCACCATCTGATTGAGATATTTTATTTTTCTCTCTTTTTTTCCCACTGAATTCCCTCAAACACTTTCTTGATTTTCACCAGTGTCACGTGGAGCCCATACTCTGGATCAGAGGAATCATTAAGTTGGGATTGGCAGATAAAATCAGCAAATTGCACAAGTCAACAGCAAAAGTGCCTGACATGGACACGTCCCCTTAATAATGAATCATTGCCAAGCATCAGATGCTGAAGGAGAGGATCTCCTGAATGAACCAGCTCCTAAATCTTTCCATTCACACTGAAGGAAGAGGCCAATGCCATTTTCCAATTAATATCCCTGGTCACAGGAAAACAGGCTCTTAATGGGCAACATCCTGACGAATAAAAGCAGGTAAACTAAAGGATTTAAGTTTCAAGGCTAAGTCTGCATTCCAAGGATGAACTGAAATGTACATGCATAAATATAAATAAATACAAATACAAAAAACAAATATAAATGTAATTAAAATGTTTTAAGTTGTGGGAAAGATCAGGATGTTACCACAACAAAGCAGCCAAGTCCCTGGAAAGGCTTCTCAGCATGTTATTGCCCTGGAAAAGCCATGGAGGAATAGCAAGTAGGGAAATGTGAGCCTGTTTCCTCACAAATTTTGGTCCTATTCACTCTTAAAAATTCCCTTGGAGTGATCAAGCCCTGGTGGGTTGGCCGTGGCTGGATTCCAGGTGCTTCCAAAGCTGCTCTGTCCCTGCCCTTCCCAACTGGACAGGGCAGAGGAAATGGGATGAAAGGCTCTGGGTCAGGATACGAACAAGGAGAGATAACCCAACAGTGCTGCCTTGAGCAAAACAGACCCAACTTGGGGAACTAAGTTTAATTTATTGGCCAATAAATCAGAGTAACATAATAAGAAATAAAATCTTACAAACCCATGTGTGGTGCTCCCAGGAACAAGGTGGATGTCCCATTGAAGAGCCTCTTTCCCCATGTATTTGTTCCCATTGAAAGACATTTTCTGGCAGAGGGGGAGTGGTGATTTTGTTCTCAGTTCTTGGCGCCTCCCCAATGAATTTCTGCCCTGCAAGTGAATGAAATCAGTATTTTATTCCCGATCTACAAGACACTGCTGCTTTGGAGGCTGGAGTGTAATGAACTTGCTGTTTATTACAATTAACAAATAAATCCCTGTGCCTTTAAATTAGATCATAAATCTCTCTGTGCAATTCAATATTGCAATAATGATGTTTTCCTTCCCAGAAGAGATTCTCCAGTGATAGGAGTCAGGCAACTCCTCTTCTAAATAATGCGACCCTGAGGACATTCCCTGTGACACATTTGGCCTTTTTGTCAGTGCCTTCCTTCCCTCAGAATCATCTGAGATGTGGTTTGAACACAGCTCTGCCACCTGGTGAAGGATACCAGCTTGTGCTGCAGAGAAAATGACTGGAGGTTTTCCACAGGAGTCTGGATGTGGCCCTTGGGAATGAAGTGCTTTATTGGGATTATGGTGCTGCTGGATTGATGGTGGGACCAGGTGAACTTGAAGGTCTCTTCCAACAGTGAGGATTATATGACCTAGAGGATTGAACTTGACCTCTACACCCGGAGCTCCTGCATCATCCCCCTGCCTCTCCTTTCAGACTCAGGTGCTCCTGCCTGGGAGGATTTTACTGTCCTTCTCCATCCTTTCTTTGTGCTTCTGTTTTCCCAACATCAATGTTACCTCTGTCTCCTCCTGTGATGTTTGGCAAAATATTAGCTCAAGGCTCTGTTTGCTAGGGGTTGGTGCCACTTGAAGCTCCTAGCAATCAAAACTGCTGCTAATTAGGTGCAGTGCAATTAAATCACTGCCTTTCAGTGAATCAAAGACACAATCCCAATTAACAATAATAATTCAAATCAAGCAGCTACTGCTGGGCTTATTTTCATCCAAATTGCAGTAAATGAGCCTTCTCTCCAGCAGGCCTTTAGCTCCTAGGTAAGCAAAATAAATAACAACAACTCTATAAAGGGAAAAATCAATGAAAGATCATTTGCAACTTGTAAAAGGTTTGCAAATCTGAACATGAAGAATAGATTGCATTTAATAAAGCTTCAATAAATTGTGTTTTTACAAGGTGGAATTTGAAACAACCAAGATTGAGGTTTCCAGAGCAGTCTATAGGGATGGAGATTAGAAGTAGCTAACTGTTTAAAGCATGGAGCCTTCTCTCTCTCTCTCTCTCCTTGTGTTATTTTTTGGCAGAAATTCCCAATGGAATCATTTCAGCAGAAGTTACAGCTTTGCTTTTGAATTTAGAGAAGCTTTCAAGTGCACAAGTTTTCTTCTGATTGTAAGATCAGAATTTTTCTGGTGATGAAACAGAGACAGAATTGGCCGAGGAGGGTGCAGGCCTTATTTCCACTGTCTGGAATTCTGCCTGACCCCCAGCACTTCCAGCTAAGGAAGATCCTTTAGGACATGCCGGTTTGCTCTGAACCAAAGGCAATTCTCCCTCTTTACTCACCCCAGAAGCAGCTAAGCAAGGCTTGGTAGAACAGGCGGGACCAATCTGCACTTCCTTGTGTTTCTATTTTTCCTGGATTCAGATTTGGGATGTGAATGTTGGAGCAGCTGGAGGCACCAGCCTTGTTCCTGGGGTGGGGTCATTCTGGCTGAACATGTTTATTAAAGCATCTTTTCTAGAAATTGGCTGAAGACGGTGGGTTTTGATCATTGCAAACAGCTGCCTTTGCTACTTGCAAGAATAAACACGGAAGAAAATCTGCCCTGGGACCTACTCCAAGGACTAGGGAAGCATGGAGAGTTTCTAGAACCAAGGAGGTACTGGAAGTTTTCCTTTGGCTAGGGAATTTGTTTGGCTGTGAAAGGTCACAGTTGTTAAACTTTAAGTCCTTGCCTTTCTGTTTTATGCAGAAGCCCTTTAAGATTTAATGGACAAGTCACTGGAGCATGGCAGGTGAAGGTGTGAGGGCCACGGCAGAGCACTGTGTCTTCCACCATCCTTCCTGCAAACTGGAAACAGCAGAAATCCCTCTGCCTCCTCAGGGAATGGCGCTGAAATGTCTCAGCCGGGAAAGCTGTTTGTCCTTAGCTGGAGACAGCAGAAAACTTGGAATGCACCACTTCCCTTGGTCCCTATTGATAATCATGGAGTGGTTTGCCTGGGAAGGGACCTTAAAGCCCACTCAGTGCAACCCCTGCCATAGCAGGGACACCTTCCACTGTCCCAGGCTGCTCCAAGCCCTGTCCAACCTGGCCTTGGACACTTCCAGGGATGTGGATCCACAACCTGGCTGGGCAAGAGCCATCCTTCCAGATTTTTATTAATATATTTGATTATCTTGGTCTTCTTTCACCCTACAAATTTTCTGGCTTTCATCTCAATTCAGTGGGTCTTTCATTTCCAGCCAAGACATTTTATGGCCCCAGCATTGTGTTTCTGTGTGAGTGATCCCACGTAAGTTCTGTTGGATCTCTTTTTCGTGGCTAAAACAGCCTGACAGAGCACATGGCTGGAGGAATATTCTGCCCAGCTCCCTGCCTGTGACTCCTTTACTGCTGTTGGTGCAGAGCTGTTCCAGGGCTGCTCGGGGCCTCCAGGCTGTGACCTGGCAGTTGGATAGTCTCATCCCAGCAGCTGGAGCTGTGCCTGGAGTGTGTGTGATCCTTGAGAAACCCTGACATGGTAAAGTGGGCTCTGGACCTGGCCTGAGGGTCCATGATCTTAAGCAGGATCATTGCAGCCGAGCCTGGAATGTGCCAAGCCCTCAGCATGCCCTGGCACTGCTGTGCCCCTACCTGGGCTATCGGGCTCCGTGGCAGTGGGGCCAGGTCACTCTGCCATGGCCACAGGAGCTGGTCCTGGTGCTGTGCTCCCACTCCAGGTGAAACTGCACCTGCTCCCCATGAAGTCCTTGCAGTGAAATTGCTCCATAATGAATATCCTGATTAATCTGAGAGCCTATGCTAATGAGAGCGGTGCAAAGTCTTCTGGAATCCCAGCAGCTCTGCCATTCCCCTTCAATATGTACCACTTGATATTAGGGAAGGGAAGATTTTACTAAGAGAGGGAAGCATGAATAATGTATTGCTGGATAATGTTAAAAAGTGATTATTATTCCTCCTTTCCCGTGGATGTACCAGCATTGTGTTAAAGACAGGCTTTGTTCAGAGGAAAAGGATAATTGGAAACAGGGAAATGATGAAGTGTCTGGCAAATTACAGTCATGTGAGTGTGGCAGATGGTGCCACCATGTCTAACAATTGCTGCAACACCAAATTACTTCCTCGAGTCAAGGCCAATTTTTGCTGGATTTGTCTGTGTTTACAAAGGATAAACAAACCTGTTTGCATGGAAATGTGGGAGGAAGCCTGGAGAGAGCCTCCTCGGCCTGCTCTGTCTGAAGTGTTGAGGGAACTTTTAAGGTACAGAGCTCTGGAGACACCTCTGTAATCCCCAGGCAGCTGCAGAGATCTGTTGCTAATCCACTCAAAAGCTCGGACCCCCAGTGGGACCAACACTGGGCTAAACTGGGGCAGGTGGAGGGGCTGCAGAAGCTGCTGCTAGAGCACAGAAATTCTTGTCTATGAGGCAGAGGCACAGCCATGCTCAAGGCAGAGCCAAAATGAATTTATCCAAGTCCAGCAAGGTCACAGCTGTGACCACAGCTGGTGGACCAGAGGTGTGCAACAGCTGGTAGGAATGGAGGGTGGTGTTAGTCAGAAGTCCCTGAGGGATTTGAGGGTGGTCATGCACTGCTTTGACTTTCCACTGACTGGAAGTGTCCACAGCTGAGGTGAGATTGGCACCTACATAAAAAATTTGTCCCCGCTTCTAATTAATGCACAGCCAGAAATCTGCTCCTTAAAGTCTCTGTGTTCCAGGACCCCACCTGCACACAGGAAATTATGTCCTCACTCATTTACTCCTACCTAGACTTAGGATGTACTTAACTGGGTGAAGGATTCCTCTCATTACAGCTGAACTCTTTTATTATCACAGTGGTGGCAACAGCTGGGCCGCTCAAGGAACATCACATCCGGTTGATGGTTGGGCTTGACGATCTTAAAGGTCTTTTCCAGTCTTAATGATTCCCTGATTCCATGGTTCTGTGATCACCCAGATGCAGGTTCCTGAGCAGGGCTGGGAGCTGAGGATGAGGCAGCATTTGCTGCTCTGCCTGAACTCTTGTGTGTAGCACTGAAACATTGAATTATTCAGCCCCATGAGCCCAGGGTGAATCATCACCAGAATGCTGCTGTCACCCTGATAATGTCACACAAAGCCGGTGCTTGAGCAGTGTTTGTGGCACAGTTCAATGTCCTGTCACATCACACTCATCCCTCAGCCCCTGCTCCTGGGCCCGCGTCCCTGGGACAGCCCTGGCATTCCTGGGACAGCCCCGGCATTCCTGGGACAGCCCTGGCATTCCTGGGACAGCCCTGGCATTCCTGGCCGGCCGAGCCCTCTCGGGCAGAGGCTTGGGGAACAAAGCAAGGTGTGACCTGGAGTAGTTCCATCCCTCTGTCCTGTTCTGTACTCTGTTCAGACCCAGTCTCAGTGTGTTCCTGCCTGTGGAACAGTGTTGCAGCCCGCTGGGCACCCAGGGCTGGCCCAGCCCGGTCCTGCCAGGCCACCCTCGGCTCCCCAGGGAAAAGTTTCAGCTCTATACCCTGCTCCACCTGCCCATGGCCCTGGCCCTGGCCAGAAGCCAGCCCTGCTCCTGCTGTGACAGCTGGAATTGCTCCCTAGCCCAGTTCTATCAAAATGATCTGGATTAGCTTAAAACATTGCTAATAGTAGGGTTTTGTTTGTTGAATTTTTTAAAGCTGTTCTGACAGAACCAGGTTAGACAGCAAGGATCTCATCGGTGGTGCCAGCTGATGGCAGAGCTGGGAAGCTCCCATCCCACCTCAGCTGAACCCAGAGCAGTTTCTGTGGTGACAGCCCAGAGTCTTATCTGTCTGCAGCTCTGGTGGCAACTGGGACCTGTTTGGAGCCAGTGTGGCATGGAGGTGGCAGCTGTGGATCCCCTGGGTGACATCCTGCAGGATCCTGCTGGGGAGTTGCCTTTGCAGGAGGAACAGGTTGATGGAGAAAGAGCAATCTGGAGAATTCAGGCCAGATTTGGGCTGGGGTTGGAGCTCTGCCATCGTCACAACCTGGTTCATTTTGTTCAGGTAGGATTTGGCTCCTCTGTTTGTCCCCTTGGGCCAGGCAGGATGTCCCTGTCCTGCCCACACAGATGGGGGGAGAGGGAAAGGGACATAAGCCAACATTGTGAGCTGCCAGCCCAGGAGGCCAAACACGCTGGGCTGCACCCAAAGGGAGTGGGAGCAGATTGAGGGAGGGGATTGCCCCCTGTGCCCTCATGAGACCTCAGCAGCAGAGCTTGCTCCAAGTCTGGGACCCTTAGCACAGGCAGGACAAGGAGCAGTTGGAACAGGTCTGGACGAGGCCATGGAGATGATCCCAGGGCTGGATCTCCTCTGGAGTCAGGCTGGGACAGCTTCATGTGTTCACTGGGAGAAGAGAAGCTCCAGGGAGAGCTCAGAGACCCTTCCAGGACCCAAAGGGGCTCCAGGAGAGCTGGAGAGAGACTGGGAACATGAGATGGATGGACAGGATGCAGGGAATGGCTTCCCACTGCCAGAGGGCAGGGCTGGATGGGATATTGGGCAGGAATTGTTCCCTGGCAGGGGGGGCAGGCCCTGGCACAGGGTGCCCAGAGCAGCTGTGGCTGCCCCTGGATCCCTGGCAGTGCCCAAGGTCAGGCTGGACATTGGGGCTGGGAGCAGCCTGGGACAGTGGGAGGTGTCCCTGCCATGGCTGGGGTGGCACTGGGTGGGCTTTAAGTTCCCTTCCAAGCCACACCAGTCTGAGATTCCATTTTCTGATTCCATACTCTGTGCCATGGACATGTGCAGAGGCTTTAAGGCTGGAAGGAGCCTCTGCATTCTCCTGGAGGACATTCCAAAGGCTGGGCTGAGGTGCCTTTTTCAGCTGTGTTTTTCTGCTCAGGAAATCAGCCTGACAGGAGAGGATCCCTCACAAGGTAGGGGCTGGGTATTGGACAAAACATCTCTTGGAAGAGCTGAATTCCTCCTAAAAGGTCGTGGAATGAGTCATTTACTCTTGAGAGGAGCTGGTGAAATCCTGCTCCAATGGAGTGAGAACAGAAGGAAGTCTGGGTATTTGTGGAGGGAAATTCTGGTCCATTAAATACTCAAGGAAACTTCAGAAAAAGAAATCCCCACCCTCCAGGATATCTCTTATTGAACAATTTGATCTTCAAGACACCCATCCTTCAGAGTTATGATCCAAAGCAGACTTTAGTTAGTAAATTCCTACTTTTAGGCATGTTGTAAGTACCTTCAGTTATTGGATTCCCAGCCTCAAGCACTTAGGGGTTTGGATTCTCACCAAGAAAGTTTAGAGCTCTGAAGGACCTGGTTCAAGAATTTTAAAGATGAGAACCAAGGGACAAATTTTATTGCTGAACAACTTTTCCTTCCTGATTTTTAAGTTGTAGGGAGCTCTGGCAGTGGATATAGAACTCAGCATGAATTTGCACTGAGATTGGAGCTCAGGAATCTTCCAGGATTTCTATCTCCAGGGCTGAAAAGCTGCACCTTCCAACACTTCAGCTTTGGACACACCGAGTCATGGACTAAGGCCTGGTTTCTCAGTCTCCAGCCTTTTCCTGGTCCACCACACCAGACGTTTATATAGAAATTAGAAGTTTTCCAGCTCCAAGGAATTTTTATCCCCACTGCCCCTTTGCTTCAGGGGGGCGGGGTAGATTTGGTGTTGTGGGCAATGTGGCAGGGCTGGGATGATGGGACAAGAAATAAATAATGGCACCAAGCTGTTTCCCCTGACCTGGGGAGCTCTTTATAATCCATTGTAAGGAAGCTGAGCCCAGTCCAAGACCAGGCACAGAGAAACAAACTACTCTGGCTCGTTTAATCACATTCATCATCCAACTGCAGCTCCCAAAGCTCTGATGCAGAGTTTCCAGAGCACAAGGAATACAGACCATATCAAACAGCTCAAAAGGGAGAGAAAAAAGGGGCATGGTGCAGAATGCAGAACAACAAAGTCAAATCTCCTCTCTGGAGCTGATCAGTTGCATTTTGGAGATTATTTTGAAGCTGGTGAATCTGAAATTCCTCATTAGGAGCCAAAGGCAGATACAGGAACTGCACTTCTAATCTGGGTATGAGGAGATCATTCCAGCCCTGACCTCCCTCTCTCCACTTGATACAAGATTTGCTTCAATCAAAGAGGTAATTAAACTCCTGAGACAAGAAATCCCTACAGTTCATGTCCTGAATATGGTGCAGCAAAAGTTCTTCAGTAATGAAACAGCACAACCTGCAGTTGTTGCTGGAGCCAGACAATGCCTGAGGCAAAAAGACACGGAATAACTTCTGTCAAGGATTCTCTGCTTGCCCTAAAGTGCCCCACAGGAACACAGGCAGGTATAGCCTCAGTAGTCCAATCAGAGCTCTGAAATGGAGCTGGTTAATTGCAAGGGAGTCATGGACATGAGTGATCCAAGATATTGGGACTGCAGACAGGAAACTGGAGCAGCTCCTTCCCCTCAAATGAGTTCAAATGAAGATCCAAACCCAGCGCTGGCCCTGCTCCAGGTGAGGACAGAGAAGTCAGGAGAAAAACTGTCAGTAGTGGGGCTTTTCTTTAGAAGCACCATTTTGTTGAAATAAAATCTGGTCAGGAGAACTCATCAATAGAGACATGGTTGAGTAATCCCGTCTTTTGTCTGATCCTGAGGAAATGGTTGGGATGGAATCAATGCACTGAGCTGAAAATGGAGCTGCAGCATGAGCAGAGAAGTGCCAGCATCACCTACAGTGAGTGGTGTGATGACTCCACCAGGAGGAAAAAAAACATGCTGGGTTTGAGATCAAAGCAGGGCTTACAGGACTGCATTCCTGCCAAATGGAAGTCTGGTTTCTGATGAGTTTGAAGAGTGGCTTTAGAAGGGGGAAAGTCTGCAGATGTCTGGGAAGCCCAGGAACTTAAACAGAAGTCAAGACAAACTGAGGCTGCTCAGCACTGCTGGGCCATAATTCTTTCTCTGGGCTTTCTAGAAAGATTTTCGTCTGTCTCTGACCTGAAAGGAAGGAGGCAGTGAAATATCTTCCATAAAGCACCTCAGGAATGTCTGTGCCAGTCTGCAGAGAGTGCTCCTGGAATATACAGCAATTCCAGGGGTAAATACAGGCTGTTCCAAGTCCCGTCCAGCCTGGCCTTGGACACTGCCAGAGATCCAGGGGCAGCCACAGCTGCTCTGGGCACCCTGTGCCAGGGTCTCCCCACCCTCACAGGGAGGAATTCCAAATTCCTTCTTTCTCCCCGATCTTGATCTTGCTCCCACCAATAAGCTCCAGGATTTTTGTAAGATTCCCAGTACCGCTCTCCCTGGAGTTCTCACCTCATGAGATGTCTTGCCACAGGTAAATCTAATTGTTTTTAACTGGCTCTGTCCAACACGTTCCTCATTTGATGCTTTTTCTGGAGCACCCAGGCATGAATGAGCAGCTGGGTCCCCAGTTTGCTGCCGCTCCATATTCCAGAGCAGTTTTCTCTTGCACTCAGGTTTGCAGCATCAGGCAATGTCACTGGCTGTGTCTGGGGCTGCTGGGACTGTGAGACTCCTGTCACAGCTCCCATTTCCCTGGCTAATTATGCCGTGTGAGCCACCAGGAGCAATGGGAGCTCTTTGCAAACCATTTGTTGATCAGCTTCTGCCTGGAGCAGAGAAATTGGGTGCCCTAGTAATTACACTCCTCATTCCTGTCACTGCACATGCTCTGCCTGAGTGCTGGAAATGCCTCATCCTTTCTGAGGCTGTACAGATCTGTTCCTTGTTTCCTCCTTCTTCACCCCAAGCCAAAGAATTTGATGCTGTCTCTGGAGGTTTCTCAGGATTTCCTGGCTTTTTAATTAGGGTCATGGCTCAGATCACAGGGTTGCAGTTTGTGCTGTTTGTGGCATTTCTGGGACTGCTCCCTACATTCTGCATTTGGGGCTGCTCCCTACAGGGCTTTTGCAATTGATGGGGACTCCAGGGTTCATCACAGGAAAGTTCAGGAAAGGATTTTCTTGGGGAAGTGAAATCCTTGGTTTCACCAGTTTTCATGCAGTTCCCTTTCTAATTCCAAGCTGAAGCAAGCAGCAGTTCTGATCCTCACAAAGCAAACTCAAGGAAGGGGTGTTCTTACAGTGCAGGCCCCACCAAAGCAAGTGAAAATGGGATTAATTTAACCAGATTATATCCTTGTAGCAAATACTCTTGGCCCAGAATCAGAACCACATTACCTCTGCCTCAAATTAATTGCCTGTCAGCTGAGCTGGGTGACTGTGGGCAGCGCTCACCTGCAGCAGAGATGAGGTCATAAATGCAATTTAATCCTTTTTCATTGCAAATGAAGCTAAATTGCTCCATCTCACCCTCCTTGAGCTGGATCAGGGGCTCAGGACTGCTAAAGGAACATATTAACATCAGGCTTCCCTGAAGGGCTGAAGTGGCCTTGATTTGCTTTATCTTAATTTGCTTTAGATAAACACGGTTACTTGAAGAAGTTCATTGTAAGGAATTCATTGTCAGGGTTTTGGTGAAGACAAGCCCACGGTGGATTCAATTTCCTTTTCTTTTCTCTCTACAAACATTTTTTTCTGCTCTGGACCAACAAAGAGCCGCCTCTGCAGAAGGTGGGAGCAGAACAAATACAAGCTCAATTCAAAGCCTCTCCTAATTTGTTTCCTCAGCTTCACTCCTGACATCAGTTGAGCTCCAGGAGCTGTTTACATTTAGCTCCAATAACTTCAGATAATGTACTATTAACTACTGAACTAATGATCCCAGATTTAGCATTTCCATCAGGACCTTGCCCCATTGAGCTGACACTTCTCAGATCATTTTGTCTCTCATTAAAGTAATTAAAGACAACGTTGTTGGAAAGACCTTCAGGCAACCAGAGGCAGAGCTGATAATAAGCAAAGCACATCCACAGTTGTGGTTCTTTTGATCTGGGGTTTAATTGCTGGAATTGGGCACAGATCTGTATTTTTTGTGTATGAGGGTACCTGGTTCCAAGGGACAGTGAGTCACACCTGGGCCTGTCTCCTCCTGGTGGCACTTCCAGCTGATGGGGCACTGAACATTCCCAGGTATCCCATTTCCCTGGACTTGCACTGGCCAAGAGCTTCTGAGTGGTTTTCCTTCCCTGTAGGGTTTCATGAAAAAGAGGCAGAGACATAAGAGAAGATGGAGATTCTTTTGTGTGTTTGTGCTGCAGAGGAATTCGGTGCACAAATTTTCCCTGGGCATCCAGGGCTGTGCAGTGATGAGGGGAAGAGCTTTGGGAAACTTAAGCCCAGTCTAAATTTGACCTTGCCCACACGTCCCTATTTGTGAAGAGTATTTCAGAGGAGTTTTGCCATTCCATTCCCCACAGACAATAACAGCATGTTTCTGTCAAACATGCCCCATATCTGCTTCATTTCTTCTAGGGAGGAATTTCCCCATGGAAATGGTGGTCAGGTCTTGGCAGGGGCTACCCAGGGAGGTTTGGAGTCCCCATCCCTGGAGGTGTCCAAGGAACACCTGGCCATGGCACTCAGAGCTCTGGGCTGATGACAAGGTGGGGATCAGGCACAGGGTGGGCTCAAGGCCCTTGGAGGGCTTTTCCATCATCAATAATTCTTGGATTCTATGATGAAGCCTCCCATTCTCCACAAAGATAAAAAAAAAAAAATTTGAGGACTACAATAACAGCTGTTGGGCAGTGGCCTCATGGCTTCCATGGATGATCTGGCTCCTGGTGTCCTTTCAGGGCCTTGTCCCACCTGTCCCTGCAGCCCCTGGACCAGGAGGAGCCATTTCAGGAACATCTGGGCTGAGATCAGGGCTCGTTCCTGTGGAATGGGATGTTCATCCTTCCCTGGGGCAGTGCTGGGGATGCCCAGTCAGGGTCCCATGGGTCAGTTCAGCCAAGTCAGGACTGTGGGTAACCTGGTGGGGTGGATTTGCACACATTTGGGGCTGGTTTGAGGCAAGGGAGGGAGAAACAGTCTGGAAGCAAGGGGAGAAGGGGAAGCAGAGGCTGCTGTTGGATCAGCTCATCCCATCTGCTGGAGTTGGAGCTATCAGAGCCTTTCAGCGCTGCAATGCTCCAATTTTCCCACTGGTCTGAGAAACTGGGCTTGTTCTGCTGTTTGTGGAGCTCTTCTCTCTGCTCTCTCCCATGCTGCCATCCCAGTGGAATTGTCAGCACAGCCTCACTTTTAATTTCCAGCACCTCAGCCCTGACTCAAGACAATGATGCAGGGTGTGCTAGGGAGATTTAAAATCAGCTGGTGTCTCTGAGCAGGTCTGAGCGACTTTACCATGGGTTAGAGAAATGGGGAAGGACCTGGAGCCCCAGGAGGGGCTGAGGGAGCTGGGAAGGGGCTCAGCCTGGAGGAAAGGAGGCTCAGGAGGGACCTTGTGGCTCTGCACAACTCCCTGCCAGGAGGGGACAGCTGAGGGGTGCAGGCTCTGCTCCCAGGGAACAGGGACAGGAGGAGAGGGAACAGCCTCAGGCTGGGCCAGGGGAGGCTCAGGGTGGATATTGGGAAATTTCCTTCATGGAAAAGGTTGCAAAGCATTGGAATGCCCAGGGCAGTGGTGGAATCCCCGTCCCTGGAAGTGTTCAGGAAACCTATGGATGTGGCGCTTGGGGATGTGGATCAGTGATGGTTGGACTCCATCAAGTCCAACCTTAGAAATCTTTTCCAAACTCAAGGATCCCATGATTCTGTAATTCTGAGTAAGAGCCAGGACAAAGCCAGAGGAAGCAGCAACATGAAGGACACTTGGAAATCACACACAAGCCTTGCAAGAGTTTTTGTGGGGATTCTTAACTGGCACGGACAGGGATTATGAAACTCAGTGTTATTTCCTTGGCTCAGACCTTGGGAAGTGTCCAGGCTTTGACAGGAGCAGCGTCCTTTAGTCTGTCTTCAGTTGATCACCTTTCTACTGACCAAAACCCCCGGAGAAGCTCAGGTAATTATTTTCAATTGTGTTTTGGGGAGAGCTGATTAAAAGTGACTGAAGCCCTAATGAAAGTTGATCAGCTTTCCAAACTCGAGATGAAAACCCTTTGGCTTCATTCCCCTGGGCTGGAGAGGGAACATTGGAATTAAAGGCAGGGGAAGAGAGAGGAACAATTAACAAAATTCCTCCAGAGGGGCAATTTTGAAAATAAAGCAGCTTTGTAGTAGAAATTCAGTTTTGTGGAGCAGCTCCCTAAGCAGAGAATGGTGCAGTTCATTCTCTTGTGCTGTAAATGAGTATCATTTTAGGATTTTGAAGAACAGATCATCTCCTTTTGCTGTTACTCTAAAAGCAGCTACTGCAGTCAAAGCACGGTTCCAAGGCTGTTCTCAGTGGATGCTGCCAATTTATCCTGGAAGAATACAAGTGACAGCTCTGCAGCTTCATGACAAAGGCTTAATTCAGCTTTACACAACCCTGATTTCAATTTACACAGAGAAATCCCGCTCCAGTCAGTCAGTGTTTCATATCAGGGCAGATTCCACATTGTCTGAATAACTTGTTCTGGATTTCCTGCAGCTGCCTCGAGTCGTGGCTCAGGGATGAGCTGCTCCCTCTCAAACCACAACCAACTTTGTGACGTTTCTGATAAACATCTCCCTGCGTTCTGAATGCTCAGCTCATTATCACTCCTGTGCACTTGGCATTTTCTGCAGAGATGTGGAAGAGGAACAGCTCCAGATCCTGCACGGGAGGGGAAACAGAGAAAATGGGTTGTGACCCACCTGGCTTCAGAAATTTGAGGAAAAAGAAAAACACTTTGAGCTTGAATGTTTGGTCTGATGTGAATCGGGGAATCATGGGTTGTAAGAGACCTTAAATCCCACCCAGTGCCACCCCTGCCATGGCAGGGACACCTCCTACTGTCCCAGGGTGCTCCAAGCCCCATCCAACCTGGCCTTGGGCACTGCCAGGGATCCAGGGACAGCCACAGCTGCTTCGGGCACCCTGTGCTAGGAACTCCCCTGTGAACCCTTCCTTTGCTGCTGGTGCTGTGTTGGGTTCTATTACCTGCCCTGAAAGCAGCACTTGGATACCAGGACCTGAGGGCACAGCAGCAACCCCGGGGCAACTCCTGCTCTCCCGTTAGGAAGAGGACCCCATTGCTGGGGAATTTCCATAACAACAGGTGCTTCTCCCCTTTCTTCTTGTGGTTGCTCCAGAGAATCCACCACAGAATCCCTTCCCAGCCCAGGCTGGACAGGCCTGGGGCACTCTGGGACAGTGGGAGGTGTTTGTGCCCATGGCAGGGGGGGCACAGGGTGGGCTTTGAGGTCCCTCCAAACCCAAACTGTTCCATGATTCTATGATTCAGAATTGGGATCCTTGTGTTCCCCCTGTCCTCCCTCTGTGCCTGAATAGGACAATTGCTGACAAGTCCAGTGCTCCAGTTCACACCAGTGGATTGGTGACCCCTCTGGGAGTTCCTGCTGCAGCAGGAGCTAGGGATATTTGAGGCACTTCGTGCCACATGATGACACTCGATTTGCACTCATTGGAGTTTCAGTTATCAGTCTCTAAACCCTCCTGGCCTGAAATTGTGTCTGTGCTTGTTCCCATCCCAGCTCCTCTGAACAGCTCCTGTCAATTTTGAGAAGGAGACCTGGAGCAAACACATCATTAAATAGCTGGAGAGGAAAGGGCGGGCCACAGTGACCTCAGTGCTGGGATTTATCAACTTCCAGCCTTCTCCTCTGGAATATTAATGGTTCCTTAATGAACAGTTTAGAGTGGAATTACCTCTGTGTGCTGAATGCTTTGCAGAACACACCATAAATATTCCATAGAACAGAATGGATTCATAGAGTGCAATATTTAGCTCTGAAGGGGCAAATCTTACCCAAGTATCACTAAGTGGTCACGGACTCCAGGGTTTTTCACAACCTCTCACTCTTACCCTTTATGTGATGGTTTTATTTTGGAAAGAAGGATGTTTTGCATTTTCTATATCCAGAAAGAAAATAATGAGCAGCTGGGCCCCTGTGGGACTGGAGGGAGGATGCCAGTGGTGCATTACAGATTGTAAGGGAGCTGTGGGTGACTGCAAACGGTTTTTCACTGAGTAAAGTCAGGCTCCCCTTAAAGGAAGGATAAATCTTGCCCATTGGAACAGAACATAATTATTCCTTTGAACTGGTGCTGCAGTGTTTTAAACAGCTTGGGGGAAGGAGGGGTCTCTATCCAGCCACACATTCCCACCAGGATCTGGCAGGGGAGGGGGAAAACCAGTGAAGAGGGAGATCTGTGAGGGAGAAGTGCTGAGCTTCCTGCAGTTTGAGGTATGAACAACAAAAAAAAGCTTTTAAAAGGTTTGTGGTGCCCACCTGTTTTGATGAGCAGCCAGGAAAGATAAGGAGAGGCTGTCCCAGCCCTGCCTAAGGAAGGTGTGTTGCTTCTTGGGGAAAGCTTAGTCAGCACTGGGTGCACTGTCTGGGTAAAGGCACGAGGCCAGAGTTATGACGTGCAGAGACTGCAGAAGTGCCGTTTGTCACCTCGGGGGCTCTCTGGGGCAGGGATTTGGCTGTTCAGGGCTTGCTGTACTTCTTTCAGCCCCTCATGAACCAGCCTTTCTCCTGTGATGATGTTACCAGTGCTGAGCTCTCAACATGGACGCTAAGCTCAATTAATTTGTTAAGTGTTTTGCTCTTCGGATGAAAACTGAATTTTAAGTATTGCTCTGTTAAATTCCATCTTCTCAGTCCTGCAGTTGAGGGTATCCAGATGAATTTCAGGCTGATGGTTTCCCAGCATGTCTCTCTGTTCTGCTCTGTGTGGATTAGTTTTACAGACTCTTAATTCCAGTACTCCATGTGCTCCTTATGCAGAATAACTGCAAAGCAGTGCAGACTGAGAGGGGATTCCTTGGGTAAATGCTGGCCATGGTTAAAGTACCAGAGTTTCCTTTGGTTTATGCAGGAATTTGAAAGTCACAGAGGATCAGAATGGGAGGGGAGGAAGTAAAGAGGATGTGGTGTGAGAGGCTGGGCTGGGGTCCTCCCTGTGCCACTGTTTGGTCCCAACAAGTCCCTCCCTGGGCCTGAAGTGCTCCTCACACTGAGGGGAACATCCCAGTGCTTGTTCAGGTGATGAAAAGCTTTGAATAAACACCTGTGATTTGCTCTTAACATGGATTTTGTTCTTTCTGGCATTACTTTACAAATAGGAGTAATTCTGCTGGTTTTGTTGCAGACCTGGGGGCTGGGATTGCCCTAAGTCTCACAGACAGGAAGCTGCACATGGATCACCCATGCCAGGGCCTCCTGTGTCAGCTCCTGTTGTTTCACCTGCTTCTGATCTTACTATGGTGTGTCTGAGACTGACACCTCTTCTAATGCCAATGAAGAGAAACAGAATCATGGAATCACGAATGATTTGGGTTGACAGGGACCTTAAAGCCCACCCAGTGCCACCCCTGCCATGGCAGGGACACCTCCCACTGTCCCCGGCTGCTCCAAGCCCCAGAGTCCAGCTTGGCCTTGGGCACTGCCAGGGATCCAGGGGCAGCCACAGCTCTGGGCACCCTGTGCCAGGGCCTGCCCACCCTCCCAGGGAGGAATTCCTTCCCAATCTCCCATCTAACCCTGCCCTCCTGCAGCTGCAGCCATCAGGATGCTGAGCATTGTCACAGTTCTGAAAAAATAAATCTGTTCAGACTCTTTCCTTGTTGTGGGGACCTTCCTCCCTTACTGCCTGGAAGAAACATCCAGTAGAGTCTGCCCAGAGACTGAGCTGTTCCAAGGGAGCCCCAGTGAGGAATCCGTGGTCTCTAATGGGTTCTGAAAGAGTGGGAATGTCTGTCAGCCTGCAGTGGCTGCTCCCACACCCCCTGTCCCTGTAGGTACCGGCTCTGTCCCACAAACACCACACAACCCATGCACAGCTCCCACTGGGATCTGCTCACAGCCTTAGGATGTTGGATTGCTGTGGAAAGGAATGGGAATCACACTGCAGCTCCCCTGAGCTGAGCTGTTCCCTGGGCAGTCTCTCTTCCCTGACTTAGGATCTCTGTGGATGCAGAAAAACAGGACCAGCCCTGCCCTGAGGGCATCAAGAAACCATCTCCTGGCATCTTCCATATCCTGTCCCATCCCCAGCAGCTCTGTAACCACAGCCCAATTTATAACCACAGCTCTAATCTGCTCACTGCTAAATGTCTGCACTGATATCAGAAACTGTGTGTGAAAAATCTCCTCTTTTGGGACCCTGTTGCTTTGTGCCTTTGAAGAGATGCAAACAATGGAAATCAAGAGTAAGAGATGGAGATATCAGAATGACAATGCAGTTATTAAAGACCTGAATCCTGCCAGGGGTCTGTTCTTGGATAGAAATTAAGATGATCACAGGAACACTAAATTAAATAGAAGAGTCATGAGTGAAATCTCACAAAAGGCAGACATTTATTCCTGCACCTCCACGGAGAAGGGAAGAATTCTGAGAGTGGATAATCAGCCATCCTCATTTCTGTATTGCTTCCTTCACACCATTCCCCTGCATCAGCTGAGTCTGCCCAGGGAAAACTGGATAAATATTGTCTTTGGGACAGTAAATGCTGCCAAAGCAGTACTGAGGTCTAGAACAGGTGCCCTGGGTGACCCAGGGACATGAGGTGTGAAGGGTGCAAAGGGAGGCAGCATTTCTGGGCACAGCAAGGCTGCTCAGACACTGGATCAGTTGTTTGCAGCAGTAAGAAAACCATCTGGAAACCTCTCTCAGGAAAGTGTCTCTCCCATTCCCACTGGCAAAAGGTGTGATGGCTCCAGCAGCTTGGGATTCATGCTCTGTTTTATTCATTTGACACCTCCTTTTGCCTAACAAGCTGTACATGTAGGGTTTTATGGTTCTCTGTATCCATAGGACCTGGATCAGCAGCTTCCTCCTGGATGGACACTCTTGTACTGGATTTCCTGATTTGGGTGTGCTGTGAAAATGTCAAAATGAGCAGAAAATATTTATTATTAAGTGCCAAAAAATTTACTTGGCTTCAGGTGAAATGAAGTCAGTGCCTGAGCAGAACAGGTCAGTAGGAGGTGATGATGGAAGAGGAGAGAGCAGATCCTAGGAATTCAAACAAAGACCTCAGAGAATGGCTGGAGCTATGCCAGGGGGGCTGGGATGGAGCTCAGGAAAAGGTCCTTCCCCCAGAGGGTGCCGGCACTGCCCAGGCTCCCCAGGGAATGGTCCCAGCCCGAGGCTGACAGAGCTCCAGGAGGGTTTGGACAGTGCTCCAGGGGCACACAGGGTGGGACTGCTGGGGTGTCTGTGCAGGGCCAGGGGTGGGACTTGGTGATCCTAGGGGGCCCTTCTCAGGTCAGGATATTCTGTGATTCCATGAGTGGAAGAGATGTAGCAATTCGTGGAAATTGTTAAGGTTCATAATTACACCATAAAGGGACAAGAAAATCTCTATTTTTCACGTCTCTCTGTTCAAGAGCAGAACATGAGTAGGAAACAAGCTCCTTTGATAATTCTGCTTTCCAGGGGCCCATTAGAAACACAGCCAGGTGCTCCTCTGCAGTCACTTCAACGGTTCACAAATCCAGGGAATTCATTTCCCATCCTCTGTGTAGGGAGACAGATGTAAGGAGCAGGTCAGTAGAAGCAGGTGGGAATGAGACACAAAGGACATTTTCCATTGTGTGGAACTGGGATAAAAACAGCTCTGGGAACTGCTCAGGCACTGAACCCACTGTCAGGTGAGTCTCTTCAAAGGAGTGGAACAGTGGCTGGATCTTCCCTGGAATTGATGCCTTTCTCCAGCAGGGCCATTTGCTCCCTCTGAAAGGATGGGCTGGAATGGCTGCTGTGGATGTTGGGGTCTGCAAAGTGTTCCCAGCAAACGAGGGCTCCCGGGAAGGGTGTCAGGAGCGACAGGAGAGGAGCCTGCCTGGGGAAGGGGAGGGTGGGGAGGGCGGGGAGGCAGCGCAGCAGCTCCTGGGCGCCGACTGAGCCGCACTTGGGCCCTGGCAGAGACTCCTGTGATGGAGGTTAAGCTTCATGAGCACAAAACAGGGGGGAAATGTTCAGGGAAGCTTTTGAAATGTCAGATGTGGTGAGGCTGGTTTCTAAATAAAATCACAACCAGCTCTGATCTTTAAACTTTGTAACTGTGGACCTGTTTCTTACTTTTTACCTTAGTCATGTCAAGCAGTTCTTTTGACAGCATCATCTCCACATTAACTTTGTTACCTGATGTTTACCTTTGTTATCTGATATTTGAAGTGAATAACCCATTATATTATTTGGGAATACTTCTCAGGAGTTCAGGCTATTTAAAGTTACAAAGCTTCCATGAGAACTGAAATTTCAGCTCAAGCCTAAGTCAGTCACCGAGTTCTTATAGCAAATATCCTCTCCTGCAATGTTGTGTGGAGTGAGAAATTAAATCCTTTAAATTCATGGCACTGGGAGTTTATTCTTCATCCTAAATTTGCCTTGGTATATTGGGAGGATGGGGCATGTGCAGTTCTGAATGTGAAATTGTCATCTTAATTATTGTTTTCAAGTAAAAAAAAAAAAAGGCAAAAAATAAAAGCAGACATTGCAGGTTTTTTTCTTGGGTTCAATGGAGCAAAAGCAACAAATGCTTGATTCTGATTTCTATTACTGGAAATTAATTCTGAAGGTCAGAAGATGAGTAAGTAGTGGAGCTGAAAAGATTCTTTTCTAGTTAAAAATCTTTAAATTATAAATAGTAATTCACTGATGAGAAAACAACAGAGGAGGAGGTTAAAGGATATGGGGAAAAACCAGATCCTGGAAACTTCGCTGATAAGCTCCTGAACATTTGCCATGTTTTAATCCCAGTCTTTTACTTCCTATTTTTTTTTAGATGCTCTCTTTTGCTTCCTACTCTTTTTTTTTAGACTCTTCCTTTAGCTAGAAGAAATGAAAGATGGGCAGAAAATAAAGTGTAAAAACATAAAAAATGTAAATTCTGTATTTTATGGAAATGGTAGAAGGAGGAAAAAACCATCCAAGCTTTCTATTTGTAAACCAGAGCTGCTTGTCAAAGACCATTCAAGTTGCTTTCTGGCAGCCAGAATTCCCTCAAAATCCCCCCAGCGGGAGGATGAACAGGGCTGTGAAAGCTCTGCCTCTGTTCTGTCAGAGAATTCCTTCACACTCCTTCATTGCCCCCTGGTTCCGTGCCTGGGCTGCGGGTCCCCCCCCTGTGCTGCCCCCGGGATGAGCACAGCACAGCCCCGGGGGATGGCGGGGGGCTCCCCAGGGGCTCCCTGGGGGCTCCAGGGAACAGCCTGCTTCCATTCCATCCTGCTCATTGCAGAGTGAGCTGGGATCACCGGGAAAATGTCCCAGAATTGGCCTTTCCCCTCTGCAGTCCTGGCAGTCCCAAGCAGAACACATGGACCTGCCTCTGGTGCAAGGAACTTTTGCTGGAATTCTGGTCCCTTTTCCCACTTCCTGGACTGTGCTTTGTCAAGAGGCACAACTTGGATTAAACAAAGGATACGGATTGCCCAGACAGGCCTAGGGGTCTCCCTCCCTGGGGATATTCCAGGAGCATCTGGACACCATCCTGGGCCATGTGCTCTGTGATGGCCCTCCTAGAGCAGGAGCTGTGCTCCTTTCCAGCCTGACCCATCCTGGGATTAAGCGACATCCCACAATAAAATTTCCCCATTGTTTAAAGGACAAATGTTCCCTCTGCTCTCCCAGGAAAGGATGTTTACAGGAGTTCTGGGGGTATGAACCTCTCCCATGGCACAGGAACTCAGCCCTGACATTCCCTCCTTTAGGTGATGGATATTAGGAAGGAATAAGTACCACCTGTGGAGGGTGGGCACACCCTGGCACAGGGTGCCCAGAGCAGCTGTGGCTGCTCCTGGATCCCTGGCAGTGTCCAAGGCCAGGTTGGACATTGGAGCAGCCTGGGACAGTGGGAGGTGTCCCTGCCCATGGCAGGGGTGGGACTGGGTGGGATTTAAGCCCCCACCACCCTCCCAAGTATGTGTTCCTGTGATTTTTGCTTGATTTTCACCAGCAGTTTACTCCTCCTCGCTTTGCTGTCTTATTTTACGGCTTCTAGGATGGATAATTCCCTGCACATTCTCCTGGCATCGGGGGAACAGACCCATCCTAATTATTGTTCTCTGCCAGCTGATGAGGGCACAGAGAATCATGGAGTCATTGAGGCTGGAGAAGATCTTTGAGGGCATTAAGTCCAACCATGAACCAGCACCACCTCCATAATCACCACTGACCCCTGTCCCCAAGTGCCACATCCACGTGGTTTTGCTACACCCACTGCACTGGACAGCCTGTTCCAGGGGCTTTGCAACCCTTCCCATGACAATGTTTCCCTGTTATCTTATCTAGGCCTCCACCAGTGCAATTTGAGGCCATTAAATATAAAAGGCCATATAATAAAATAAATACAGCAGAACCATAAGGCGGGGA